>CANSNZ010001493.1:2302500-2701855 GCA_947646795.1 Beta lomatogona
TAAGTTCGGCCCAGCAAAAATAAGTAAAAATAAGTTCGGTTCAAGCAAAAATAAGTTCGGTTCAGCCAAAATAAGTTCCGTTCGGCAAAAAATAAGTTCGGTTCGGCCAAAATAAATTCGGTTCAAGCAAAAATAAGTTTAGTCTTGTCTAATGTTGTAATTATTATTTTTGTTTTCAATATTACTATTACTATTGTTATTATTATTATTAATATTATAATTAAAATAAAGATGAATTTGTATTTTTTATTTTTTTATTTTTTATTTTTTATTTAGTATTTATTATTTATTAATTATTATTATTATTTATTATTATTTATTATTATTTATTATTTATTATTATTATTATTATTATTATTATTATTGTTATTATTATTATTATTATTATTATTCTAATTATTTATTATTATTATTATTATTTATTATTTATTATTTATTATTATTATTATTATTATTATTATTATTATTATTGTAATTATTTATTATTATTATTATTATTATTATTTATTATTTATTATTATTAATATTTTTTATTTTTTATCTATTTTTTATTATTATTTATTATTTATTATTTATTATTTATTATTTATTATTTATTATTTATTATTTATTATTTATTATTTATTATTTATTATTTATTATTTATTATTTATTATTTATTATTATTAATTTTTATTATTATTTTTTATTTTTTATATTTATTATTATTATTATTATTTATTATTTATTATTATTAATATTATTTTTTATGATTTATTATTTATTATTTATTATTATTAATATTATTATTTATTATTTATTATTATTATTACTTCTAATTTATTATTATTTATTATTATTATTATTTATTATTTATTTTTTTTATTATTATTATTTATTACTTATTTATTATTTATTATTATTAATATTATTTATTAATATTTTTTATTTATTATTTGTTATATTATTTATTATTTATTATTATTATTTATTATTATCTATTATTTGTTATTTATTATTATTATTATTTATTATTATTTATTATTTATTATTATAAAATAATAAAATAATAATAATAAGTATTGATAATATTATGTTAATATTTATTGATTATTGTAATAATAAGTATTGATAATATTATGTTAATACAGTTTAGTTCAACAAAAATAAGTTCAGTTCAGCTAAAATAAGTTCAGTTCAACCAAAATAAGTTCAGTTCAGCAAAAATAAGTTCAGTTCAGCCAAAATAAGTTCAGTTCAGCAAAAATAAGTTCAGTTCAGCCAAAATAAAATAAGTTCGGTTCAGTTCAACCAAAATAAGTTCAAAAGAACAGGGCCTAAACCCAAGCTTACAATTACTAATGAGTTTCAATTACATGAGATTTTATTTCATAGTTAATTTTCATATTTTCAACTTTTTGCTAATATTTGAGATTTCCATATAAATATTCTGCTGACTGATGTTTTTATTCGAAAATAATACCTTATTTGGAGTATTATCATGTCTGCTCTCAAGTCTCAAGCTTAATTCCAATCGTTTAAGGCTATGTTTGGCACACATTTAAGTCACCTTAAATGAGTAGGTCCTAAAAGTTTAAGTCACCTAAAATAAATTGTCGTGTTTGGAGTAAGAGCTTAAATAAAATTTAAACTCAAAAATTGATGAAATTGAGTTGCTTATCAAATATAAGCATCTCAATTTAAGGTCTTTGAAATTTTCAGCTACCTTATCGGTTCAATTCTTTCAAGTACCTTATTAGTTTCAGCTCTATTTCAACTTATGTTCCTAAATATAGCCTAAGTCTTGATAAGAACTCGAAATTGAGTAGAGCTTACATAAATCATATTTTGACCAAATCGAGTCTGAGGAGCTTATATTAGAATTATTGTCATTCCTGCTCAAAGTTATTGGCCGTGACGGTATAAACATGCCAAATTGCATAGAAGCATGGAATAATTCCCCGATTGGCGCTTACATCATATATGGAATCCACGTACTAGCATGAAACTCGAGCAAAGTAAAGAGTGACGCAATTTACCCAATCAAATCAAGGAACAATATAATGAACATCTTTACAATACAATCCAAAATTCCTGATCAGCACTTTCCCTATTGCATGCTGACATAACATTAGCATTATAGCATGGATGCGAATCAAAAGCTACCTAAACAGCATTAATTTGAGGAATCTATGCGTATTAAGATTCAAGAATCAGATCCAACTACTAACGAGTCCCATCTCATTGTAGCCTTCAAGACTTGTTCAGCAAAAGTAATTGTTATCATAGCTTTTTAGTAATGTTACTAGCCGCGAGTGCTTGGATATTAGTTGTTATAAGTTCAAACAATTAGTGTTTGGTATCTAACTATTAGGATATTAAGACAACAAAAAAACTATTTCCTTCTTTTAAAGATTAATACAAACGCAATAAATGTAGCTCTTTTAAAATTCTACTTCAACTGCTAAAACTACTCCCTTCGTTTCACAAAAAATTACTCACTTGTAATTTTCATGTTTGTTTGCCGAGGTAAAGCTTTGTGCATTAATATTTCTAGTTATGTAATTGTAAAAATTACAAAAAAGTTTATATTTTGAAGATACATATTGAGACGAATCAAACAAAATACCACATAATTATTTTTTTCCTTACATATGAATACAAATTATTATCAAAGCGGTAAAGATCAATAGTGCCGAAAAAACAATGTAACTATTTTTATGAAACCTGGGGAGTAATTCATGATTCTTCTTTATCGAACAATCATTTTCACATTTACTAAATCTTTACTCTTTATTCGAAAAGTTGTTGTTGAACACACCCTATGTTACAAAGTTATAATTTTTCATTTTTGAGGTGTCCAAGTAGTGGTACATCCCAACACATAAGCAGTACATATTGAAGTTGTATGGACATAATCTATACCATATAAAAAGGTAGAAGCAAATGGAAATTAATCATGTTTCACCATAAATATAATCAATCAGAAAACACAAGAATGCAAGATATCGCATACTCTGGGAGCACAATAACAATATAGCAGAACATTTGCTCTATGTGTTGCTAATAACTAATAAGTTGCCGAAGTACTTGCATAAAAAGTATAATTTTCCTTTAGTAATAATTACTCCCTCCGTTTCATTTTAATCTACACACTTTCCTTTTTGGTCTGTTTCTTTTTAATCTACACACTGTTGCTTTTTCTATTTTAGGTAACATGTCACATCTACTTTCTCCTCTTTTTCCACCCATGTCATCCACTTTTTACTTTCTCTCTCTCACTTTTCAGTTTCTCTCTCATACTTTTGTACTTATTCCTTGGTTCTCTCCCAAAGTGAAGTGAGTAAATTAAAATGAAACGGAGGGAGTACTAATCATCAACACCTTTAATCCTTTATCATATATCGCGCATGGTGTGTATGTCAGTATGTACTAATGTGTGGGGCATCTCCCACTCATCCTTGATCTAGAAAGCTGCCAGATTTACCTTCCTTTAGGTATATCAAGATGCACGATAAAAATGCGCTAACTAAAGAGAAAACATGATCTTTCTTCCCATTGCTTATGAAAGACATAAGATGGAATTTGTCTCTAAATCTGTCTCTAATTATGTATTGTATATGGCAGAGTAACATTATTGTGCAATACTTAAACCATCCAAGAATAACATATACGCCTATCCTATACACAATGAAGAGAATCATAGCATAAATTTTTATTAAGGCCAGACAAATTCAACTGCCTGTTGTGTAAGCTAAGACAACGTGGAGAGATTGGTGATATGAGCAGATTCTTACTTGATAAGAGCACACCATGAGCACCAGCGATGCAAAATTATTCCATTGTCTCACTCTTAATCTAATCAATCTATATCCACAAACCAAAATTAAATTTTCTTTAGTTTCTTAAGCCTATAATAAGTCAATCATCATTATCAGTCCAAAGTTCAGGAACCAAACATGACGATTAATTGGTGCCGTAATAGAAAGCTTAAATGGTAATCAAACTAAATAATTGATTAATTAAAGTCTCATCAAATGAGGCATAGACAAATAATACAGGAGTATATTATTTAACTAGTGGATGCTGAATCACAAGGAGAAAATAAACAATGATTGAACCACCGAAGGGTGTAATATGTTTGGTATCTATGTATCTAATTACAACAATGCCAAATTAATAATTGATTAAATAAATAAAGCATGCTTAACTAGTTATGTCATGATCCGTACGTCTTCATATCCAACAATTTTCTGATGTAAAGCAATTTATCATATGTCATGGAATATGCCTTGTCATTCTGATAACGTGACAAATTCATGCATAAAAGTTGGTTTTTATTGAAAAACTGAACATTGATGAAAATATTATGTATATTGTATGGTAATACCAAGCATGAAGCATGTGCTAAGGAATTTGTCTGTCTGAAAAATTTAATTGTACCCACCTCCTTCATATTAGGGATTCTGAAGAATCAGAAGTACTATTAGACAGAATGAACCACCCACTTAACTCTTTTTTTCTCCTTCTCTTCAACTTATCTAATACTATTTCTATCTTATTGGTGGTTTAGGCCCAAATCCACTAAAATCTTCAGGAATATATTTGAAGTATTATTCTTTGTAATGGTTTGTTACCTATGTGCATTCTTTTCATTTTAAAAAAAAAAAGTTTCACGAAAGATAAATTCCAACAGATTCTGATAACTTGAAATATATTCAGTCCTAGTTCAATTCAATCAAATTTAGAAAAATTCAAGTGAAGAGAATATGCACACTCAACGTTAAGGTTGTGACATATTCGGTTCAATACGCTTGGGTTGGTTAGAAACAGATCTTATCATCTTTAGTCAAATCCAAGTATGTTGCTAAATTAGTTATGAATACTGAAACCTATGACCAATCATTTACAAGTTAATAAAATTAGGGCATGTTCTCCCCAACTGTTCAGTTCAGTTCAGCTTAGTTCCAATCAGTTCAGTTTAGTTCGGTTCAATTCAGTTTAGTTCAGTTCAATTCAATTCAATTTAGTTCGATTTCTAAATTATTATCATTACTATTAGTTATAATTTAATTTAGTTCAGTTCAGTTGCAATCATTCAATTCAGTTCAGCTTAATTTAGTTCAGTTTTTTTATGCCGAAGAGAACAGGCCCTTAACCACTTCTACAACAAATTACTTGTATAAGATAGAGCCTGCTCAACATGGGCTAGATGGTCCAGATGGCTTCATCGTTAGCCAAGCCACTAAAATCTGCTTGGAGACATAATCAGTTTACAAGCTTGGCATATACTACCTCTATTTCACAATACATGCACCATTTCTATATAACAGACAGACCAAGAGTGGGGAGAGAGAGTGTTGTGATTGCATTTTAAACTCATGTGATTATGTTTTAAACGAGGTGATATATTGTCAAACATCCAAAAGAGGAAAATATTGCATGTATTGTGAAAAGGGTGTAGTAGGTAATGCGTCATGCATACCAGGCAAGAAGTCATGTCGATCTGAACTCCCCACCTGGCCTATCCAAGAGGGTCATTTCCCTAAATAATGCATTTATATATTTTTTTGGGACCCCATGGTAAGATGAAGGGTCCTGCCAGACCGTAACCTCTCGTAGGTTAACCCGGCCTGAGTTTGCGGGCAGACACTTTGAGAGTGGAGGGGGGATGGTAAGGGGAAACCCTCTCCCAAAGTGCCCCTAGTGAGGACCGAACCCCCAACCTTGAGGTTGGAAGGTTCTTTCCTTAGCACTAGGCCAAACTTAGCTTGGTATAATGCATTTATATATACAAGAGCCTAGAAGTGTACCTTTTTTTTTATACTAGAGGAGTTTTTAACAAGAGAATATTCTAATACTTTTTGGTACATTTTTATAACTTAAATGCATCCCTTTAAATTTCATCATGGAGAAGTAACCGACTTAAGCATTGGAAGGACTAAGGAGGTTCCCTGAAAACTACCCTAAGGACTGTTTACGTTTATTCTCGTGTAGTTCAACCTAGCTTCGTTGAGAAAAAGAACTCTTATTGAGAAGCTCCTCAAGTTTCCATCCTAGGCTACAACTAATGCTTAACTTACAACAAGAATCATAATTATAAATTCAAAAATTCTTAAGAAAATAGAATATCAATCATATTACTCCTTATCCCTTGGACTCTTCTCACATATGGATGGGATTTGTTTCCTTGCTCACAAGTCACAACAAATATAAGATCACTAATAGTTACTATTTTATTTTAGGCCACTAAAATAGATTTCTAAGCATATTTTATGCTAAACAATGACCTAAGCATCGCCTAAGAACTTAATCGCTAAGCTCATTATTAAAATTTAATGGATATAAATCAACATGTCAAAAAGCGCACTGCACACCAAGGCGCTGAGACATAAGACGAATGGGGTTAAGCGCTTTATTGTGCTAGAAGAGTCAAATTCAATATGGTGCACAAAAAAGAGGCACGAAAAAGCACACCAAGGTGCAAAAAAGCACACCTAGGCGCACAATTTTTTTTACATCAAATGTTTTGAATCATCCCAAGTTGCGCCTAACTGAGTACGATCCCTCTCGCCACAATGCGCTTTGAGCTTTTTTAGACATTAATATAAATCACTACTATTATTACTTTCCGAGTTAGTTCAATTTGTAATTGGATCAAATTTAAATTCATGTATAATATAAGTATGACTAGACTCTTAGTCAGAGTAAATATAAAAAATTTCAACGAGATATACAGAATTCGCAAATTTCAAAGATTGTAAAATAAAGGAATGACAAAAGCAGAAAGATCAAATATTAGCAAAATAGAGGAGATCTTGACATTGCACATATAACCTAATTATATTAGCAAAAACGAGATACACATGTGAAAGCTGTAGGATGGACATTTTGTCATAAGGATTAGGAAAGACCAACCACCAAGAACGACGCCGTGGTGGGCTGATTTCTGATGTAGGCACAGCTACAATCTACATGCTATAATCACAGAAAAGCCTCTGTGGCAAAATCGCATGAAATCCACTCCAAAAATTTAGAAAATCAAATCAAACTTAACACAAGTAAACATCCAGAGGCGTGATAAACTATTGACAAAATAATAGTTTAACATTACCACCAAGTAACAACCATGGAGCTAATCCAAAAGCAGTGTGCATCCCAACATTGGTTGTTTGGACATTGCCAAGAAATGTCGCACCGCTAATAAGTCTGTCACATAAACAACCACAAGAAAAAATAATTCGGTCAGCATAGAAAATAATCTGATGTGGGACCCATATGGGTCATTAAGCAATTATAGCAATCATAAGTGACACTTAACAGTAACAAAAACAATGTCTTACCAAAATTAGTGGTCTCTAGTCAGCAAGCAAGAAAACATCACAACACATTAGGCTGGAAATGCCACATGACTCATTTCATGAGCCAGAAAAGCATGTCTGCCATTTTGGCATTCAGAGTAACATTCCACCGCCTGAGGAAAAAGAATGTTTGTCATCCTATTCACTGCATTATGGCACCATATACCCTGCAAATAAAATATCACACAGTTTTTCATCCACAAGAATAGTTTCTGGAACATCATCTTTCCTTTGCAAATTTTTCTTTTCCTTCCGGTAGAACTTTGCGTCATCAACTCTGCCGTATATTTCAAGACCTCTAATGAGCACATCGTATGTTCCTGAAGCACCCCGAAATCCTCTCCTTTTTAAAGTCTCAAATGTTTCAATTCCTTTATCAGGATGTCCAGATGAGAAACAGGCACTTATTAAAGCAGTGTACAATGTAGTGGTCTTCATCTCCTCGGGGAAGAAATTGAACATTTTTAAAGCAGCCTTGAACTCTCCGGCCTGACCAAGCCTAAAAATTAACGAGGAAGCCAACTGTGGTTCAGGAAACACATCTATTTTAACCATTTTCTCAACTATCGGCAAAATCCTTGAGAAATCTTTCGTTCTAAGCAGAACCCCCAGTAGTGAAAGAAATGCTTCTTTTTCAACGTTAATACCCATATCATTACAGTATTCCATGACAGAAAGAACTGTTTCTGTCCTGCCATGGTTACAATAAACCTTGATGACTTCAGAGACAATATCAGAGGCTAACCACATATTGTTTTGTACCATCCCAGAAAATAAGCGATCAATGGCAACTAAATTTTTCTTTCTTAATAATTCCATAAGAAGACCCTGGTCTATAATATAGTTCATATCAGATGTATTTTCTTTCCATCTATTGGATTTAATATTATCAAAGGCATCAATAGAAATATGAGGATTAACTTGTCGGAGAAGCAAATTACTCTCACCAGCCATGTTTAGAGTTTCATTTGCCTGAAGATATATAGGATACCGGAGAACAAGGGAATTTTCTTTCATATAAAGAAGAATTTGGTTAATTGCCCATGATTCCCCTGCTTTGCTACATTGCTCTACCAATATATTGCACGTAGTCTTGTCAGGTTGCACCTCAGTCTCTTGCATTTTCCTAAAAACTTCAAGAGCTGATTTGCATTTCCCTGAAACAAGTCAAAGATTGGTTTGTCATCATGTAATTTGTGATATCATAATAGTCGACAGGTCGTACCAAAATGTCAATACACACACATGAAGCACACATATAAGCAGTTATTCAGGCATTCGTTGAAATAAATAATTATAGTACCCTGAAATCATGGAAGACTCACAAAAACTGTAAGAAAAACCTTAGTGATTCTAAACCATTGTCCATGATTTTCGATAAAAGTTCAGTAGCCAAACAGCTAAGCAAACTAACATGAGGAATTCCGTAAGAACTTGTTAAAGATCAAGTCTTGGGTGAGATCATCTCACACCAACTTATCGTAAGAATTCAAAACTCACCCCAAAAAAGTAAGAAGTCATTCCCAGTAAAGAAAGCCACCCCAGTTTCACAATAAGTGAACAATAAGTTATTGACTTATTGTGAGACCGTTTTACATGAGACCTTACCTTTGTTAAGATGAGGTAGTGACTGTTTCACACTTTCACTGGCCAAAATTTTAGGCAGATGACTTAGTACCATAATTTTGAATATAAATAGCACCAAATTCCAAATAGGAATTGACTTTTGAAATTCTATATTGTATCACCTATATGAACATGTCAATAGTATGACTAGCTGACCAAGAGCTGAACTGTTTGAGCAACTTAATTCTTTCACAGCACATTCTCTAGGGAATAAATGAAATCAGCAACAATTGCAGAATGCCTGAACTTAACAAATAATAACTAGAAGGCTTTGATTGGGATTTGGGAGAAGGAAGCAAATTGACTTTGTCAAACAGGAGCTAACACTTTGTTTGGATAGCAATCATTGAAGGGAAAGGTATTGGAGGAAAGGAGATGGAAGGGGCAGGGAGGATGAGCTACTTATTCTTCTAAATCTTCCCAACATCGGGAGGATTTGGTTTACTGAGGAAAATCAATTCTTTCAAATTGTTCCCTTTCCCTTACATTCCCTTTCCACCAAATTCTCCTCTGAATTTCCATAATGCCTCTATGTTTTTTGTTTGAGAGGGAAAATGCCTCTATGTTGGAAAGATTATGGATATGCACATCTTAATGTCCTCAAATTAATTCTTAGTTATCATTCTGATGGGTAGACTTCCATAAAAATGAACTTTTATAAAAAAGTATGAACTTTATCCATCTACCTTCAAAACCATAGGGTTTCAGAGCATCACTGAGTATATTTTAAAGGTAAGTCCAAGTTTTACTTGAAAAAGGAAAACTTTCTGCAAAGACATGCTTGCCTGAACTACAAAATGCACTAGTGACTAGGCTATGGTCGTTGTTAACATATCAGCAGCATAAATCCACAGATACCAGCATATTGTAAACAAAACGTAGAAAAGAACAATCATGTATTAAGCTCACCGGAACGGATAAGATACTCCATTAAGATTGTGTAAGTATGGCGGGTAGGTTTTAGTCCAGATTGAAGCATTTCCTTGTAAATCTCAGTCGCCTCCTCAGCTCTGTTATAATCAAATAATACCTTCATATAGGCTGTATAAGAAACAACAGTTGGATGACAACAATTAATTTTCATCTCCTTCCACACGTTCACTGCTCCATCAAAGTCACCACTATTAGAAAGCCAATGGAGCATCGATGTATAAGTAATGGCATCAACTTTAATCCCTTTCTCCTGCATAAGATGGAAGACATACTTCATTGAATTTATCCTCCTTGCCTCACCAAATATATCCAGCATTGTTGTGTATGTAAACTGGTCATGCTTAAAACCCTTCTGTTTTGAAGTCCAGTTGAAGAACAACCAGGCCTTCTCCATTGGTGGGTGGGATTTCAGTACTTGAGTGACTGTAAAGGAGTCCCATTTGATATGAAGCTTCTGCAGCTGTTCTTGGGCAGATATCCACGAAGTATACCTCAAAATATTCGAAATCTCTCGAACAATATCCCTCATGTATACTTTTCGATCTACATTTTTCTTATCCACTTGTTTGTCTGTTCTGCGCACCTTTTTGTGAGGTGGCTGAGATGGGTATCTACAATTACTTTGTGGAAGGGAGTGCACATTTTTAGTAGAATTTTTCGTTTTCCAGCTTCCAAATTGCCGATCCCCATAAGGCCCGAAAATCTTAAACTTCCGGAAAACTCTTCCAAAGGCATAGTGCAGGGACATTAATGACAATCAACCTTGCTAGAACAAGGGTTCATGTCAACCACAGTGCTAAACAAAAACTAAGCTTCATCCCTGCACAAAGAAACATACAATGAAACGAGGTCCAACAACAGAAGGGAAAGAAAAAAAAAAAAGAGGTAAGTCATAGACTGGGGGCCATTTCCAAAATCTTGCAAGAAAAAGCACCGTTCATCTGTAAAGAAAACTAAATCTAAAATATAATTAAAACTTAGTCTGTTTGCTTGAAATTGTTTGACATTGTTGCGCGTTTCGAGTTTTTAGTTCTCATGAAAAGCAAATTAACTTTTAAATCACAAAACCAAACTCGCAATGATACCTATAAGGACCTTATTCTTTGGTTTCCCATTTCCCAGAGACTAGAAAATTAGAAAGAGCGGTTGATTATTTCATCAGCTACCCTATGTGTTCCTTACTCATAAATCTCATTATGCGCACTTGGCTTGATTTTTCAAGTATATAACAGCCCAAACAATTAATTTGATGACATAATTTCCGCTAAGTTAAACAGGTTAACAGAAACTCAAGGAATCTTCAAGCTACACTGTTGCAGTTATCCCATTACAATTTACAGCACAACACTGTAGTCCAGGTATTCCAGAGGTCATATCTCCTCCTAACTTTTTAGCACTCAGGAAAATACAGGACAACAAGCTCAGTAATTTGATCCAAATGAAACCCAATCAAATTACATGTTTCCCAATGACCAAAAACAGCAGACGACAATCACCCCCAGAGAGATATAGAGATTAGAGGCAGATACTTACACTCCTGACTCCACAACATTCAGTTTTTATGATTCAACAAATATACGGAAACTATAAAATTAACATCCAACCTATAAAGCATAATCACAATTAAGAGCCTCTTCCAATAAATTAAACACCATAGGCACATTAGACAATTTCAACCAACACATGAAAATTATAGAACTCTTCACAAATAAACATCAACCTTGCCTATAAATAAGTTACCGAGCTCAAAATCCATCGCAGCATTCTCAAAGAAACAAAATGCAGTATAAAAATCAAGAAGGTGATCCTGCCATATTGTTGAGTTGGATGCGCTACCAGTGACTTTTTAACTCCGAAAATCTACATAACCCTCCTATTCTTCAGCTAATTACTTTCAAATTTACAGCCACTCGGCATAATAACAGAACTTAGAAAAAAAAAAACTATCTTTTACCAGCTAAATATTAAATACTACAAATTGAACCAAAGAACAAAATTCCCGTTAGTTACTTACTCAGACTCGGATAAGTGTCTACTCAGATTTGGGTGTCTAGATGTTGTCCATTTCCTAGAAATTTGTCATCTTTTTGGTTTGAGATGAAAGATCCGAGCGCCCTGTCATGTTGGACACGACCCAAATCGACATGGAGGTAAATGACAGTGTCGAAGTAACAATAAGTCAAACTATAAAATTAATTTACATATACCTTCTCCGATATCGTGAACACTACATAGTGAGTCCTCCATGTTGGTTCCCTCCCTTGAAGACTATCAAAAATATATCTCTTTCCTCCATATTTGGTGCACAACTAAAAAACTGTTGCTGAAAGTTATGATTCCCTCCCTCTGTCAGATTTTCAAACGATTACCTCCCTCCCTCTCCAATCACTCCCTTTACGACTTCATTGGCCTCTAATTTTCCCTACCACTTACCACTTTATCTGCCTCTTTTTTTTATTTTTTTAAAACAGAGTAAAGGCACAAAATTTTCGTCTATTAATCATCATTTCCTTCTCCCTATCTTGTACTTTTGGTGTAATAGCCTATCATAATTTCTCTCTCATCACACCTCAAAAAAAAATCCTCTCATCATAGAAAGACAATCATTATGGTCAATTAACATTGTATTCCTTCTCTGATTTTAGGCAAATTTGGGTTGTTCCAGGATGGAGTACCTTCTAATAATATTTACTCCAAAAAGTACACCTATTTTTTTCTCAAGAAACCTGAATCATTTTCTCTTTCCCTACTTATTCGCTCTGCAAACAAACCCCCAAGCACATACTAAACATGACTTAACAAGTGAAATCTAAAGCTACAAAGGCACGTTCTTTTTCTAAAGCCTGTGGAAATCGAAGGTGGGGGAGAGATATAAGGACAGATGGGCAAACAGAACACAAGCCAAACATCTATAGTTTAATGTTGACAATATTCTGATCCCCAAAACATAGCAACATTCTATCTTTTTAGGAGGTTAGATCATATGAAGACCAGCTTTCTAAGCTGTGACCCACCCATGAATCTGTGACATAAATAGTTCTGTTTATGAAGAAGTTTAGAGAAGACAAAAAATGAAGAAAGACAAACACTTGCAACGACAAGATGACACATCAACCAACCGAGCGAGAAGAATGAGGTCATACATCACTTGCCAACAATACAAGGCTTAAGGCAATATAACATGTACACATTATAAGAACCTAGTCCACTCCTCTACAGTAGTATTTCAGTAACTTGAAACTCAATATTTCTTCATACAATCGTAATTTGAATGTTCGATACATATCGCACAATGACAAATGCTTATACATAATTCTAATATATGAATGGTTGTTCAAGCAATAACTAATAATGCTAGCAATTTGCAAAGACGCTAGAGAAACAAATTAAAGGTACTTTATACATAAATCAATTAAAACCCTTGTGTTAAGCTCCCAAAAAGCTGAATCGAAACATTTCTCGAATGTCATTGAATCTATGAAGTGCACGATAATGCAAGTGGATAATTTTATTATAATCATTCCATGATATTAACCATATGTTAAAAGAAAATAAAGAAAAAAAAAATCCCTCAGAAATGCCTAGTTTCCACACTGAATGGAAAGCAAACAAGCAGGAAAACACAGTTCCTCAAAAACCATTTGCAAAATTGCAAAGGGAGCCTTGTGTTTTCGTGACAGTTGCATTTACCATTCCTTTTTCAGATTACTAAATATTATCATCACTGGGATTTGATGCAATAGTAGAGGACATGAAGTCTATGAAAAACGCATACAAAAATCAGTAAAATAACAAAAAGAATTAAATACAGTACCTTGTAAATGGAGATGGAGGATTGACAATAATTGTAACAGCTTGTAAATGCCATTTGTAAATGGAGATGGAGTACTTATTTTCCAAAACTGAACCCTCAAGTGCTTCAAAACTAATACAATGCCATTTACAAAAAAAAAGATTGAGTAACAGCTTTTAGTTGACAACGCCGAAAATACCTTTTCTTCTCTTAATTCTTTAATCATCATCAAATTTCAACTTCTTATTCAAACATTCTCCCAATTAAACTTAAAACCCCCTTAAACATTCTTCAATTTCCCAATTAAATTCCTCCTCCTAATTCCTAAACTAAACACATTCAAATTTCTCCACAACTTCTAAACAAAAACAAATTCCTCATAATTGAAGAAGCGAAGATTAAGAAGGTCAATAATTAGAAGAATACCTGAAGACTGAAGTCTGGCGCCGCTGCCCCTGCCGCCTGCCGGCCTGCCGACGAACAATAAATGAAGAAGTCAAGACGAAGAGTGACCGGCGACGAGTCACGACTCACGATTGACGACGATTCGACGAAGATCTGAACTCACGAGTGGCTGAACGACTCAACCGCCGACGACGAAGGATTGAAGAATGACATACTCTTTGAGTTGAGAGCTGGCAACTTAAGGTTAAGAACTTAAGATTAAAGGGAGAAGAAAGCAAGAAGGCTAGGGTAAGAAAGTTTAGAGGAGTGCGAAAGTATATCTGGGTAGTGTGGTCTGTAATGTGGATAAATCTCAAAAGCCCACGAATGTTTGTACAAATTTTTAGTGCTTGTTTGGTATGAATGGGAATTTAATTCCTGTCCTAGGAACTAAATTTGTTTGGTTAACATCAAGGAATTTGCAATGCATATGTAAATTCTGATTGACCAAGTGGGAGTGGGTAATTAAATTCCCACATTTTGTGGGAATTTCAATTTCCCACATTTTGTGGGAATTTCAATTTCCCAAGGAATTTTCATTACACCCATTTTCTCAACTTTTCGTCAACCAAACAACTTCCCAAATGAGAAAATCATGGGAATTTTCATTGCCTACCTAAATTCATGTCAACCAAACAAGCACTTAATATGCCCAATAATTCCCATAACTTTTTCGGATTATCATAAATTCAAGATATTTGATCCAAATTATCCAAAAATATCATAAATTGGATTAGATATTAAAAATTTTGGATTGATATGATATAGTATCTTAGCATACCACTAATTGTGATTTGTGATTGCACTTAAAGGTAGCAAAAACTGAGATGACTCGAATTGGATACGAAAAAATGTGGATTAGTGTTGAATATTTTCAACCTATTTAATTGACTGGGTCAGCACGATACGTCTTGTTAATTGACTCGGCTTAGTGTTGAAGTTTCCCCGGTAAAGATGACACACTTGAACCCGTCTAACACAATTGCTAAACAAAATTAGGATTTAAATATTAAAAATTACTCCTTGTTTGATATGGGTTAGGATATCACATTTCATTTGGAATGAGGCCAGCTTGATGTGTCGTATTTATATGACGCCCAAAGGGTAGGCCATTTGGTAGGTTCATTAGCAAACGTTGGGTATCCAGCTTTATCACGTGGTTTAAATTTTAGCTTGTAACCAACTTGAGAAAACTTGGTACGTACAACTCGAAATTCCAATTTGTTTAAGGTTGAACCATGGCTTACTTGGAAATATGGATATCATATGTAAAAAAAAATCAATTGAAACTTTGTTACTACGCCAACTAGTTTCTTTCCAAGTCAAAACGCAAGCAAACCAAAAAGATCCGCCTGACTTTCACACACAATTATCACCCATTAACTGAAATGAAAAAAGAAAGAAGCTAAATATGTTTCATGATCCTCATGCAATGAGTAATATAAAAATGGCAAGAGAGATAGAAAATTTATAAGCCAATATAACAATACTATTTTTATAGTAACAAGTTCCAATTAATGAAAAATAAAAATATACGGATTTTGGAGTATTCGTTAACGGTACACGTGACTCATAAACCAACCTTGAATATCCAGCTTATTTGGGGTCAAATATTTATTCAGCCTGTATTTTTACATTGATGTGGTCTTTTGAAATGTACCACCATGACATCGGATCGAACTTTTACGAGTCAGATGCTTTTGAAGACCATACAATTCGAGACAGGGCATCATGAAAAATCAATCCCCACTAAGAATACTTTATGGAAGGGATCCCTTTATCCCATAGGTGATCAACATGGGCCTGCATGGTCCGAAAATGGGTGGATTTTGGGCATAAATTTTCGTCCCGTAGTTGGGCCCGGATTGACCTGATTTGTTGGACAAAAAAAACCGGGCCACGGAGGCATAAATACGGAGAATTTAGGCTACTTTTTGGCCCGGACCGAAAATGGCTCGAAAAGCCTGTATGACTTGGCCCGAATTAGCGAATTCTGACGCGGGAATTTAGGCTCAAGGCTTTGGCCTGAAACGGATCATTTTTTTTACCAAAGCCCGGCCCGGCCCATAATCACCTCTATTTTATCTCTATTATATAAGGTAAGGGGGGGAGCTATGGTGTCCCCATTTGAATAGACTGTTTTACCCCCATTTCCTTTCTAAATTATAAAACCAATTTCAACCAAAGCGGGGCTTTAAAAAAAACTGTCGGAAATACAATTATAACAATCAATCACAAGTCAACTGAAATCAATACAATTGCATAATTCACATCATACAAATGATTCAAATGAGGAAACTTTACAAAAACTAAAAAATTCAATTACAAACTATAACCCATTAGCAATTACATACTCTCTCCGTTTCTTTTTAAGTTACACACTTTCCTTTTTGGTCTGTTTCTTTTTAATCTACACACTGTTGCTTTTTCTATTTTTGGTAACATGTCACATCTACTTTATCATCTTTTTCCACCCATCTCATCCACTTTTTAATATTTTAACCCATCTTTTAGTTTCTCTCTCATACTTTTGCACTTTCTCCTTGGTTTTTCCCCAAAGTGAAGTGAGTAAATTAAAATGAAACGGAGGGAGTACTACGTAATACTCAGAAAAATTACCAATACACTACAACACGTCAATACAAATTACAAACTAAGAAAAACATACGCTTTCGACGGGGAGATTACACTTTGTCCATTGGGGATTTGCAAACTTCTAAAAAATGTACATAATTCTTTTTAACCTTGCAAGTTATTTCAAATTAGTTGAAGAAAAAACTAGCAACTCTTATATTCGAATGCATGTTCAATTGTAGTATAGATAATCACATGTTTTAGAAAAAAATACAATAAAAATGATACACGAATAATTTAAGTCTGTATTATATGGTATAAATTTCGAAATAATTATTAAAAAATCAGTACATGTTCGTAACAAAAAAAGGCATTGTAAAATATAAATCAATTTCGAATGCAATAAAAATGACACAAAAATCAAACTAAAAAAGAAATTACATTAATTAACAGTTAGTGAAATTGAAAATCGATGAAAACGATTGATTTTCTTTTAGTAGTTCGTGGAATGAAATATAAAAAATTTGATCTGAATTTTGAAAAAAAATATTTTATAATTAAAAAACAAGTGTATAAAAATAACTTTTCGATGGTAATTTGTCGAAAAAAAAATGCAATCTTATAAACCGTTAGTACAAAACTTACATTTCTTATGAATAATTAAAAACCCATAAACAAAAGTTCTTTTACGCAATAAATTATGCTTAAATTTAATTACTTCGCATACAAAATTTGCCAAAGCAGTTGAAGAAGTCTTGAAAAAAACAAAGGGAAAGAAAAAGGAAAAGTTGATGATTCAAGAACCGACTGGGATTGTAACTGGATTTTTGCAAATTCCAAATTCTGAACTTCAGCCACGAACTTTTTGAAAAAAATCATCTTCACAAATAAAAGTTCAAATATAATGTAACCGGATCTTTGAGAAATATAGTTGACAATTAAGTTTTTTGGGACGAAATCAAGAACATAAAACGTAAATAATTACCTTCAAATTTGAGGCTCCCCATTTACTTCGTCAACCAAATAAAGCCCAACTTTAACCCGATTCCAAAGAACGTTATTCCACATTACCACCCAAATCGAAATGAAACCCAAAAAGACCCAGAAGAACAGGGACCAAGATTACCCTAAAAATTAATGGAGCGTTGATGGGGTTAATTTTGACACCAAGATTAGCTTATTAATGTGGTGTTTGCTGTGAAATTAAAATAACCATTACGTTTTATTAAATCTTAATCTTTTTAAGTGAATATGAAAGATAATGAGGATAAGGAGATGGGTCGTTCTTATTTTTTAAGGGAAGGGAAGATGTAAGGTTGTAGGTGGGAAGATGAAAAATAAATATGGAGGATAATTAGATGAAAAATACGTGAGATTCATCATTCATATGGGTATGTCATATGTGGGGCGGATAGTTATATGAATAAGTGGGAAAAATTATGTGGGTTTGTTACTTGCATACGAGTAGCTTTGTGGCTTTGGGTTACAATTTTTTTTTTACTATTAACAAACAACTAACATTTATTAGTTATTCAATTAGTTATAAGTGAAACAACAATATTACATAAAATCATGAAGTGATTTTAAATACTATCGGTAAGTATTTCAATATTTCTTATTCACAAAATGAAGGTGAACTAACTTACCTAGATACGAACTTTCATTTTTGGTTCGTTTACTAGTGACTATTGAGCAACAGTTATGCCCAAAATGTCGTCGCACGCATCGCGTGCATATAAAGCTAGTCCTTATTTATTCCTTCGACTCCACCCGAATTGAGGTGAACTACAAGACATTTCACCCACCAAAAAAAACCACTTAGACGAGACAGCGCGCTTAGCGGGACAACGACTTTTAACGATATTGAATTGAATCTCCCATTGAGTCTCATCCCATCCATCCCCCAGTCCGACGACCTTTCTCCAGTTTTCATCTAGATCGCACGATTTTTGACACTTCAACACAATGTCTCAATTACTCCATTATTATCAGTTTATCACCATCATCCATCAACTTAACAAGGGATACACAATAAATTAATTCTTATTCCTACTTTTTAAAATCAAATGGATGAATATTCTATTTGCTCAATCATGTTTAGAGGTCAAAACGACTGAGTTTTGGTCACCTTCAACTCCAAGCAAGTGGGTCTCAGAAACCACAGTTTAGATCTTCTCACCCGTTTATTCAACTTTTCACTCACCATTTTTTTTCTCCAGACATCTGGGCACCATGAAGTAAGTTCAAATCTAATTCACTTTTTCTTTTTCTTTTTTTATATGTTACTTTTCAAATCACATGTGTAATATGAATTGCTTTTGTGGGGTTTTCTTATTTAGGAAACTGTTTCACCCAGTTTGACTTTCTAAACTGCTATTAATGGCAACTAAATCTTCTCATTTTCAGTTAGTTAGTTGGGATTGAGAAACCGTTAGTTCAATGTACATTCATCAATATTTGGAAGTGTTAATAAGTTAACAATAGCAGTATATTGGATTAATTGAATGTGATGGCTCTAAAATTAGAAAGTATTTGACATGTTTTTGAACCCAGGTATAGTAAGCTGCTTCAAGGTGCAAGAAAAAAAAGGTAGGTTACAATTTGATGTTTAATTCTTGGGTATAAGTTTAAGTTAATGTACATGAAGTTTGGTTTTCTTTTGTAAGTACCTACCCTGAAGTTTTAGTTATGTAAGCAGTAAGTAAAGGTTCCTAAATAGTAGCATGATAGGTTGCACGTAGACGGATACGGGTTCGGATTTGGGTACGGGGACGGAAAACGGCAAGATTTTGAAATTTTAGGAATGGGTACGCGTACCCATACAAGATACGTATCGTATCGGGCACGGGTACGGGTACGCTACCTAGAAGAAGTACCCGTGCTTCATATAGCATCAAACATCTGATAACATATGTGGAAGTGAAATAATACTACTAGTGTTGGACTTATAGGGGTGATGATGTGCCTGAGCCGTGACCGTGACTCCGTGGACCGTGAGCAAGACTTACCGTAGTTCAGCTCTAATCAGGACTCTAGTGATAAGCTGCAACGAAGCAAATGATACTCCAAGTTGTAAACTTTTAGAAGTATGTTTGGTTCAGCATTTTTGGGCTCCATGAAACGGAAACAATTATATACGCCCTTTCTTCTTGTTTGGCCCAACCCCTCCTAAATAAATTACCATTACTTGGTGATGATGGACTCCCCCAGTTTGTTACATTGCCTTCCTCTCAAGTAATAAAATCCATTTCTTGGTAGTAATGTTAATTCCCTTTCCATTACGGGGCTTGAACCAAACACCAAGAAAGGTAATGATTTTTGTTACCCTTCTTCTCCACGTTTTGGTTCCATTCCCTTTTTCATTCGATGGCTTAAACCAAACAAGCGCTAATATTAAAAACTTTCTATAGTTGCTTATGAGCTTTTCGGTTGAGCTGAAGTATGCTTACCTTGCCTCATTAGAATCTTGATTCGAATTTCATTTCATGCTGTGCTTACTTAAAGTC
Source organism: Beta lomatogona (assembly GCA_947646795.1). NCBI lineage: Eukaryota > Viridiplantae > Streptophyta > Magnoliopsida > Caryophyllales > Amaranthaceae > Beta > Beta lomatogona. Next base: position 2,322,717 of record CANSNZ010001493.1, read on the forward strand.
AAATTTTAATTTTGTCGAATATGAGTATCCATGAAATAGGCGTAGCTCATTATCGCTCCCGACCGAGCATACTTCTGCTCCTGGTTTACTGGTAAGAGCAACTTTGAATTCGTATTACATCTCAAAGCAGATCTTAATTCATACTCTTTTTCTGTTCTTGTAATTTTTCCTACTCTTGATTCTGAATTTGTACTGACAGTGGAAAAAAAATACAGTAACACTATGTTACAAATATTATGTTGTAGTAGATGTGCAGTGCTTTTTTGCATGACTCTTTAATGCTGCAGGAGCCCGGACCTTTCATTGACATCATTCCTATATTTCTTGCTTGGTTGAGGGCCAGTTTATATTAGTATATTCTGTCACTTAATCACTTCATTTTTTAAACTCTTTTTCTTTCTTTGCGAATCTTAGAGGTACTGTGGGTGTTCAGTTATGATTTTCAACCAAGTTAAAAGTTGTTAACTTAGTTAAGCAAAAACGGTTATCAAGTGCCTGGCTTTTGTACAAAGAGAATTGAACTGACATGATTCTGAAAAGATGCATAATTTCTGGCAGTTTTCTAAACCTGCTTATTATTGTGACAGTTATACCCTTTGGCTCTTTCTTTTCTCTAAATTTATCTTCTTACTGAAGATTATTCACTCTACAGCCTGAAATTTGATTGTGATATTGTATATTGCAGGGGAAGGAAGATCTTCGGAATTTCTCTCTCCCTCATCCTCATCAATATGGCTGCTATTATGGAACGAGCTGATGAAAATCTACTTCCTTCAGTCTACAAGGAAGTTAGTCAAGCCTTCAATGTGGGACCTGCTGACCTGGGGTATCTGACATTTATCAGAAACTTCGTGCAGGGATTGGCATCTCCTTTGGCTGGCATACTCGTTCTTCACTATGACCGTCCAACAGTACTTGCTATGGGAACCGTCTTCTGGGCAATATCGACTGCAGCAGTGGGTGCAAGCCAGCAATTTATGCAAGTTGCTTTTTGGAGGGCGATCAATGGATTTGGTCTTGCAATCGTCATACCTGCACTTCAATCATTCATAGCTGATAGCTATCTCGAAGGTGTGAGAGGGACTGGATTTGGGATGCTTAGCCTCATTGGTAGTTTAGGTGGCATTGGAGGTGGTGTTGTGGCAACAGTCATGGCTGGTCACGAATTTTGGGGTATACCAGGATGGAGAGTTGCCTTCATCATGATGGCTTGTCTGAGTTTACTGATAGGCTTACTCGTTTTTTTATTTGTTGTTGACCCGAGAAGCTACCCTTCTCTTGAAGCTTCCGATAGGTAAACGTTACATACTTGAATTCTCATTGCTACCTTCTTGACCACCTGCACCAGTGTATGTTTTACATTAATATAGCTTAGACTAGAAGCTTTCTGCATTGATTAACAAAAGTGTTAATACTCGTGTAAATAAAAAGAAACGGATTGTTTCTTCAACAATTCCATGTCTGAATTATTTGGAGTTCAAATCCACGTAATATTTTACTTAAACGTGTCTAGGAAAATCAAATTTGATTTTGGCGAAAACACAGGCAGATGGTGAAGCTATACTTGCTATGCAGGAGGCTGGTTAAAGATGCATGATAAAAAATATAGGCAAGTCAATGGTTCCACCTTGAGTGCTCACTGACATAAGTGCTTCATTTGCTGCAGGAACGCTTTAATTGGGAAACATAATGGAAGTTCAGTATCCATCTGGATGGAGTCATGGACAGCAATGAAAGCAGTTACGAAAGTTCAAACATTTCAGGTTATCGTCTTGCAGGGTCTTGTGGGTTCACTACCATGGACAGCCATGGTGTTTTTTACCATGTGGTTCGAATTAATTGGTGAGCATGTATGCGGAACAGCCAGAACTGTTCAATTTACCCATAAATTTAATCTAACTACATAATCTGGAACTTTGCTCTAACAATCTTGAGAGGTGGAAATTTAATCTATAAAACCTCCGGACACGATTCCCATTGTTAGAGATGCGATAACATATCTAGCTTATTATTATCTCATTGAATCTTCGTAGTATGTTATCCCTATGATTGATCATGACCACTTTCGAGTTTTTGTGTAGTAATACGGGACTTTCTTTGTTTCCTCTTTCAGGGTTTAATCATAATGCTTCAGCAGCGCTCCTTAGTGTTTTTGCTCTTGGATCTTCAAGTGGTGCCCTACTTGGTGGGATGATCGCAGACAGGATGACACGTTTGTATCCTTACTCAGGCAGAATAATGTGTGCTCAATTCAGTGCATTCATGGGCATCCCGTTCTCGTGGTTTCTTCTCAAAATGATTCCTCAGTCTGTAAACAGTTGGTTCACTTATGGAACCACTCTACTTTTTATGGGACTGATTATCAGCTGGAATGGAGCTGCTGTAAATGCACCCATGTTTGCTGAGGTGGTCCCTGTTAAGCACAGGACAATGATCTATGCATTTGATCGTGCATTCGAGGGCTCCTTTTCTTCCTTTGCTGCACCCTTGGTTGGAATACTGTCAGAGAAGATATATGGGTATGATTCAAAATCTGTACATGCTGATGGATCGATGCAGGAGGCCTTTGCTTTGTCCAGAGGACTTCTTGCAATGATGGCAGTTCCTTTTGGTTTGTGCTGCTTGTTTTACTCGCCGTTGTATTTTGTATTTAAAAAGGATCGTGAGAAGGCTAGGATGGCTAGTTTAAGGGAGGAAGTAGCTCTTAGTTCAGCAATTGACAAGGAATGATCACTTTTCTGTAAAAAATTTTGAGAATGATGTTTTCTCTAATATTTTTGATACCAGTATACCACACACCAGAATACCAGATTCCACTCCAGCCGGAAAATCTCTCTTGTACTAACAGTATTTGGATTGATTAATCTCGAAGGCAAAAATCATCATCTGACGAGAGTTACTCGAATTATGCAGCTTTGTTCAACCTGTTGCTGCACATACTGATTCTGTTCTTAGCAAATATACATTACAACGACAGATTTAGTATATTTCCATCTTCTGCCTCTTGCTTTCTCCTCTTTGTTGACATGCACTCATGTGGGACTGGCTGGCCAATGAACTACCTAAGGGTATTGCAGGTGGTGTCTTAGGGGCGGTTCAATAATTAAGGAGGCTTTGTGTAATGAAGGTAAATTGGACCTTTTGTTAATAACGGAGTCCAATACCAACAACAACGAAAAACATGTAGTATGATATGTCAATAACTACTAACTCACTAACGTAAAAAGTAGAATTTCGGCTCCTAAATTTTCGGGGCCTTGTGGGGTCCCCTATGTCGCACATGCTAAGCCCGATTCTTCACTATAAAGGGAATTCCTCAAATGAGTCCTATGAGGTTTGATCCATGTAACTCAGGGATATGAGGTGGGAAGAGATGCCACTCCACCACCTCAACCTCTTCTCCAACTATATTATGGCGAAGCATGCAAATGGAGGATGCAACGATTGTTTAATGTTTATTCCTTGTATTTTAAAATGGCTAAAAATAAAAATGTTGATTAATGTGTTGTATAATCGTACATCATTATGGCAAGTTAAATCTACTTACCACGTTCGGGGATTAAGCCTTTGATATTGTCACAATAGTGTTAGGGTAGGGTTGGATGCATATCGATTTTAGTATCGAGTCGAGTCAATCCAATCGGGTGGTTATCAGGTTGGTAAACATTTGGATTTTTTATTTTAAAGTTTGAGTTTCGATAGAAGGATTTGAGGTTTGGTTAGATTTCTATGGATTATATCGGGTTATTTTATGAAATAATATATACTTGGGACTTGTTTGACTCAAAAAATATGATAAAGAATGACAGGAAATCCTGAAATTTGGCACAAACAAAGCTCGATAATTAAGTATAAGCTTAAGGGCACGACGCGACCCGACATGTAGGTCATGTCGTGCTATCATGGTTGACCAATTGAACCGGACAAAATATAGGCCAAGGCCACATTCCATACCTTGCCAACTCAATGGCTCGAGGATGCTTTACTCCTAACTGCCATCTTTATTTTGAGTCCGAGAATCGTATATCCCTAGTGCTAGGCTTGTAGGACTGTTCCTTTTCAAACATCACGTTTGATCTGATTTAAATACCCAAATATCGAAAATCCAGATAGAGAATATGCGATAAAAATCGAATATGCAAATTCAAATATCCAAATCTCAAAAAATTTATCATACACCCAGGTATACCGTAAGCATGGTACACCCCAGACTATTTTTTTGCTTATTGCTAATTTGAAATTATCCAAATAAGCAAAATGTATAAAAAAAAAGGAAAGTTTCTAATGAACAAAAATTAATCTTGGGTGTATCATGCATATGTATACGCGGGTGTATATAATGATCTCATCCAAATTTGATCAAATCCAGTGTTTTTATAAATGAGCTTCTTAATACAAATTTCCATTTCAAGCCGTCATATTCATATTCCATAACTTCAAATTTTCAATCACAGGCTCACAGTGTGTGATGTACTGATGTGTGAGGCGACCAGCACAAATCTGGGGGCGAACTTTCAACTGGACTGAAGTAAAACCTCTAAGATCTTCGCACATGGGATCTAAAACTAAAACCCTAACAATGGCGAAACTCTCACTCTACTACTTCACCATTTTCTCTCTCCTCCTTTCACTCTCTACCGCTTTCGATCCAGAAAAGCCGTCCGATCGACGGATCCTCGTCATTTTGGACGATGCATCTCTCAATTCTTCGCACTCCACTTTCTTCAATTCTCTAAAATCTCGCGGTTATACCCTGGAATTCAAGCTCGCAGATGACCGCAAAATCGCTCTTCAACGTTATGGCCACTACTGGTACGATGGCCTCATTCTCTTCTCACCTTCTGCTGAGAGTAAGCTAAATTCTTCAATTCTCTTGTTTTTTGTTTCATGTAAATTGTAAATTTGTAATGATTTGAAATTTTTCTGCGGATGTAAGATTAAAATTATGTTATTTGTGGTTTAAGGTATTGGAGATGGATCGTTGAAGTTGAAAGATGTGTTGGACTTCGTTGACTCTGGTCATGATTTGATTCTTGCTGCGAATGTCAATGCATCTGATTTCATTCGTAATATTGCTTCAGAATGTGGTGTTGATTTTGAGGATGTAAGTGAATCTGCAACATTATACATGATAAAAGACGTAACATTTTGATTCTTTTTTCGTGTTAATGCATCAATATTGGATATTTTGAGAAACTCATTGTGCTGCACAATCAATTTATTCTTCGTTTAGTTTTGATGCCTCTTTTAGAAGTCTTTTAAGGTGCATGCTGCATTTCGTGGAAAATCTGAATTACAGTTTGATTTGGCATCTATGCATTGAATATGTTGAGAAGTTGATTAAAGTGCATAACTAAGGATTTATTTGGAAATTTTAATTAAGGTGCATATTATTATACTTCAAAAGTTTTAGTTTAGTTCATTTTTGTATTATTTATTGACGTTGTGAGAAACTGGTCTAGTTACATCCTTGGAGTAGCATATAATTTCGCAATGGTGCGAGCTTGGCCCTTGTACGTAGTTAAGAGATTGATCGAAGTAAATAGCTATGAACCTATCCTGAATAGGAGACTTGATTATATTTTTTAGTTCATGATTTTGCTTTGAATTTCAATGGCATAGGATACATCAGCTGTAGTTATCGATCACACCAGCTATTCTGTGTCAGAAACTGATGGGGATCATTCATTGATTGCCAGTGATAGTTTTGTCAAATCTGATGTGATTCTAGGGAGAGAGAAGATTGAGGTCAGTTTCCGCCAAAAGTGCCCTTGTCTTTTTGATAAGCATGCTGCATATGCATGAACCATCGGTTGTCTCATATTTGCATTGCTTATCTGAATGTTATTGGGCTCTATTCATTAGGCTCCTGTGCTGTTTAGAGGAATTGCACACTCAATAAATGCTGCCAGTAGCCTGGTAAGTTATTCAATTTGCTTGGTATGGCTCATTATATTAACCTCAGAGCTGAGGTGTATGATATATCATTACGTTTGTTACAAGTTTTACTCTTCAATCAGGCATTGAAGGTTCTCTCAGCTTCTCCAGCAGCGTATTCTGCTAACCCAAATTCCATGGTGTCAAAGCCTCCAGTCTTGATCGGGACTTCCATCTCTCTAGTTTCTGTTGTCCAGGTTCTATTTTGCATCCTTCTCTCATTGTGTGCTCTCAATGTTTGTATTGCACCTAAAAAGTAATATGCAAAATAATGCATTCATTTCGCTTGTGGTTGTGTATATTTTGTGAGTTGGCTCGTGTAAATCAAACTTCATTAGCCTGCCTTCTTCTTTGTTCCCAACATAATGTAGGTGACTCAACTCTAAGCCCTTTTATCAGTATCACGGACCAAATAGTACTGAAGCCGAGGGAACTCCAGTTTGAATGGCTATCCCTCTCAGATATTGATCTACTAACCAGCCTTTTGATTAGTCTCTATCAATTGGTTGGGTTAAGGCTGCATTAATGCTGACCTATTTAAGCCAGTGTATGGTAGTATCCATGCTACGCGCTGTTGTACTAGATGGGATAAATGGAGTAAAGATTTATATTATGTGCACTTAATTGCTCCAATCTCTCTGTACCTTATAATATTATGGGAACTTAATTGCTCCAATCTCTCTGTACCTCTTAAAATTATATGCACTGAATTGCTGGAGTCTCTCTGTAACTTTCTGTATTATGCAGGCTACATGGTATGCAAATTGTTTTCTATTTTTTAGGAACTACATTAGTAGATGTCTGCATCACTGCTTCTTGAGTATGTAACTCAAATGCTTTTTGGAAGATGTTCCATAGCAGTTGGACTTGTAAACATTTTGTTACCTGTATCCAGTATGGAATTGTATGTCCTAATGTAAGACTTGTAAACATTTTGTTACCTGTATCCAGTATGGAATTGTATGTCCTAATGTAAGTGTCTAACATTATATTGAGCAGTCCTGAACAAATTGCATATGTATGGGTCAATTAATGTAAAAGCTGGGTAAGCATGGCATTACCCCCCCTGGTCTTCCCAATCAATTATCAAATTAAGAAGCTCAATTATCAAAGTTGTTGGGATATAATGGAATTGATACTAAATACTAACACTTCCAATACTTTCAATTGGGGGCTGTGTGGGTGGGGAAATAAAGAACCTATGTGGTGAACAGAGATAAAGAAGGAGCTTATGTGATATCACAAGAAATAGAGAGGGCCTACAAGCAAAACAAGTAACCTTACAAGTATTATGAAACTTCCCAAAAGGGATAGTGTTCCAAAACAAACAAAGGAAGTATAAAACTACTAGAAGAAGATTAAAGATATAGTTCTAGAAACTAGGTTCAAGACTTTTCCAATTATTTTTGTTATAAGCTACTTGCTAGGTGAACATTATACATTCATTCACGATGAGCGAATTTGTTCAAAGGAGGTATACTAATACATGTTTTTTATTTCCGGATATTGTGGTGCATGATGTTTGCGGATGATGGGACTAGGGATGATATTAATACTACTTTGGATTGATGGAGGCAAACATTAGAATCTCTAAGGTTTAGGCAAAGTCGAAGCAAAATAGAGTATATGTTTTGCGATTTTAGTAATGAGAGGGAGAAAATTGAGGATTTGGTAACATAAGATAGAAGGGAGTTACCCATTATTGAGCTTTTTGAATACTTGGGGTCGATATTACACAAATTTGAGGAATATTGCCCAAGAAGTGTGTAATAGCCACCCCCAAAGACACAATTATTCTATTCTTAATTTTTTTTTGAAGATATATATATATATATATATATATATATATATATATATATATATATATATATGAGTTCATATGAGAATGCATACTTACATGAGAAATGAGAATGGATTTTACGCGCTATAACTCTAATAAACAAGTGATGTAACTCTAATGAAAAAAGTGATGTAACTCCAATAAGAAAATATTAGAAGAAAAAAATTCAAAAAAAAAAAAAAATTTTGGGCTTTTTTTTTTTTTTTCCGGAGGTATAACTCTAATGAACAAGTGTTGTACTACCTCCCGTTCCGAATAGTCCGAACACTTTCCTTTTATGTTTGTACCAAATTAGTTTGAGCACTTCCATTATTGGCATGGTCCCACCATTAATATATTATTTCTTTTACACATCTTTGGCCCACACTCTACCTTTTATCAATAAAAAGTTACCCAACTTTCTCTCTCCTCTAATAAAAAATACCCCACCAACTCCTATCACATCTACTTTTCAAATAAAATAACATTTGATAACCACACCACAACTTATCACCTTAAACTACGTGTCCTAACAAGTGTTCGGATCTTTCTGGGACGGAGGGAGTAACTCTAATCCAATCGTGTGATTGAGATTCATTATCATTTCTCATGTAAGGAGCATTCTCATGTGATCTTGCCCCCTATATATATATATATATATATATATATATATATATATATATATATATATATATATATAGGCAAAGAGATGAGGTGTTTATGGTACACCATGACTTATGTTATGTACTTGTACCTTTGTTTATTTTAATCGAGAAGTTAGAGGAGAAAGTATTTTAGAATTGGAGATGGAGGATTATTTTTGGGAATATAGTGAGTCGTATTCAGGAAGTTATAAAAGGAAAACAGTGAAACTAGTATATGAAGTTGGTGGGACAAACAAGAGACAAGTTTAATCTCCTTTTGGGAGGTTAGGAAAAAGAAAGGTAAAAAAAAAAAAATTAGCTACCTAATGTATTACCCCCCCCCAACAATCTCACCTTAAAAACCCCTCATATACCCCCTCCCCAAACATTCCTTTCAACCCGTCAAACCCCAAAAACAAAAAAGAGAGAGAGTATTAAGAGAAAGGGAAAGGAGGAAAGAGAAAGAAAAAAGGGGAAAAGGCTAAGGTTGTGCAGCCACCGTGACCCCCCTTTCTCTCTTCAAATTCTTACTTATTTTTGTACCAAATCTTACATGCAAACTCACTATAGTTTTCCTTGATGTGTATAATAGGTATTACTAAAGAATATTTTCAAGGAGTGGAAGAACACCCCCAAATTCGAGCCTAAAAATGTGAAGGTAAGTTGAATTTTTTTTTGGAAAAAAGGAAATTTTTGTTCTTGATATATTGTGTGGGTAAGATGAAGTAACTAGTATGAGTTCTCTGGGATCTAGGAAGGTCCGAAATTCTGCATTTTAGAGGAAGAAGAGCTAGTTTGAGAAAAGGATTAAGGTATACAAGTTCAACTTATTTTTGGGTTTTCCGGATGTGTTATTTGACGTTTGTGGAAAGAAATTTGTACATGCATATATGGTGGTAGAAATTATAGGTATTATGTGATAAGTTTTGCCTACAATATGATTTTTATTTGTTGAATTATAGGCAAAACTTATCACACATAATACTTATAATTTCTACCACCATACATGCATGTACAAATTCCTTTCCACAAACTCAAATAACTCATTTGGAAAACCCAAAAATAAGTTGAATTTTTGTACCTTAATCTTTTGCTCACTAGCTCTTCGTCCTCCAAAATGCAGAATTTCAAACCTTCCTAGATCCCAAAGAACTCGTATTAGTTACTTCATCTTACCCTCATAAGATATCAAGAACAAAAATTTCCTCTTTTTCAAAAAAGAAAAATTCAGCTTACCTTTGCTTTTTTAGGCTCGAACTAGTGAGTGTCCCGGACGATGCATGGAGTTGTTGCTTTTCGTAATTTTTTGTCTAATGAGGAAAAATTGACATGATAAGTAATTGCATGATAGTTTGAAAGATAAACCCTTAAATAAAAGTTTGGGGATGAAAGTAATAACTTAACTTTCTATAAGGAATTGTTGGATTCATGGTCAATCTTTCACTTTTCATTTCAAAGGTCACGTGTTCGATATCTTGTAACTACACAACATTATTTTTTTAATTGAGGGTTTGACTTGGATATAAAGCATTTGCATTAGAGCCTTAGAAGAGAGTGCCACGTGGCACACAAACTTTCTTAGGAACACCTTTTAATATATTAGTATAGATTTGGGGTGTTCTTCCACTCCTTGAAAATTTTCTTTAGTAATACCTAGTATACACATCAAGGAAAACTATGGTGAGTTTGCATGTAAGATTTGGTAGAAAAATAGGTAAGAATTTGAAGAGAGATTTTGGGGGGGGGTGTTTCACGGTGGCTGCACAACCTTAAGTTCTTCCTTCTCTTTTTCATTCTATTTCCTCCTTACTTTTTCTTTCTTAATACTCTCTCTAGGTTGTTTAGAGGAGGAGGGGGGTAATTAGGGTTATTAATGGGGTAATACACTGGGTAGCTAATTTTTTTTAATTGTCTACTCTTTTCTTTTTTTTTTTTCTCGTGACCTCCCAACAACTCTTAATTTACAATTCTTGCATTTATCCTACTTGCATCATTTTATTCAACCTTGTTCCTCCTTTTTTGGTTTACTCAAGAGGATATTAAACTTGTCTCTTGTTTGTTCCACCAACCTCATATACTAGTTTTACTGTTTTCCTTTTATAATTTCCTGAACACGACTCTCACTGTATTCCCAAAAATGATCTTGCATCTCCAATTATGATACTTTTTACTCTAGCTTCTCGATTAAAATAAACAAATGTACAAGTACATAACATAAGTCATGATGTACCATAAACAGATGAGAAACTTTACCTATCTTTACTACCTATGTAATAATAATATATTTATAACTTAAAAAAAATTAAGAATAGTATAATCATATCTTTGGGGGTGGCTATTACAACGTGACTTATAGGATTTAATCATGGTGGCTTAAGTGGAGAGTGGCAACTTTAATTTTTTGTGACAGTAGTTTACCGGAAGGAAAATTTTATAGGACGTCTATTAGACCAATGTTTTATATGGATTAGAGTATTGGGCTTTTTTAGGAAAGATTTTATTTGGAAAGTGGGGATGGCAAAGATGCGCATGTTGAAAAGATATTCGGATGAGGGTTGAAGTTGCATACATTGAGGATAAGATAAGATACAATATGTTGGCGTTGGTTTTGGGTGTCTGAGATGTCGTTTAGAGGATGCACTGGTTAAGGTAGTGGAAGGTTTGGGATGAAATATATAACAAGTTGAGGTAGGTCAATGATGATTTGGATAGAGTGTGTTAGAACGATATGGAGAAATTAGGGTTACTTAGCATGTTGCACTTGATAGAAATGAATGGAGATACATATCCGACGTCTATGTATAATCGTAGATAAAATCTTGACTCATGTGGTTGACTCCATTTTAAATTTTTATGTAGTTTTAAGTTTTTGACACGCTTCTTGATGGAATATTTGACTTGGCTTAAGTCCAAATCCAACCTGAAATTTGTGCGTAATCCAAACCAATCTAAACTGATATTGGCCCTTTTCGGATCCAAATCGATAAAATTGAATCGTTGAACTTGCTTACCTATTAGACTTAATATACCTAATACTACTATATCATAACAGACTACATATGTTAATATTAAAAATTATGAGCCTTGCGAACCCCATAGCTTGGTGCACAAACACATCAAGATAGTATCCAGTATAGAACAATCACAACAATATCTGATTTACATCAGCCCTATTTAGAACCAAAATTATTTAGGGTTGGCTGCAATGCCGCAATTGCAAGTTTATTTTAAATTAAACTAAGAAAAAATGTAAATCCAAATTGCTTGGTTCATATCAATATGGACTTTACTTTTTGTCCAGATAACATACACCCCTAAAGTTATGTAGAATATGTAAATTTTTTAGGAAACATATATCTAGTTAAATCTTGCGTCTACAAATGTGATCTTAAATTCATAACATTTACCATTAACTCATCGAAAACAATGAAATTCACATAAAAGCCGCATTGTATATTTCTTATACTCCCTCCGTCAATCAAAATTAATTGTCCAGTCAGGTTTGGACACGCATATTCAGAGTAGATTTTAGGGGAGTACAGGTGTATAAGGTGGATAGAGTATAAGTAAGAATAAAAAATAATTGATTAAGAAAGAGAGTTACTGGAGGCTCCTACATTTAGAAGGAGTGTGAAAGTGAGGTAGTTAGTGGAGGGACTCACATCATATGGGTTGTGTGAGGGTGAATTTTCCGTTAAAAGTAATTGGACAATTATTTATGAACTGGCCAAAATATTATATGGACACTTATTTGAGGACGGAGGGAGATGGCATTTAGTATTCCCACTGATTAGTATTCCATTTTTCACTATTGCTACTAATTTAATATCGTAAACATCAAATGGATCAGCCGGATTAATTGTATGAAATCAAATTCAAGATTATCAAATGGCAATAGTCATAAACAAACTCACATAAATAATTCAATTTAATGTTAGTAAAGTCTACAATCTGTACTTGAACAAAAACAATATTGCTGGATACTTCTATTAATTCTCAACAACCCGACTCTTCGACAATGAAAATTAAGAATTGACATATTTTAAAGAAAAACCAACAATTGAATGTAGTGGAGAAGTGAGAACAGGAAGAACAGAAGAACTCCTCAAACTACGCCTGGTAGACTCATCATAAACTTTAGCCTAGATATCTTGCTGCTATGTGTTTTCTGGTGTTTTATGTTTTTCTTGGCTGCTTCTTTATTGTCTTTTGTGTTTGATTTCCCTCTTTCGGTTACATCTGGCTGTGTCGTTTTCCTTTTTCCCGTAAAACATGCTCTTCTATTTCTGTGCTGTCCTCAATTTTCATTTAAGTGCGACCGGGAAAATGATCTATTTGTTTTTTTCTTTAAATTATTTTTGCTGTTACTTTACTACTGTCGTGCTGTGCTGCAGTTCTATGCTGATCTTCTTTTTCCTTGTTTAGTTTTTGTTGTTTTTTCTGGTGGTATCAAGGGAGTTGATTCCCTGATTTTACCCATTTGTAAATTTATGACAAAACCCGAGGCCACAAAATTCTTGTGCATGTGTTTGTTGTGTGGGCAGCTTGTGTAATGGTGCTTTATCTTTCACGCTGAGGTTGCTCTTTCACGCCTGACATTGTAAATTCCTATAATAAAAATAATTTAAACTAACAAAAATTACAGTTAAGTGTATAAGGGGGGGGTAAAACATATACATTATGTACTTGTCGAATATTCGAGGCCAATAATGTTCTCTATATCTTCAGGTAATATTTATAAGCTGTTGAGTGACAAATGACAATTTATCCCTAAAAAAAAAAAAATGTGGTTGCACATGGCAAGAATTCTTTTGTTCTTTTTGCTGTTGTGGGCGTAACTAATCCAGTGCATTTCGTTGCTTTAATTCATTCCTTGAGATGCACCTTTTTCAACAGCTTTTAAAGTTAAGCAAAATCTAAGTCTGAACACAAAACTTGCAGGCTAGAAACAATGCTCGAGTCCTGATTTCTGGCTCTTTAGATATGTTTAGTAACCGGTATGTACTTTTTTCTGCAGCTCATGACCCTTCTTTTTTATTTTAATTTTTCTGATTTTGAGTGTAATTTTCCCTATGTGATAAAATTATTACTGGGATACAGATTTTTCAGGTCAAGTGTCCAAAAAGCTGGGACCTCAATTAAGTAAGTCCTGATCTATGTTTTACATATTGCTTGCTGAACCCGTAGTTCTCTCTTTTCTTCATTTGTCAGACTACTTCCAATGAAGGCATCAATGATGAATTTATTGAGAAATCTGAAAGAATGTACAACAATATTAGTCTAATTATACTTGCTGTATGATCACCTCTAATTATTTGTAGTTATGGGTAGTGGCTGGAGCATTGATGAAATAAACAGCAATGAAGATAAAGAAAACTATAAAATTTTTGATTTGAAGGAACTTCGAGCCAAGCGCATGTGCATGAGATTAGGAAACATTTGGTGTTTATATTGATAGATGAAGTAGGGAACAGAGGAACTCTTCTTAATAGTCCACTCTGCTATAAATTTCGTTGTATCTGTTTCTGTCGAGAACAAGCACGATGAGATGTATAGGGGTGCTGTTGGTCGTGATGTCGAGCTTGTGGTCTTGTGGATGATAATCTGCACAATGTAGGTTAACCTGCACAACAAGCAAACTAACCTTGGTGCGTTTTTTAGGAAACCCTCTGATGTAAAAGTCGGGTAGATGAGCTTAAACAAGTATGGATTATAAGAGTCTGTGAGTGTTTAAATGATGTTGAAAGTATCTTTGTATGAGAGTTCCATGAAGGTATATATAGTGGAAGTATCTTGATGACGAGGCATGGGCCTAAGTCATGATCCAATTGTCCTTCCTTTGGGGCTTCGGTCCAAGAGGAAGCCTTTGTTAGACACTAGAAAATTTGCTTCATGGTGAGTTTTATAAGTTGCAGGCCCGAATGGACTAAATCCTTTGCGCCATGGTCCAGACTCCAGGTCTAAGCCCCAACATTATCTTCATTTCGCAATATGAGTTGACTTTTGTGAAGTTTAGCTGTCCCTTGTTTAATGTATCACTTGGAGATGTCTAGTTTATTTATTTTTGTTCCGTAAAAAGAATCCAATAAAATGAGTGACTTGGAGATAAAATATTTGATTTTTTCCTGCATCTCATTTTCTGTTATGCACAAGAAATCTTATGTCATACATAATATCAATTGTAGGATTATTGCTAAAATGGGTTACTATGACATTGTTTGATGATCATCTTTTAAACTTTGTTAGTATAAGAGGAAATGGAGAGAAAGAGAGGGAGAGGGAGGGATCCATTTTCCCTCCCTCTTTAATGAACACCATCCCACCAAAATTGTAGAGATTTGGAGGGAAAATGAAGCTCCAACTCCGCCTCCCCTTCCTCTTTCCCTTCCCTTCCCTTGCATATTGCTATCCAAACAAAGTTTTAGTGTGCATGGAGTCAGAACCGACCGAAAACTTTACTTACTGCTTTAGTAGCTGTAAATGATGGATGGATTGTATATATAATTTTCCTATGTTGCTCGGGCTCTTCATTTCACCTCAAGTACCCGTATCGGATCCTCGACACTCGGACATGGATGAGACACTTGGACACTTCATTTTGGGCCAAAAAATTGAAATAGTTCCAAGTGTCGTGCATGGGTACCCGAGTCCGAGCAACATAGTCATTTTCTAGGAAAAGAATTTTCAAGGAGTAAGGTGCTTTCTTATCAGGATATGAAATGTGCGAAACGCTGTCCTTATCCTTTATTCTTACTACTTATAGATGCAATGATCCCCGCTGTCATCTTGTTTGCCGCTGTTCTAAATGCTGCTTGAATTAGAGCACATTAGGTTGGGTTTCAGCCTTTATCTACACGGTCTTGGTTGCATAATATAAGAATGCAATTTTTTTTTCTAGTTTGTCATATGCTTAATTTGCTTCAAATACAAGTCTTATAATCTGCTAAGATCACTTAGCTGTTTTCATGTGTCAAATATAAAAATTGAGTTCCATGCTACAGGTATGAAAAATCTGGTAATGAACAATTCTTGATGGAGTTAAGTAAATGGATGTTCCATGAGAGGGGTCATCTAAAGGTAGGCCTTGCTTTTCTCTGTCATGGCTAATGAATTGATCATTTGCTTAAATATTCTTGTCTTTATCTTGAGGCAATATTGGCTCTTAATACAGGCTGTCAATGTCAGACATCATAAACTTGGGGAAACGAATGAACCTTCCATCTATCGCATCAACGATGACCTGGTAATGGCTTTACTAGTTATTTTATCTGAACTGGCTGAGAGGGAACCAATGAGTTCTCACAATGATGACATCATCTTAGGAATACTCTGTTGAGATGTACGAGTGGTCTGGTACTAGCTGGGAGCCCTATGTAGCAGATGACGTGCAATTGCAGTTCTACATGATGAGCCCCTATGTATTGAAGACCTTATCTAATGATAAGAAGGTAATCTCAAGAATAATACTCATCTTTGTTAGACGTTATCTTTTGCTTTCTTTTTGCTGGTCAAATTGAATTTTCATTTATTGGCTCTTTTTCCCCCCGGTCAGCAGGGCTTATATCATACATCATTCAAAGTTCCTGATGTTTATGGGGTTTTCCAGTTCAAGATTGAGTATCAGAGACTTGGTTATACAAGCTTGTCTCTTTCAAAACAGGTAATCACCCTTTGGTGATCTGATTGAGATTAAATTTCATATGTCATTGTTATGATAGTGATCTGGACGAATGCCATCTGATGTATCTTTTTATACTAATCTTAGCATTACGTTATTTTAGTGGCTATATGGGTGGTTGTTTTCTTGTGAAATATGGACTGGTATAGGCGTTTAGCTTTAAATGCGATAGTAAATAAATTCAATCTATGAAGTGATGCTTTGTCAAGTTGTCTTTGGTCTAGAGAAGGTTATGCAGGAATCATTTCTTTAGTTATCATTTTATCAACCATCAGTTCATTGTTCAGCTATCCTGTATCTGAGCATGATCAGTCATTCGTGATTTCTAGTGCTGATTCAATCGAAAGTGACTCAAATATTTTGAACTGCAGATTCCAGTGCGGCCATACAACCACAATGAATATGAAAGATTTATACCGGTGGCTTTTCCATACTACGGAGCTTCATTTTCAACGGTACCCTCAAAGCTCCTTTGCATGCTCTATTGTCTAAGTTTTTAAGTAGATGCCAATTTTTGAAGTGAAATTGATTGCACAACTTCTAATGTTGCAGATGGCTGGCTTCTTTGTCTTCAGTATTCTTTACCTGTACCATAAGTAGAGCTCTTTCTCCAGGCTATGTCATTAGGGCTATTATCTTAACATGAATACAGTCTGTGCTGCGGCCTGCGAGGATCAATTCATGGTTCTGTGACCCTCATTATCTGATGCTTTGCAACGTTCATAGTTACCATGATACATTTTGGCTATATAAGAAGCGATCAGTGGCCTATATGCATTAAAGATCAGAAAACCTGATTATGTTAGCAAAGGTACCTTATTTTCTTTTCTTTTTTCTTTTTTTCTTTTTGGGGATAGAATTAGACAAAGTATTTAGCTAATCAAAGCAACTTTATAGATACCCGGTGAAAGAGACTGATGTTTGTGGAAACTCTTCCCCTCTTATTTTTTTTTCTGTCCTG
The DNA here is from genome assembly GCA_947646795.1 of Beta lomatogona. NCBI lineage: Eukaryota > Viridiplantae > Streptophyta > Magnoliopsida > Caryophyllales > Amaranthaceae > Beta > Beta lomatogona. The sequence continues at coordinate 2,339,756 of CANSNZ010001493.1, forward strand.
TTTTTTGGGGAGACAATATTTCAACAAATGCATACTAATTATTCTGAAATTTTCGCTACACAACTAAAATGTGTAACTCTTGCAAGTTAAAGCTGACTTGTCGAATTTGTATTAGAAACTATCGCATTTGTTCCTCATGCAAGTCAAAGCAGAGTTTGTGGAATTGCTATTATAAGTCGTGACGACATAAATGCTTGGGTCTTATGATGCTTAAGTGTAAAGTGTTCATATGGTATGTTCGGATGTTCCTAATGAGATTGCACCATTCTTTAGGAACTTTTACCCAATGATTTCACATCCTAATTGTTTGACATCTCTAAACTTGTGGTTAATTATAATGACAAGAAAATATTTTTTCAAGGGGAACAAATCGATTGGATAAGAAACGATATATTGTGATTTCAGCGAGAACAAAGAAAATTATTAATTTAAAAACATCTAACTGGAAGAACATTGGCTAGTTCAAAATTTTTATCTATTTCTACCTATTTGCATTCTACAGTTCTTGTATTTTCTCTTGTTTGGATATGACACTGGAAAAGGGAAGGGAAAATAATTAAAGGTTTGGAAGGAAAATTTTCTCCTTCACCTCTCTTTTCTCTTTCCTCTTTTTTCCATAACAAATGTTTTATTTTATTTTAGTATTTATTTGGGAATAACGCTTATAGAAGTTGGGGAAGTAATGGTGCTGAAAGATGATATTGATGTGATAAATGACTAAATGTGTCATTATGTTTAATTAAAAAGGTTATCACATTCAAGATTTTTGTCAAGTAAAGGTAGCTACCATCCACAAGGATGTGTGATTTCAGAAAATAAATTAATAGAAAATATGCTATGAAGGAAGATTTTTGTTCATCCTCAACTAAGTGATCTCACTGAATGACAAACAAATCAATCTCGAGAATGTCAACTTATTTGTAAGATTATGTAACTTCCGTATCGTAGTTTCCTTTTCTAGGTGAAAAATCTCTATGCTTTTACATGTAAAATACTCTTTTTTTGTTAGGGGCTATATGTGATTGAGTAGAATTTCTTATCCTATCTTAAAGGATGTCATTCATGATTATATATGGAAGGAAGTTGAGCTGAGTAGAGTAGATGGCTGCACGAGCTGGATTTATTGAAAATTCCCCCTTAAAAAAAGTAACAATCAGAAAAACTGCACACTTGTGGCATGCAATTAACCACTAGAACTCCCACTTTTTGCAAACATACAATACTTTTTGTGTCACCAAAGTAAAAAGAAGAATTTTGTCTAGACCTCAAGACGTACAGTGTTTTTAGTCTAGTATTTGGGGCCAGACACTTGAGACTTGAGAGTAAGGGGAAAGGTGGACTTAGGAGAATCCCTATCCCAAGTACTGTAGTTGGAAGAATTTCCAACCAACTGCATCAATCAAGCTTGGTTATCATACTTTTACCTCAATATATCATAGTATTATTATTCTTATGTGAGTCTGTGACTGTGACCTCAAAAAATAAGTGCGTAATATAAGGGTCTATTCTCCCAACTTATTTTCATTTCAGTACTGTTCAATTCAGTTCAGTTCAGGTTTGTTTCTAAATGATAATCAATACTATTAATTAGTTATAATTTAATTTAGTTCAGTTCAGTTGTTTTATGCCGAAGAGAACAAGCCTTAAAAGGGCAAAAAAAAATGCATAAAGTGCTACTACATAATTGAAAATCCTATCCTGTGCCAAATGCCAATCTACAAGTGTGCCATTAGGCATGAACAGGCATATTTGGGTAGTGGATTAAATTTTTGATAACATCCACCTTCCTCTCTATCCTTTTCTTTTTCACCCATTTTCTTTTGTCAACAATCAATTTGAAATACGGCATTTCCTTAATTGCACTCTTTAAATTTGAATCAATAATCTTTTCCATTTTCATACTAATTACATTCACACCCAGAATTTTCGATTTCTATATAATTGACCAAGTTGAGAAACTTATCTCTCTGCTCTGTTATTTATTACAAAAATGAGCAGCACTAGTAGCACACTCAATCTGGGAAATTCCGTTCTTCAAACATGTTCTTTTTACAGGGCTAATTTCAGATCTAGATCTTCCATTTCACCTTTCAAGAATAATAATAATGGCAGCAGCACTTTATGCCCTCCTTTTTCTACTCCATTTTCTCTCTCCTCGAGAAAAACCCCCAAAATGTTGTCCCCAATTTCTGCTGTCCTCACAAAACAAGAAACTGCAATAGACCCACCTGAAAACAAGAATTCCCCAGAAATCCCAACCTTCAATTTCGAGGCGTATATGGTTGGAAAGGCCAAATCTGTGAATAAAGCTTTGGATATGGCTGTTACCCTAAAATACCCAGAAAAAATTCATGAGGCTATGAGATACTCTCTCCTCGCAGGAGGAAAGAGGGTGCGCCCAGTTCTTTGCATCGCCGCCTGCGAGCTCGTAGGCGGCGATGAATCTGCGGCAATTGCTGCCGCTTGTGCTGTGGAGATGATCCACACTATGTCTTTAATCCATGATGATCTCCCCTGCATGGACAACGACGACCTCCGCAGGGGAAAACCCACCAACCACAAAGTGTTTGGTGAGGACGTCGCTGTCCTGGCAGGGGACTCACTCCTGGCCTTCGCCTTCGAGCACCTGGCTACGGCCACCCCGCTAGGCCAGGTCTCCCCCGGGCGGATAGTCCGGGCTATTGGAGAACTGGCCCAGGTTATTGGGGCTGAGGGGCTCGTGGCAGGCCAGGTTGTCGACATCGACTCTGAAGGTGCAGTCGATGTCGGCCTCGAGCAGCTTGAGTTTATTCACATTCATAAAACTGCTAAGCTGCTCGAGGGGTCGGTTGTGCTTGGAGCTATTATTGGGGGTGCGACCGATGAAGAGGTCGAAAAGCTTAGGAAATTTGCGACGGGGATTGGATTGTTGTTTCAAGTTGTGGATGATATCTTGGATGTTACTAAATCGTCCGAGGAGTTGGGGAAGACAGCAGGGAAAGACTTGGTGGCAGATAAGGTTACATTTCCTAAATTGATGGGGATTGAGAAGTCAAGAGAGTATGCTAAGAGGTTGAATAAAGAGGCTAAACAACAACTTTCTGAGTTTGATCAAGAGAAGGCTAAACCCTTGATTGCTCTTGCTGATTATATTGCTTACAGGCAGAATTGAATGAATGATTTGGGTGTCATTCTTGGAACACATTTGTATAACATAATTGTTGTTGTCATTATATTAGCATTACAGTTGTAGTAATTTAATTGTAATTGGTTTAGAGAGAGGAACACATTTATCCTCAATTTTAGGATACATCTGGTATGAAATTAGCCCAATTTATAAGCATTTGGTGCTTCCATAATAATTCAAGTATACTGGGTTGTGCTAATTGAAAAGTCTTCATTGCTTTCCTCCAAAAAGAACAAATAGTCTTCATTGGTTGTTGCTACTTTTAACAAATTTCCCATGTAGCTCTTCATTTTCACTGGTGACTATAAAAAAACCAAAAACTGGTCATTGGTGGATCTGTCGTTTCAGGACGAACTGCAGATGCGCTTAACTGCTAATCAGTTGAATATAATAGTGTTCTGGTCGTGCAATATTATGGGACAATTGTGCTGAAGGGATCCTACATTTTGGACTTGGTAGTTACTACGCGATCATTTGTGTTGACAATCTTTGAGCCGCGACCTACGTTATTGAGAGAATTGTGAACCTAACCTGAACCAAAACGGGAAGAACATGATTTGGCCGGATTTGTCTATATATGATATGTCATATTTAGTCTTAAGACTGTTTTTTCAGTGTTGAGTATTTTAACACGAAGAGGCATCATGGATCAACGTATTGTGAACAACCACACATGTCCCATAGGCCATAATATAGGGTCCTTAATAAAATGTACTCGTGTGGGTTCCAACATACACAAAGGAAAATCTTTTGGATCAATGGTAAGTAGTGTTGGGCCCATCGCATTGTTAGTGATCAACACATTGTGAACGTCTACACAATTTGCCTTTCTGGACATGAAGCAAGTCCGTACCAATTACTCATTTCGTTTTCTTTTGTTGTTCCTGTATTCTCCATTGGGAAATTTCAATATATTGTTCCAATTTTGAATCTTTCCATACATAATGTATGTTTTATGGCTCATATTCTCCATTAGTTTTAAAATGCAATAAATGTGTTTACACTATTCATTAGTTATATACTTCCTCCGTTCCATTTTAAATGAAACACTTACTATTTTAGGACTTTCAAAATAAGTGAAACGTTACCTCATTTGGTATTCACTTCTCTCTATCTCTCTCCTCATCACATGGGTCCCTTCTTTTTTTTCTCTCTATCTCTCTCCTATTCTAAATCCCCGTGCCAAGGCCCTACGTTTCATTTAAAATGGAACGGAGGAAGTATTACTTTTTTATCCCTCAAACTTTTTTCTCATTGGTTGCTTAACATAGAGTAACTCAAAGGGTTAGAATATTTACTTCTAATTAATTTTATTTAATATATAATAGTGAAATCTTCCCCATTTTTAAGTTGCATTGCTTTCTTCTCCGATTCCAAATAGGAATAACGAAAGAAAACGAAGAGAGTAGTGCACAATTTTTACTTTTCCTTTCACGTAAGCTTTATTATGTCTTAAAATTTTTCTAGGATCATTAACCATCTCTACTCTTCCATCCAAAATTTTCAACAATCATTAGCAACCCTAAATTCGAATTAACTAGCAACCTCCCTAGAGAAGTTGAAGAGATGAGTAGACAATTCCCTTTAACTTCACCATGATTTTGTTAGCAATATTTTAGTAGATTTTTGTTTTAAAAAAAATGTTATATCTGTTTTAAACTATGAATTAAGGGTCCAATTCAGAGTAATTGCACAAAGCTCTCTTTATCTTTGCCCTTCTCCTGTTTAACTCAACCTGAAATGGAACCAAAATCAAACCCAACACTTGATAATATATTTAGAGGATTGAGGAACCCTTAGTAGACTGGTGAGTGGTGACAATATCACGCATTCACGCTCCTCTTAATTCCAGAAGTTAGAATAATTAATCGGCATGCTAAAATGCTATTAAGAGAATTGAAAATGGTTGATTGTCTTAAAAGCACGTTTCGAGAACTGGTTGTTAAGAGAATAGGAATTGAAAAAAAAAAAAAAACGCCGTTGCCGGGGATCGAACCCGGGTCACCCGCGTGACAGGCGGGAATACTTACCACTATACTACAACGACCTTGTTGATGGTATATTCTTCTTCAATCTAATTTAATGTTTAATTTACGTCTAATAAGCAGGAATCATCTCCGATTCTTCGTGAATGACAAGAGAAGCAGCAACCTGCAGCCACACCTCTCAGTCAACCATTCATCTAAAGATTTTATCATCAATATCTCCAATTTTGCATTTCTTTTTACACTATAGTAAATTACACTTCTTGCAACTTTCCTACCCAAAAAAAACCACACTTAGTCACCCTACTTTGAATATTCTAATTCATTTCCCCACTTTCAACTTTTTTAACACATCCTTGACTGACTCACAATCAACACCCAAACCTTTGAAAAGTCTCCCATCTTAATTCTTCTTACCCTTCTAATTATGTGCGGTTAATCTTTCTTTTTTGTCACCAAAATCTGAGCAGTTGATCTGTTTCAGTTTTGTGTCATCTCATTTTCCATTACCCATTTTACATTTTGGCACAAATTAGGATTTCTCTCTCCATTTTAAAGAAATCCCAAGTGAATTCTAGTACTAAATTCAACTGGGTAAGAAAAAAAGCTGAAATCTTGGGAATCTGGATTGATTTTTTGAGGGTTTTCTGAATTATGGGTTCAATTTTTAGCAAAAGGTCGAAAATTCCGACAACCCCATCAACAAACAACGGCAGCAGCAATAGCAATGGTAGTAGTGGATCCAATTCAGTTGGTAGCAGTGATTTAAACTTCTATTTATCAGCTTGTCAGAATGACCCAGATGTGAAAATGTTTGATTCTAAGCTTCAGCAACATGCTGCTTCTGTTATCAACACACTAGCCAGTGTTGACAACAGTGGGTTGGACCAGCAGGTCTGTTCTCTCTCCTTTGACTCCCTTACACAAGTCACTGGTAGTCTAATGGATATGAATCATGAGGCAGTTAAAGTTATTCTTGATTGCAAGAAGGATATTTGGAAGAATAAAGAGTTGCTTTCATTAGTGGAGGATTACTTTGAATATAGCGTTCAGACATTAGATTTTTTCACTGCCCTTGATCAATGCCTCAAACGAGCCAGGGACCGCCATTTTATCATACAGGTTGCGTTGAGGCGATTCGAGGAAGAAATGAGGGATAATCATGGTTGTAGTAATGCTTGTGATAAGTTTACTAATACATTGAAGGAGTTGAGGAGTTTTAAGGAGGCTGGTGACCCTTTTGGGCAGGAGTTTGTCACTATATTTCAAGCAGTTTATAACCAACAAGTTCAAATGTTGAGGAGATTGCAGCTTAGGAAACGGAAACTCGATAAGAAGTTGAAGTCAGTAAAGGTTTATAGGAAGGTTTGTAACATTATTTTTGGTGCTGCTTTTGTGGGTGTTGTGATTTGTTCTGTTGTTGCTGCAGCAATTGCTGCTCCACCTGTTGCATCGGCGTTGGCAGCAGCTCTCTCAGCTCCTGTTGGAGGGGTGGGGAAGTGGTTCAATTCGTTATGGAAGAAGTATGAGAGAGAGCTGAAAAATGAAAGAGAGTGGATTGTCGAGTTGCAGCTTGGGACTTGCATTGCTGTTAAAGACTTGGAGAACATTCGAGTCTTGGTTGAGAAGTTGGAGATTGTGATCGATTCCTTGTTGTCCAATGCTGACTTTGCATTAAAGGAAGCAGATACATTAACCATGGTGATGGATGATATTAGGAACAAGTTGAATGTGTTTATGGAAGGGATTGATACTATAACAGCGCATTCTGATAAATACAGCAGAGAAATCAGACAGGCGAGGACTGTGATCTTGCATAGGATTATGAGATATCCTAGTGCACCTATTTAACCAGCTCCATTTCCCATATCAACAATGTTGTTGTTATGGCAAGTTCTGTCATATGTGCTCATATGCTAATTTTTGCTCCATATGAGAACAATCTTTGAGGAGCAGTAAGTAGTGCTGATTAGTTATTGACATTATGAAGGAGTAATATGCAACAACAACGATATAATGCTCAAGGATATAGAAATTTGGTTGTCAGATAGCCCAACTGATGTAAGCAGGGTGAAGTTATGCCAGTGAACTGGCAGCAACAAGTTAATGAAGCATTCAAGCATAATCTCAGTTGGCTTGTTTCTTGGTATCCTTATGTTGTGTAAGCATTTTTACCCCTGCTTATGGCTGTGTATTTGTAGTACTGTGCTGACTGCTGAATTACAGTCATGCTCACTCCAATGGTATTACTAATATTATCAACTTGAATGGAGTGGTTGAAGTATACATTAGTGTTGCCATAAACAGAAAAAGAAGTATACATTAGTGTTGCCATAAAAGAAGTATACATTAGTGTATATATGCAATATGCTTTCTTGTATCATTCAGAACTCCCTGGCTCTAGAAACTCCATTTACATTGTGAAGACGAATACAGTGATATTTCTTAATGCTCATGGAATTTATTTACTCTGATTTTTTTTATCCTTCTCATTTATGATATTATCTTTACTAGATGTTGCCATGCCAACACTTGCATACTTGTCCGGAAATGAATCCATCTCCATGGCCTAGAAGAAGTTAGCAAAATTGTATGCGCACAATAGATCCCAAGCTTTCTTTATGATCCCCATTGGCTCTCAAGAGTCAAGATACCTACTAAAAGCCAAATTATTCTGGTTGCCCCTGTCTGCGAACATGACTATCAATGGCAATGATGCATTTCTCTTGTCTTAATATTAAACTCAAAGAACTCTAGAAACATTGATTGAAGCTTGCACTTAATATGTCATCACAAGGGTGCAAACTGCAGGGCTAGAAAAAAAAATTCAAGGTTCTGCTCTGCAAGTCAGATGCTTGCAACTTTGCATCCTTCACACCATATCGTGGACCAGAAATTCCTTGTCATTTATTGTGCATACAACTCATGACCACATTGAGTCGGAGTCTCCACCATGGTAAATACTCCTGTCTCTGCTTACCATGTAAATATACGCACCTCAAAATTAGACTCTTTTAAGTTAGATTGTATTGGACAAGCCCCTTTCTTTTCCTTCCTTTTTGACACAGCTGAAGCTTAAGGAAAATGAAGCTTGCTTACAAGGGAATGCTGCTGAGCCTGAACATTCCCATCAGCCCATCATCTCACCCGCTTACTCAGTAGTATTATCATGTGTAGCAGCATTGTGATAATGACTTAATTGGCTACCCAATAAGAATTCAAATTAGGATGTTTCGAGCAAGTGATGTTTCCCTGGAATTAGTTGCCAACTAATGTGCTCGAACACTGGCTGGTCTTGACGTCCCACCTCCAAATCACCGTAGCACGCACCTTGCCATTTCTTCCAGCTCACTAATGCTAATGTCCCTCTTCCCTCCTTTTGCATCTATGGTTGTAGACATGCTCTTAAAAACTTTCACATTGCATAAAAGGGAATATTATGAGCAATGAACTATAATAAGAGCACCTTCAATTCCTTCCTTCCTACTCTAGCAAATTTTCACATGGTAAATTCCTATGTCTTGTAAATTTGTTCTATATGCGTGACAATGACAAGACTGTGGGTCTTTTATTTTCGCTTTATTTTCAGTCCTTATATGAAAAATATGTTCAGATAACTTCAGATAATGACTTCTAAGGTCAAATAAGTTCATATAAGCAAAAATAAGGTTAGGATACACTCACAAATAAGGTCTAATAAGTTAAGATAAGTTCAAATAAGTAAAAACAAAAGTTGAAAAGAATGGACTTGTATCTACCTGAGCCCCTTCTTTGTTAGGTGGGCAACGATAGCAAGGACCCGACCACTTGATGGTCCAAAAAGCCCATGCTCAAGTCCAAAATGGAATTAGATTACCTTGGATACTTTTTTTTGGTTGTGCTTTTAAAAGAGTAATACTAAAGATTAAATGGTTTAGTAGAGATCAAATAACTGCAATGACAAAAAAACCTTACCCATTTTGTCGACATTGACAAAAATGGAAGGCACGGTTGCCTAATAGGCTAATATCAATGTGTAGATTTATTTATTTTTTAGAGGTAGGATGAAAGGGGCCCACTTGACGGGGGATAAAGGAAATTCCTCATATAAATCCCATTATGTTTGACCCTTAAACCTCAGAGATACGAGGTGGAAATGACGCCACTACTCCACCACCTCAACTAGATTTAGGGATACAACAATATTTGTATCTTTAAGCTTAAATAGTAACTTATTCGTCATTTGGTTAAACAAAAACAAAATGATGAGTCACTAGTCCTTTCGTTCAACATTATTTTACACATTTTAACTTTGTCAGTCAAAATTTATCAACTTTTACCATCTTTGTTACTCCATATTTTCAAATACTATATAATAAAATATTTACTTCACCGTACTTGTACCTTTTACTTTTTCTCAAACTAATGTATCACATTCCCGTTTTAATTATACCCATTCTTGTGTTTGTACCCGTTCCTGTGCAATTAGGTTAGGATTTACGCCCAAGTATCACTCCAGTGGTGATCCTCATTAACTCATCGATCTACTTTTTTTTATTAGGAGAGGAAACTAAGTTGATCCCCTAGTTCAGAGGCCAATTTAAAACATTCTTGCGAATAATGAAGGAAAATTTTACATCATAAGAGAAAAACAAAGTAATAAGACGGGGTGAGCATGTCCTCAATCAACCATGAAATTAGCCACTTGGTTGGCCATCCGAAAGCAATGTTAAAAACGAATCTCAAGGAATCTGCAAAAGTTCCTCTTTGTCATGAATTGTGGAAAGACCGCAATAATTGTAGCTTTCATAAAGCAAAACCTTCTAAACCCACCTCTATTTCACAAAAGGCTTCGAATTTAGCTTTAGAGCGGCCTCAAGCTTTGAATTCTCAATCTCATTTTGTAGGGGCTGCGACCCCGAACTTTCCTCTTTGTTCTTCCAACATTCTAATCCATGTTGATGCTTCCTTTACTGATAAGTTTGACCGAGTGGTCAAAGACCGTCATGGGAGATGGATTTTTGGGTTTGGGAAGAGAACTTTTGCATTAGACATCCTTATGTCAGAGATTATGGCCATATATGATGGGTTATATATGTGTTGTGGTCGGTCATAAGTTTACTAACGCCATGATCTTTTCGGATAGTAGGGTAGCCATCGACATGCTATGTACTCATGAAGGGAACACTAATAAATATTCAAGTTTGTTGTATCTTTGTAGAAAGTTGTGGAACCAGGTTCCGGAAGTGAAGATTGATCTTTGCAACCGGGTGTACAATTGCACGGCGGATATGCTTGCTAAACATAGCTGGATGTCGGATTGTAGTAGTAATGTAACTAGGATGTTTCCCTCACCCCCTAGTTATTGCTTAGATATTTATATTTCAGATTGTAAGAATATTCTCAATTTGGTAATTTAATGAGTTAATCTTGCGTGGACCTGGTCCACATTAATATTATTGTGGACCAAAGCCACTTATTTAACATAGTGACCCTTTTTTTTCCATATAGTAACCTTTTAAAAATCTTAAGTTACACTAGACAGTTACTTTCGATCATAGTGACCGTTTTTCTTAATATAGTCACTCTTTCTTACATTAGTTTATCATGATGAAATTTTCAGTGTGACATGGTAACCTTTTTTTCACATAGTCAAACTTTATAGAATCTATATCTACTCATTTTATATATCTACTTTTTTATATAGTGACCATTTTTTTTCATAAATCACATGAATTAGCATTAGGTCCACACTAATTTAGTGTGGACCAGGTCTATATAAGACTTTTACTAATTTAATTGGGTTGCGTTGATCAACCCAAAAAAAAAAAAAAAAAAAAGGAATCTGCAAAATTTCAGAAAATTCAAGTTTTGGATTTGCCGTCCCAGGCTTCCGTCCTCCATTTTCATCGATTAGAAAAAGCTAAAAAAGGTACTATGAAGAATTATGTTTTTGACATGCTAGTGTGAAGTTGAATTGGCGTCAAAGCTGTTTCTTTTTGTTCCAACTTTTTTCTTGTCTCTCTCTCTCTCAACTTTACCATTCCTTACTCCACAAGGAGAAACAGGAAATTTCCTCTGCTTCATACTTCCAATGCTTCCTTCAGTAAATCTTCCTCCTCACTTTCTCTCTCCACCTTTTGTCTCATTTTATCGCTTAAACACCTAAATAATAACCTTCTTCAATAATCAATCCTTACAAAAAGCAGCAATCTTTCCCCCAAATTCCTCACAAATCAATTTCACAACTCCAGAAATTCAACATTTTTAGGGTTCATTCGCTTGCATTTTCCTGCTTTTATACAAAAAAATAAGAGTATACAATATGGGTGCGAAATCCAGCAAAGGGCCCAACGATGTAAACCCACCTGCAATTGACCAAAACACAAACACCCAGATGAACAATAATGAACTGAGCTCCTATTTACAGGCTTGTCAACTTGACCCAGATGTTCAAGTCTTCGATTCTCACCTTCATGAGCGCACCACCCACATCATCAACTCACTTACTAATAATGAAGGTGATGAAGGTTTTGAGGTTCATTCTGTATCCCTTGATTCTCTTAAACAAGTTGCTGGTTGTTTAATTGATATGAATCAAGAAGTTGTTAGAGTCATTTTAGAGTGTAAAAAAGATGTTTGGAAAAATCAGGATTTATTTGGTTTGGTGCAAGATTATTTTGAGTATAGTGTTCAAACCCTTGATTTTTTTACTGCTCTTGATAAATGCCTCAAAAGGGTTCGTGATCGTCAGTTGGTTATACAAGTTGCATTGCTTCAATTTGAGGAGGAAATTGGGAATGTTGGTGATAGTAGTGGTCAGAATAGGTATGGGAAGATTTTGGAGGAATTGAAGAATTTTAAAGAGGCTGGTGACCCTTTTACTGAGGAATTTTTAACTATGTTTCAATGTGTGTATAAACAGCAAGTAGTGATGTTTGAGAAATTGCAGCTTAGGAAGCATAAACTTGACAAGAAATTGAAATCATTAAAGATATATAGGAAGGTGTCGAACATAATATTTGCAGCCAGTTTTGTAGCAGTGATTATTTGTTCTGTGGTTGCTGCTGCCATTTCGGCTCCTCCGATGGTTTCAGCTATAGCTGCTGCGGCTTCTGCTCCGATGGGAGGGATTGGGAGGTGGATGAATTCGTTGTGGAAAAAGTATGAGAGTGAATTGAAGACGCAAAGGGAGTTGATTAACTCGATGCAAGTAGGGACTTACATTGCAATCAAGGACTTGGATAGCATTCGTGTTCTTGTTGATAAGTTAGATGTTCAGGTTGAGTCATTGTTGGCAAATGCTGAATTCGCGCTTAGTCAAGAGGAAGCTGTTGCTACTGTAATAGAGGAGATCAAGAAGAAGCAGACCGAGTTTTTGGAGGCAATTGATGAGCTTGGGGAGCATGGCAATAAGTACAGCCGAGATGTAAGAAGGGCTAGGACAGTGATCCTGCAGAGGATAATTAAGCATCCGAGTGAAGAATGAATTGCTACTCATCTTTTGTCATGTTGTAACATTACTATTTACAGTTAGATCATCCTTGGTTGTGTTATTTATGTGAATGTGGTATTTGGTTAAAACATCTTTCTGGTAATCTAGTTGTAGGATATTGGAGTGGTTATCTTTCTTGTGGCTGGTGTTTCTGAGATATGGATACATTTTCAGTTGTTGTGTGTTATAGTCAAATTGAAATTTACACCATAGGAGATGGATACTACTACATTTGACACTAGGTTTGTTGGCAAATTCTCAAATAAGATGGTCTTATCACAAGATCTTTGACTATTTATCTTAGAGGGTCACTTTTTGTTTACGCACGTGTCCCCCCTCAACTCAACTAGTAAATAATACTTCCTCTCTTTCTTTTTAAATGCAAACTTTGCAAAGCTTAGATGGTGCACACACTAGTACATAGAGCATGGTGCGCTCATGTACATGGATAACAAGCAAAGTGTAGAGCCAAATGAACATATGTACATGGACATGGATAATAAGGCAAATGAACAGATGTACATCTCTGTTGGTACATGTTCATTGGTATTGGTTTTTGTGTTCATAATCTAGTCCTTCATGTTCATCGTACGTATGGTTCCCATTATACGGACGTATGTATGAACTAATTTGGGCCAACTTTGACTTTACTATATAAAAACAAAAATGAATGTATAAAAATGCAAGAGAGTCTCTATGTCGAAAGAATCCTCTTTCTTCCTTTGCCTCGTCTGATGCTCCTGAAGGATCAACAAGCGGAAGTACCCCTCCAGAGTCCAGACCCATAGTTGTGTTTATCTATCGCTTCCCTTATCTAAGGGAGCGAAATTTGTATGGGTTCTGGACTTCTGGAGCAAAAGCCATGGAAGTGGGAGTGTGTCAATGGCTATCCCTTTTCATGGCCTGAGATACACAGATGTCAAATAACATAGAGGAAGGTGTCATATATGAATGGTTATAAGGCCCATCAAATATGCTTTTGGGCTAAAAGAATGCTGATCACCCAAAATAATAATAATAAAAAAATTCCTAAAATAGCCATTTTTTTTACTAACTATTACTTTTTCTTTTTATAGAAGTTTACCATTAATCACTACATACCTATTTTTAGTAATTTTTCCCTTTCAAATATCTACTGAAATTTCAGATGGTACTCTCTCCGTTTTTTATAGTTCTTTTTGTTTTCCTTTTTTAGCCGTTTTAAAAAGTGTCCGGCTAGATTCTGAACTGTTAGGTAACAAACAACTTTTTTTTTTTTGAAATTTTTTACCTAACAATTGTCAAAGAATGTGCACATCTACAAGTATTTTTGTACATCCAAATTTATGCATGCACATATGAAAATTATGTCTGCACATTCAAAAAACATGTTTACACATTACGATCTATTTTATAATATTGTATATTGCACAACCAAATTATGTTTGTATATCCACAATATCATTTCTACATCCAAAAACTATTTATGCACATCCGTAATCCATTTTGTATCTTATATATATCTATAAGTTCTTATATGCAACCAAAATTACACATCACACATCTAGAAGTTTGTTGTTGAATATTAAAAATATATGTTTGTAAATTCAAAATAAAACAAAACTTTATTTATTAAATAAAAGGACACAGAAGCGCAAACCAAATTTGTTCGGAACCTAATGTCCTAATCTAATCCTCTTTTTTGCTTTACACAAGTCAGTAACATTGCACAAATGTTTTATTAGTCCGAGAAAAATGTAAAATGATATGTTACCACGTCTCTAGACACAATTATCTACTCTTGAATTTTGCTGATCAGAAGACCGGCTAGCAACATACTCTCTGTTTTTTTTTTTTTTTTTTTTGTTTAGGAAATTTAGTCAACCCAAGGGCTAACTCCTACAAGGCTACTAGCCTGTAGGAAACACCAACACATTGGTTGGTAAGGCATGCATAGCATGCTAAGGAAACACCCCAACATAATCTTTGGGGGTAAGGATCGAACCGACCTCGGGGGCAAGGGAAGTCTTTCTATCCACTTGAGCTAACTCCTATCCTTACCCCAACATAGCATACTCTCTGTTAGTTACAACATTTGACTTTCGCACGGTTTATGTACTTACTTTAATCTGTAATTTATGTCTCATATAATGCTGCTTTAGCTTGTAAGATGTTAGATTTATCTCAATATATATTTACAAACTTTCAACTTTTTATAATTTTCATAAATTGATAATTAAAGATATTATTGGTCAAACTTATGTATTAATGGTAGCTTGAAAATCAAAACGTTGCAACTATTACAATAGAAATGGGTATTTAATCATGATTCATGACTAACTAAAAAAAGTACTAGCTACTGTTTATTGAATCCAAATCTATGTTGGAAGTTCAACAATTACTCTAAAAGAAAACCTCAAAGAGAGGAGTGGAAAAAACAAGTAAAAGGCTCTTGTCCCACATTGGAAAAATAGCTATGCTTCACCTTGTTTATTAATAGGAGTTCCTTAGCACTTCTTGATTGATAGAGTGCTAGATGGTTAAATGCACCACACATCGGGCTCGTGGCGAGTGCGGCGCGGGCTGTGGGTCTGCGATCCGTTTTAAATCTCCTTCTTTTATTTTTGGCGTAAATCACAAAAATCTCGGATTAACATTATTAGCTTATTCTGTAACCGTTGCTAGCAAGATTCCAGGAGCAATTGATTTCCATTCCTTATATTCAGCCTTCCGTTTTTCTCTTTGGAGCCTATTAATGGGTTGCTTTCTTCAGTCAAATCATATACACTAATTACTCTCCTCTTCTCATCTCTACAAAAAATACTCTCTGGTTTTGGGCAATATTCTGGTCCGTTTTAATTTTCCTTCTTTTATTTTGGGCGTAAATCGCAAAAATCTCGGATTACAATTATTAGCGTATTCTGTAACCGTTGCTAGCAAGATTCCCGGAGCCTAATTGATTTCCATTCCTTATATTCAGTTTTTCTCTTTGGAGCCTATTAATGGGTTGCTTTCTTCAATCAAATCATATACACTAATTATTCTCCTCTTCTCATCTCTACAAAATATACTCTCTGGTTTTGGGCAATGTTCTGGTCTCCATTCGAGGTGTGTGAGTGCACAAATATCTTGGAGTTGTGCTAATCCTTGAGGACGATCGCTTGTTTCTACTGCACCGGGGTAGCGCGAAATTGTCTTTTAGGACAGTGGTCATCCACGTCACGACAAATTGCTCATCGTTCACACTTCAACAGATAAGTATCATTTTATTGTTTTTATTGCAACAATCTAAAAGACGAGTATGGCTTCCAAACTTATGATTCCTGATATGTCTAAGATAGAACCTCTAGATGGGAAAAATTATAAACGTTGGGATGTTAGGATGCGTTTTTATTTGGAACAAATTGATGTTGCATATGTTCTTGATGATGTTGTTAAACCTGTTGATGAATCTGATTTGGGTGCTTTTGAGTCAAAGTTTGCTAAGGATGATAGAACTTGTAAGGGTATGCTACTGCATCATATGTCAAATGCTTTGCTGAATATTTACATGTTGTTTGATCATGCTAAGACCATTTGGGATGCTTTAGAAAAGAAATATGGAACTGATGATGCTGGAACCAAACGTTATTGTGTTAGTAAGTGGTTAGGCTTTCAACTTGATGATGAAAAACCTATAATTGATCAAATCCATGCCTATGAGAATATTTGTCTTGCTATGGCTGCCGAGGGACTGTGCATTTGTGATATTACCCTTGCTATTGTGCTGATTGAAAAACTGCCTCCTTCTTGGAAAAACTTTCGCAACCAGCTAATGCACAATAAGACAGACCTAACCTTAGAGGAACTGATAGGTCACCTTAAGATTAAGGAAGAGAACTGAATTAAGGACAAAAGTCAGTCTGTTGTTCGTGATCAGTCTATTTTTCCTGTTTCCTCCAAAGCAAATCTGGTAGAGCCAAATAACTCTGGGAAAAATAAGGGTTCTAACAATTTCCATAGACCTCAAGGAGGAGTTCAGAAGTACAGGTTTAAAGGAAACTGTAACAACTATGGGAAACCTGGTCATAAGGCTTAGTTCTGTAGAAGCAAGAAGCAGAATCAAGCCAACCTTGCTGAAGCTACTGATAACATCGTTGCTGTTGTGTCAGAAGCGAATTTAGCTGGTAATGTTGCTGAATGGATTGTTGATACTGGGGCAACCAGGCACATCTGCACCAACAAAGACATGTTCACAAGTTATGGCAAGGTTGATGGAGAAAATGTCTTCATGGGTAACTCTGCATCTGACAATGTTCAAGGCAAAGGGAAGATTGTTCTAACTCTTACTTCTGGAGAATTGCTTACTCTTACTAACGTTTTGCATGTTCTAGAAATGCGCAGGAACTTAATTTCTGAAAGTCTACTCATGAAAGCTGGACTCAAACTCTCTTTTGATTCTGATAGACTTGTTCTTACTCGTAATGGGGAGTTTGTAGGGAAGGGGTTTTGTAATGGGGGGTTATTTACTCTTGATGCAAAAGTTGAAATTATGAATAAAAGTGCTAGTACTTCTTCCGCTTATATTGCTGAGTCTATTGATTTATGGCATTCTAGATTGGGTCATGTTAACATTGGTTCAATCAAAAGGCTTAAACATTTGAATTTGATTCAAGTTTTTCTAAAACTAAATTTTCAAAATGTGAAGTGTGTGTTGAAGCCAAATTTGCAAAGAAACCATTTAAATCAATAGATAGGCAAATTGAAGTACTAGAACTTGTTCATAGTGATTTGGGAGATTTTAGAAATCATGAGAGCAGAGGTGGGAAAAGATATTACATTACTTTTGTTGATGACTGTTCTCGTTTCACTATGGTTTATCTTCTCAGATCAAAAGATGAAGCAGAAGAGATGTTTCTCAAATACAAAGCAGAGGTAGAAAATCAACTGGACAAGAAGATCAAGAGACTTAGGAGTGATAGGGGTGGTGAGTATGACCCTAACACTCTTAAGGCTTTCTTTGAGCATAATGGAATAGTCCATGAAGTAATTGCTCCCTACACACCTGAACAAAACGGTATTGCTGAAAGGAAGAACAGAACTCTCAAAAAGATGATGAACTCCATGCTTATAAGTTCTGGACATGTGAGGGGAGGCTATTCTTTCTGCTTGTCATGTGTTAAATAGAGTACCTCATAAGAAACTTGATAAGGCCCTTTATGAACTGTGGAAAGGTCGCACGCCAAACCTGAAATACTTGAAAGTGTGGGGGTGCTTGGCAAAAGTTGGGATACCTAGCTTTAAGAGAGATAAAATAGGCCATAAGACTGTTGATTCCATTTTTATTGGCTATGCTTATCAAAGTGCTGCTTATCGGTTTCTAGTGAAGAGTGCTAACAATTCTTATGCAGGTGGTACTATTGTTGAATCAAGGGATACTGACTTCTTTGAAAATATATTTCTCTTGAATTCTTCTCGCTGTAGTAATGATCTACCATCCTCTAGTACTGCACCTGTTTTGTCTGTTGCTTCTTCTTTAGCTAACGATGATTCTGTCTTGGAACCAAGGAGAAGCAAAAGGGGGCGAAAGGAAAATAGTTTTGGGTCTGATTTTATTACTGCTCTCCTATCTGAACCACTCTTGATTGACGATGATTTTGTAAGTGTGTTCATTTTGGAAAATGATCCCAAAACTTATGATGAGACCATGAGGTCAATGGATGCAATTTTTTTGGAAATAGGCAATTAATAGTGAACTAGAATCAATTCTCAACAATAACACTTGGGAATTGGTTGACTTGCCTAGAGGTTGCAAGCTCATTACTTGTAAATGGATCTTTAAGAAAAAATTGAAACATGATGGATCCATTGGCAAGTATAAGGCCAGAATAGTAGTGAGGGGTTTACTCAAAAACATGGAATTGACTATTTTGATACTTACTCCCCCGTCACCAAAATTGCAACCATTAGGACCTTAATTGCTCTTGCTTGCATCCATGATCTCATTGTACATTAAATGGATGTGAAAACTGCTTTTCTAAATGAAGATCTGGAAGAAGAGATTTATATGGTTCAACCGGAAGGTTGTGCAATTTCGGGTCAAGAAAACAAAGTTTGTAAACTGGTCAAGTCATTGTATGGACTCAAGCAAGCTCCAAAACAATGGCATGACAAGTTTGAAAAGACTATGAAAGGAAATGGGTTTCATGTCAATGAAGGAGACTCATGTGTTTATTTTAAGCATGATTCAAGTGGTTGTGTGATTATGAGAAATCAAAATGGCATCTGTCTTAGCCAATCTCATTATGTTGAAAAACTCTTGAAAATTTTTGACTCATTTAACGTCGATCCAGTTAGAACCCCTTATGATCCAAGTGTCCCCTTACAGAAAAATAAAGGTGATCCAGTTTTTCAATCTGAATATGCTAAAATCATTGGTAGTGTGATGTTTCTTATGAATTACACTAGACCTGAGATTGCTTATTCTGTAAGTAGACTAAGCAGGTACACTCATAACCCAAACAAAGATCATTGGGATGCTCTAAGGTGATTGCTTAGGTATTTGAAAGGTACCATGGATTGGAGTTTGCACTACTCCAAATCTCCAGGAGTACTAGAAGGTTTTTGTGATGCCAACTGGGTATCTGACAACGATGAAGTAAACTCCACCAGTGGTCATGTTTTCACCCTAGGGGGTGGAGCTGTGTCTTGGAAATCTTATACTGCTATGTCTACTATGGAATCTGAATTTATTGCTTTTGAATTGGCAGGACATGAGGCTGAATGGTTGAGAAATCTGCTTGCAGATATTCCAATGTGGGGGAAGCCAACTCCTTCAGTTGCTCTCCACTGTGATTCGCAAGCTGCCATAGCTGTTGCAAACAACCACGCCTACAATGGGAAAAAGAGACACATTCGTTTGAGGCATAAGGCTGTCAAAGATCTATTGTCAAATGGAGTGATATCACTGGATTATGTTAAATCAGAAAAGAACATCGCTGATCCACTAACCAAAGGCCTGTGTAGAAAAGTAGTTTTGGAAACATCGTAAGGGATGGGCTTAAGGCCCATTGGATGAATTATAATTAATGAACTCCCACTCAATATGAGTTCAAGGGAGAACATTATGAATAATTCAGAAGCACAAACTTTTTGTTTTCCATCCCTAGATGTTTATGATGTAATGTGCTTGCTACAAATTGAACTTTACGGTGAGCTGATAAGTGCATATTCTAACATAATTTAGTTGCATATTAGGGTGCATTTTCATGTAGTATTAGAGCATTACATTGCATTTATGCATATTTAGGTCACTTTTTATAAGCTACAATGCTTTCACGGGTTGTTTGGTCTTTTGATGTAATCTCAGGTACTTTCAACTCCTATTTGAGGATATGATGATTAAGGCACTTGTATGACCTTCAAAACGATATATCATGTGCCCAAAACGGATTGGAATTGAAGAAGATACAAAGGACTCTGTCTACTTGTGCAAAATATGACACCTCTGCACTATTTTACTCATAACTTTTGACACAAAATTGATAATGAGGTGATTCCAACTGGGTTGGAAACTATACTTGAAGATCTTTCCAACGATATATTACATGCACCAAACAAAGCTCTGGATCAAAAGTTATAGCTGTTCGAAGTTGAGCTGAAGAATCGACGACATGGGACAACACGTCCAGTGTCACTTATGACACGTCCGTGTCACTCTCGATTTCTTCGAGGCAGTAGCTTTTCTATCGTAGGATATTTATGTAGTAGCGAGGTCAACACGTCCGTGTCATTATTGACACGTCCGTGTTGGTCCGCTCCGTAGCAGCGTTCTATTTTGTCGGTTTTATTATTTTAGGAAGCTATAAATACTATTTTATTTGTTTAATGACGGGAGATAGTTGATTGTAGACACGTTTTAGGGTTTCTAGAGAGAAGTTAGAGAGAGAAACTTGTAGATCTTTATTGTTCTTCAAGACTCTACCTTTCTTTCATCAATTCAAGTATTTATTTTCTCCTTCTTTTCCTTTGTTTATTATTATGAATTTTAATTATTCTTCTCTAGTTTCTTTACTTATTTCAATTATGCTTGAGTAGTTCTTTTATCTATGGTTAAGTTGAAGCCTAGTATGAATTAATTCATGATTATTTCTTCAAATTCCCAAATTAATTGTTGAATTGTTCTTGCTTAATTGATTGTGCATATTTCAATACTAGATTAGGGATAACTAGTATTGTTATGATTCCATTGTCTTGATCACAACGGGAGTTGGGTTTTGATGGATTTGGGTATTTCAATTAAGGACATGAAGTTCTCCACGAGAGTAGGTAGAATGGATTGTTAGGAAGTTATAGTGATGCGTTTAATGTCTTTAATTTGCATGATTCCACGGGAGTAGGCTTGAGTGCGTATTAGAGAAGCCATAGATACTCGGGAGAGGTTTATGGTATTTTATAGGGTGTACTTTTCCTTGTGAGCATTTAATTGACTAGTTTGGGGTAGGAATTATTATTGTATTAATTCATGCTAGTGGGGATACTTAACTATAGAGTCTTTTATTTATAGATTGATTAGTATAGTTGATTCGACGACCATTATTCTTGATATTAATTTCCTTTAGTCTTACCATTATTTAAGGGCTAATCATAGAACAACTTTCTCTCTGTGGGATCGACTCTGACTTACCCTACTACATAGTTAGGAGGTTAGTTAGGTTATTTATTTTTGTTAGGTGCGCGACACGCCTATCAAATTTTGGCGCCGTTGCCGGGGATATAGTTTGTTTTATTTAGTTTTTATTTTTGGTGAGACTAGACTGTATATATATTTTTTTTTTCCTTTCTTTTGTGAATATATTTTTTTTTTTCTTTCGTATCATGGAGCCATATTATTATTTTGATGGGGATAATTCTTCGATAGGCAACATAATCATAATTCTTGTGGTTCTCATGTTTATAGTTTTGATGCATCATATCAAAATTCTCCCAATTTTTGCATGAGTTCTTATGAATTGCCATATATGTTCCGTGAACCCCAAATTCATGCTAGTAATTGTAGAGCAATTTTTTCTTTTCCTCAACATGAGAATGAAGTGTTCGGAAATACTATCATAGACTTGGTGATTTTGTTGGTCCTAACCATGAAATTGAACTGTGGGATATGTGCCTAGTGATATATGAGGGATTAAATGAAGAAACTAGGATGGTGGTAGACTCTATGTCTAATGAAGGATTTCTATTCCAATCTCCCGATTCTTGTTGGGATTTAATTGAGTGGTTGGCTAGAGATACTTATGAGTGGGAGATGTCTTTATCGCAGAGTGTTTCCTTCACCCCAAACTTACATTACACCACCTCCTTATTGTTCTAATTGTCACTCTACTTCTCATGATGTTTTGTCTTGTGATGTGATTTTAGTGAATGATTCCACCCCCTCACCTCAATATGAATTTTATTATTCTACTCAACATTCTCTTCCCCACCTTATATTTATGATGATGATGATGTGGGTTGGATAGAAAATGAGTGTTATGGGAATGATGTTCAAAGTATAGGAAAAATCAATGTGATGGATATTTTAAAGGAGGAAGAACCCTTGGTTGAAAAACCTTTTTTGGAGAAGTCTATAGATGAGCGTGATGTGATTCATGAGTCTTTGTCAGTTCAACCTACTGTTTTTGAGTCTCATGTTCCTTTCTCTCAAAAACTTGACCTCATTCCCTCTTTCCCTATATTATATCCTCCATCATCCCTTATTTCTCCCTCTTTGTATGACTCCTATGATAATGAAATTAATGTACATTCGGTTTCTTCCCAACATGTTGGATCATGTAAAAAGACTAATAATTTTTCTTTTTCCTTCCCTTGTGGATATAACTTTTTCTTTGATTTTCCTTTTTGCAGGTATTGTAGAGAATTAGAACTAATTTATTTTATATTTTTTTTTTTGTATATTATTTGCTTTATTGTGAGATGCATGCAGATGCATTTGACAAACTACTAAGGGCTTTAATGAGCTATTCCTGGGAGGCAAACCAATTTTTCTAACTTTTTTTTTTCTTTTTAATTTTAGAATTAGGAAATTCTAATTTTTTTTATTTGATTACTAACTTATAAAATTTGTGCAAATTGTGATCCAGGGGTTGAGTTCCTATTATTCATTGAGGTTAATTTCGAGGTACTTGATCTTATGCTCTGTTAGGAGGTTCAATTAAGGGTTTTCACCCACGACACTTTTGGTATACTCTTTCTTTTCTCTCTCTTCAAGTTTTTGAGAGTCATATCTCTTTTTGCCATTTATTTTGGTTTAACTTGATTGTGTGATTGAAGAAGTTGATCCTGTTATGTTGTTGTGGATGTTTCCCTTTCCCTTCTCCTCCCTATATTTATTTCACACATTGAGGACAATGTGTTATTTAGCTTGGGGGAGGATTTACTATTTGGGTCATAACATTGCACATATTTTCGTTTAGGTATATTTTTTTTATTTCTTCTGCATATTTGCATATTTTGGCTTTGTGGGTATGCCTTCTGAAAACCTTCACGAGACCTTACTCGTCCACTAGGGCAGCCTAGGGGTTTAAAGAGCTTGTTGCACATGCTAAGTGCAATCGTGATTCCTACGAAAGTGAGTTAGGATTTATTGCTTTCTTAGTATTAGGAGCATATTAGTTTAGTTTTGCATTTTTGTTGCATTCGTACAGGAAATATATGTTTTAATTTATGAGATTGATAATTTATGAGATTTGGGCATATTTTGGATATTGTAGTTAAATTTTACAAGATTGAGTTAGACTTCATTGACCGCTTCATGGTACTATTGTTTTGCAACTTGAATGGTTTGTGGTAAAGTTGGTTGGCATTCCCCAAGAAAGATTGGATTTTACTCGGTAAGCATAAGCCTAGTGAGGATTTTTCAAGCCTTATAGACTGACACATCTACATCAGTCTTCTATTTTTTGTTGTGTGATAGTTCCTCATGAAGTGTGATTCTTGAACTTGACTTGGCACTCTTTGAGACTTATGTGGCATATACATGTGTTGATATGATTGAGGCGTTCTTTTCATTGTTTTGAGCCTTCAGACATTTTTCTTTTCATATATATTATTCCCTTTAATTAACCCATGTTGAGCTTTTGATATCCCATTCTCTTGATCAACCTACATTACAAGCCTATAGCCTTTTATGATTTCTCTACCAAAGCTTTGATAAGTGGAGTAGCATTAAAGTTCATGTGTTTGAGCTTGTGTTTGTGGTTTTTCGGTAATTATTGCCTATTGGAAGAAAATATGTTGAAAGAAAAATTGCTTAAAGTTATAGTGTGAAAGTGCAAAAATGAAAAGAATGATGAAGAAGTTGTGAAGAATGATCTAAAAAATTGAAAAAAAAAAGAGAAAGAAGTGAAAAAAAAAAAGATCGAATAAAAGGTGAAATAATGTTTGTTGGAGTTGATAAGGTTGGGTATTATCTTGATTTATTGGTAATGAGTTGTTGAACTTCTAGTAGAAGTTTTTGTGGCGTTTGCATCTAATGGCCATAGATGTTAAAGTGTTATTTTCTCCACTAGTTGGCTTTTAGCACCACATTCCCAAATATTTTCCTACCCTTACCTTAGCCACACTACAACCCTTTGTAAGTTCTCATGATCTATATGCATGTTTTTGCCAGTTTTAAGTGGATAATGAGACGATAGTCAAGTTTAAAGAAAAATACTTCATTCGAGTTGACTTGGTATATGTTTGAGTGGAAATTTCATAACCTATAAACACATGAGAGAAAGTGTGCTCGACTAAAGTGAGGTTTATCGAGTTTAATTGAGTCTAGCTTGGGGGAAGGTTTGTGGTTTGCCATGGTCAGTCAAGTTGCGATTACATGAATTTATATGAGGTGTGATTTGTTGTCTATTTAGTCTAATCTTATAATTATAATATCTTTCATATATGCCCGAATTTCAGGTCTTGAAGATTGAATGGTTGAACATATAAATCCTGTACAAAAGTTCATCTTACTCTTCCATTGTGAATTGGTTTGGTTTGGTTTGCTTGAGGACAAGAAAATCTTTAGCTTGGGGGAGTTTGATAAGTGCATATTCTAACATAATTTAGTTGCATATTAGGGTGCATTTTCATGTAGTATTAGAGCATTACATTGCATTTATGCATATTTAGGTCACTTTTTATAAGCTACGATGCTTTCACGGGTTGTTTGGTCTTTTGATGTAATCTCAGGTACTTTCAACTCCTATTTGAGGATATGATGATTAAGGCACTTGTATGACCTTCAAAACGATATATCATGTGCCCAAAACGGATTGGAATTGAAGAAGATACAAAGGACTCTGTCTACTTGTGCAAAATATGATACCTCTGCACTATTTTACTCATAACTTTTGACACAAAATTGATAATGAGGTGATTCCAACTGGGTTGGAAACTATACTTGAAGATCTTTCCAACGATATATTACATGCACCAAACAAAGCTCTGGATCAAAAGTTATAGCTGTTCGAAGTTGAGCTGAAGAATCGACGACATACGGGACAACACGTCCGTGTCACTTATGACACGTTTGTGTCACTCTGATTTCTTCGAGGCAGTAGCTTTTCTATCGTAGGATATTTATGTAGTAGCAGGTCAACACGTCCGTGTCATTATTGACACGTCCGTGTTGGTCTGCTCCGTAGCGCGTTCTATTTTGTCGGTTTTATTATTTTAGGAAGCTATAAATACTATTTTATTTGTTTAATGACGGGGGATAGTTGATTGTAGACACGTTTTAGGGTTTCTAGAGAGAAGTTAGAGAGAGAAACTTGTAGATCTTTATTGTTCTTCAAGACTCTACCTTTCTTTCATCAATTCAAGTATTTATTTTCTCCTTCTTTTCCTTTGTTTATTATTATGAATTTTAATTATTCTTCTCTAGTTTCTTTACTTATTTCAATTATGCTTGAGTAGTTCTTTTATCTACGGTTAAGTTGAAGCCTAGTATCAATTAATTCATGATTATTTCTTCAAATTCCCAAATTAATTGTTGAATTGTTCTTGCTTAATTGATTGTGCATATTTCAATACTAGATTAGGGATAACTAGTATTGTTATGATTCCATTGTCTTGATCACAACGGGAGTTGGGTTTTGATGGATTTGGGTATTTCAATTAAGGACATGAAGTTCTCCACGAGAGTAGGTAGAATGGATTGTTAGGAAGTTATAGTGCTGCGTTTAATGTCTTTAATTTGCATGATTCCACGGGAGTAGGCTTGAGTGCGTATTAGAGAAGCTCATAGATACTCGGGAGAGGTTTATGGTATTTTATAGGGTGTACTTTTCCTTGTGAGCATTTAATTGACTAGTTTGGGGTAGGAATTATTATTGTATTAATTCATGCTAGTGGGGATACTTAACTATAGAGTCTTTTATTTATAGATTGATTAGTATAGTTGATTCGACGACCATTATTCTTGATATTAATTTCCTTTAGTCTTACCATTATTTAAGGGCTAATCATAGAACAACTTTCTCTCGTGGGATCGACTCGACTTACCCTACTACATAGTTAGGAGGTTAGTTAGGTTATTTATTTTTGTTAGGTGCGCGACACGCCTATCAAATTTTGGCGCAGTTCTTGGGGATATAGTTTGTTTTATTTAGTTTTTATTTTTGGTGAGACTAGACCGTATATATATATTTTTTTTTCCTTTCTTTTGTGAATATATTTTTTTTTTTCTTTCGTATCATGGAGCCATATTATTATTTTGATGGGGATAATTCTTCGATAGGCAACATAATCATAATTCTTGTGGTTCTCATGTTTATAGTTTTGATGCATCATATCAAAATTCTCCCAATTTTTGCATGAGTTCTTATGAATTGCCATATATGTTCCGTGAACCCCAAATTCATGCTAGTAATTGTAGAGCAATTTTTTCTTTTCCTCAACATGAGAATGAAGTGTTCTGGAAATACTATCATAGACTTGGTGATTTTGTTGGTCCTAACCATGAAATTGAACTGTGGGATATGTGCCTAGTGATATATGAGGGATTAAATGAAGAAACTAGGATGGTGGTAGACTCTATGTCTAATGAAGGATTTCTATTCCAATCTCCTGATTACTGTTGGGATTTAATTGAGTGGTTGGCTAGAGATACTTATGAGTGGGAGATGTCTTTATCTCGCGTAGTGTTTCCTTCACCCCAAACTTACATTACACCACCTCCTTATTGTTCTAATTGTCACTCTACTTCTCATGATGTTTTGTCTTGTGATGTGATTTTAGTGAATGATTCCACCCCCTCACCTCAATATGAATTTTATTATTCTACTCAACATTCTCTTCCCCAGCCTTATATTTATGATGATGATGATGTGGGTTGGATAGAAAATGAGTGTTATGGGAATGATGTTCAAAGTATAGGAAAAATCAATGTGATGGATATTTTAAAGGAGGAAGAACCCTTGGTTGAAAAACCTTTTTTGGAGAAGTCTATAGATGAGCGTGATGTGATTCATGAGTCTTTGTCAGTTCAACCTACTGTTTTTGAGTCTCATGTTCCTTTCTCTCAAAAACTTGACCTCATTCCCTCTTTCCCTATATTATATCCTCCATCATCCCTTATTTCTCCCTCTTTGTATGACTCCTATGATAATGAAATTAATGTACATTCGGTTTCTTCCCAACATGTTGGATCATGTAAAAAGACTAATAATTTTTCTTTTTCCTTCCCTTGTGGATATAACTTTTTCTTTGATTTTCCTTTTTGCAGGTATTGTAGAGAATTAGAACTAATTTATTTCATAATTTTTTTTTTGTATATTATTTGCTTTATTGTGAGATGCATGCAGATGCATTTGACAAACTACTAAGGGCTTTAATGAGCTATTCCTGGGAGGCAAACCAATTTTTCTAACTTTTTTTTTCTTTTTTAATTTTAGAATTAGGAAATTCTAATTTTTTTTTATTTGATTACTAACTTATAAAATTTGTGCAAATTGTGATCCAGGGGTTGAGTTCCTATTATTCATTGAGGTTAATTTCGAGGTACTTGATCTTATGCTCTGTTAGGAGGTTCAATTAAGGGTTTTCACCCACGACACTTTTGGTATACTTTTTCTTTTCTCTCTCTTCAAGTTTTTGAGAGTCATATCTCTTTTTGCCATTTATTTTGGTTTAACTTGATTGTGTGATTGAAGAAGTTGATCCTGTTATGTTGTTGTGGATGTTTCCCTTTCCCTTCTCCTCCCTATATTTATTTCACACATTGAGGACAATGTGTTATTTAGCTTGGGGGAGGATTTACTATTTGGGTCATAACATTGCACATATTTTCGTTTAGGTATATTTTTTTTATTTCTTCTCGCATATTTGCATATTTTGGCTTTGTGGGTATGCCTTGAAAACCTTCACGAGACCTTACTCGTCAACTAGGGCAGCCTAGGGGTTTAAAGAGCTTGTTGCACATGCTAAGTGCAATCGTGATTCCTACGAAAGTGAGTTAGGATTTATTGCTTTCTTAGTATTAGGAGCATATTAGTTTAGTTTTGCATTTTTGTTGCATTCGTACAGAAATATATGTTTTAATTTATGAGATTGATAATTTATGAGATTTGGGCATATTTTGGATATTGTAGTTAAATTTTACAAGATTGAGTTAGACTTCATTGACCGCTTCATGGTACTATTGTTTTGCAACTTGAATGGTTTGTGGTAAAGTTGGTTGGCATTCCCCAAGAAAGATTGGATTTTACTCGGTAAGCATAAGCCTAGTGAGGATTTTTCAAGCCTTATAGACTGACACATCTACATCAGTCTTCTATTTTTTGTTGTGTGATAGTTCCTCATGAAGTGTGATTCTTGAACTTGACTTGGCACTCTTTGAGACTTATGTGGCATATACATGTGTTGATATGATTGAGGCGTTCTTTTCATTGTTTTGAGCCTTCAGACATTTTTCTTTTCATATATATTATTCCCTTTAATTAACCCATGTTGAGCTTTTGATATCCCATTCTCTTGATCAACCTACATTACAAGCCTATAGCCTTTTATGATTTCTCTACCAAAGCTTTGATAAGTGGAGTAGCATTAAAGTTCATGTGTTTGAGCTTGTGTTTGTGGTTTTTCGGTAATTATTGCCTATTGGAAGAAAATATGTTGAAAGAAAAATTGCTTAAAGTTATAGTGTGAAAGTGCAAAAATGAAAAGAATGATGAAGAAGTTGTGAAGAATGATCTAAAAAATTGAAAAAAAAAGAGAAAGAAGTTAAAAAAAAAAAGATCGAATAAAAGGTGAAATAATGTTTGTTGGAGTTGATAAGGTTGGGTATTATCTTGATTTATTGGTAATGAGTTGTTGAACTTCTAGTAGAAGTTTTTGTGGCGTTTGCATCTAATGGCCATAGATGTTAAAGTGTTATTTTCTCCACTAGTTGGCTTTTAGCACCACATTCCCAAATATTTTCCTACCCTTACCTTAGCCACACTACAACCCTTTGTAAGTTCTCATGATCTATATGCATGTTTTTGCCAGTTTTAAGTGGATAATGAGACGATAGTCAAGTTTAAAGAAAAATACTTCATTCGAGTTGACTTGGTATATGTTTGAGTGGAAATTTCATAACCTATAAACACATGAGAGAAAGTGTGCTCGACTAAAGTGAGGTTTATCGAGTTTAATTGAGTCTAGCTTGGGGGAAGGTTTGTGGTTTGCCATGGTCAGTCAAGTTGCGATTACATGAATTTATATGAGGTGTGATTTGTTGTCTATTTAGTCTAATCTTATAATTATAATATCTTTCATATATGCCCGAATTTCAGGTCTTGAAGATTGAATGGTTGAACATATAAATCCTGTACAAAAGTTCATCTTACTCTTCCATTGTGAATTGGTTTGGTTTGGTTTGCTTGAGGACAAGAAAATCTTTAGCTTGGGGGAGTTTGATAAGTGCATATTCTAACATAATTTAGTTGCATATTAGGGTGCATTTTCATGTAGTATTAGAGCATTACATTGCATTTATGCATATTTAGGTCACTTTTTATAAGCTACGATGCTTTCACGGGTTGTTTGGTCTTTTGATGTAATCTCAGGTACTTTCAACTCCTATTTGAGGATATGATGATTAAGGCACTTGTATGACCTTCAAAACGATATATCATGTGCCCAAAACGGATTGGAATTGAAGAAGATACAAAGGACTCTGTCTACTTGTGCAAAATATGATACCTCTGCACTATTTTACTCATAACTTTTGACACAAAATTGATAATGAGGTGATTCCAACTGGGTTGGAAACTATACTTGAAGATCTTTCCAACGATATATTACATGCACCAAACAAAGCTCTGGATCAAAAGTTATAGCTGTTCGAAGTTGAGCTGAAGAATCTGACGATTACAGGACAACACGTCCGTGTCACTTATGACACGTTTGTGTCACTCGATTTCTTCGAGGCAGTAGCTTTTCTATCGTAGGATATTTATGTAGTAGCAGGTCAACACGTCCGTGTCATTATTGACACGTCCGTGTTGGTCTGCTCCGTAGCGCGTTCTATTTTGTCGGTTTTATTATTTTAGGAAGCTATAAATACTATTTTATTTGTTTAATGACGGGGGATAGTTGATTGTAGACACGTTTTAGGGTTTCTAGAGAGAAGTTAGAGAGAGAAACTTGTAGATCTTTATTGTTCTTCAAGACTCTACCTTTCTTTCATCAATTCAAGTATTTATTTTCTCCTTCTTTTCCTTTGTTTATTATTATGAATTTTAATTATTCTTCTCTAGTTTCTTTACTTATTTCAATTATGCTTGAGTAGTTCTTTTATCTACGGTTAAGTTGAAGCCTAGTATCAATTAATTCATGATTATTTCTTCAAATTCCCAAATTAATTGTTGAATTGTTCTTGCTTAATTGATTGTGCATATTTCAATACTAGATTAGGGATAACTAGTATTGTTATGATTCCATTGTCTTGATCACAACGGGAGTTGGGTTTTGATGGATTTGGGTATTTCAATTAAGGACATGAAGTTCTCCACGAGAGTAGGTAGAATGGATTGTTAGGAAGTTATAGTGCTGCGTTTAATGTCTTTAATTTGCATGATTCCACGGGAGTAGGCTTGAGTGCGTATTAGAGAAGCCATAGATACTCGGGAGAGGTTTATGGTATTTTATAGGGTGTACTTTTCCTTGTGAGCATTTAATTGACTAGTTTGGGGTAGGAATTATTATTGTATTAATTCATGCTAGTGGGGATACTTAACTATAGAGTCTTTTATTTATAGATTGATTAGTATAGTTGATTCGACGACCATTATTCTTGATATTAATTTCCTTTAGTCTTACCATTATTTAAGGGCTAATCATAGAACAACTTTCTCTCTGTGGGATCGACTCTGACTTACCCTACTACATAGTTAGGAGGTTAGTTAGGTTATTTATTTTTGTTAGGTGCGCGACACGCCTATCAAATTTTGGCGCCGTTGCCGGGGATATAGTTTGTTTTATTTAGTTTTTATTTTTGGTGAGACTAGACTGTATATATATTTTTTTTTTCCTTTCTTTTGTGAATATATTTTTTTTTTCTTTCGTATCATGGAGCCATATTATTATTTTGATGGGGATAATTCTTCTGATAGGCAACATAATCATAATTCTTGTGGTTCTCATGTTTATAGTTTTGATGCATCATATCAAAATTCTCCCAATTTTTGCATGAGTTCTTATGAATTGCCATATATGTTCCGTGAACCCCAAATTCATGCTAGTAATTGTAGAGCAATTTTTTCTTTTCCTCAACATGAGAATGAAGTGTTCTGGAAATACTATCATAGACTTGGTGATTTTGTTGGTCCTAACCATGAAATTGAACTGTGGGATATGTGCCTAGTGATATATGAGGGATTAAATGAAGAAACTAGGATGGTGGTAGACTCTATGTCTAATGAAGGATTTCTATTCCAATCTCCTGATTACTGTTGGGATTTAATTGAGTGGTTGGCTAGAGATACTTATGAGTGGGAGATGTCTTTATCTGCCAGAGTGTTTCCTTCACCCCAAACTTACATTACACCACCTCCTTATTGTTCTAATTGTCACTCTACTTCTCATGATGTTTTGTCTTGTGATGTGATTTTAGTGAATGATTCCACCCCCTCACCTCAATATGAATTTTATTATTCTACTCAACATTCTCTTCCCCAGCCTTATATTTATGATGATGATGATGTGGGTTGGATAGAAAATGAGTGTTATGGGAATGATGTTCAAAGTATAGGAAAAATCAATGTGATGGATATTTTAAAGGAGGAAGAACCCTTGGTTGAAAAACCTTTTTTGGAGAAGTCTATAGATGAGCGTGATGTGATTCATGAGTCTTTGTCAGTTCAACCTACTGTTTTTGAGTCTCATGTTCCTTTCTCTCAAAAACTTGACCTCATTCCCTCTTTCCCTATATTATATCCTCCATCATCCCTTATTTCTCCCTCTTTGTATGACTCCTATGATAATGAAATTAATGTACATTCGGTTTCTTCCCAACATGTTGGATCATGTAAAAAGACTAATAATTTTTCTTTTTCCTTCCCTTGTGGATATAACTTTTTCTTTGATTTTCCTTTTTGCAGGTATTGTAGAGAATTAGAACTAATTTATTTTATATTTTTTTTTTTGTATATTATTTGCTTTATTGTGAGATGCATGCAGATGCATTTGACAAACTACTAAGGGCTTTAATGAGCTATTCCTGGGAGGCAAACCAATTTTTCTAACTTTTTTTTTTCTTTTTAATTTTAGAATTAGGAAATTCTAATTTTTTTTATTTGATTACTAACTTATAAAATTTGTGCAAATTGTGATCCAGGGGTTGAGTTCCTATTATTCATTGAGGTTAATTTCGAGGTACTTGATCTTATGCTCTGTTAGGAGGTTCAATTAAGGGTTTTCACCCACGACACTTTTGGTATACTTTTTTTTTCTCTCTCTTCAAGTTTTTGAGAGTCATATCTCTTTTTGCCATTTATTTTGGTTTAACTTGATTGTGTGATTGAAGAAGTTGATCCTGTTATGTTGTTGTGGATGTTTCCCTTTCCCTTCTCCTCCCTATATTTATTTCACACATTGAGGACAATGTGTTATTTAGCTTGGGGGAGGATTTACTATTTGGGTCATAACATTGCACATATTTTCGTTTAGGTATATTTTTTTTATTTCTTCTGCATATTTGCATATTTTGGCTTTGTGGGTATGCCTTCTGAAAACCTTCACGAGACCTTACTCGTCAACTAGGGCAGCCTAGGGGTTTAAAGAGCTTGTTGCACATGCTAAGTGCAATCGTGATTCCTACGAAAGTGAGTTAGGATTTATTGCTTTCTTAGTATTAGGAGCATATTAGTTTAGTTTTGCATTTTTGTTGCATTCGTACAGGAAATATATGTTTTAATTTATGAGATTGATAATTTATGAGATTTGGGCATATTTTGGATATTGTAGTTAAATTTTACAAGATTGAGTTAGACTTCATTGACCGCTTCATGGTACTATTGTTTTGCAACTTGAATGGTTTGTGGTAAAGTTGGTTGGCATTCCCCAAGAAAGATTGGATTTTACTCGGTAAGCATAAGCCTAGTGAGGATTTTTCAAGCCTTATAGACTGACACATCTACATCAGTCTTCTATTTTTTGTTGTGTGATAGTTCCTCATGAAGTGTGATTCTTGAACTTGACTTGGCACTCTTTGAGACTTATGTGGCATATACATGTGTTGATATGATTGAGGCGTTCTTTTCATTGTTTTGAGCCTTCGACATTTTTCTTTTCATATATATTATTCCCTTTAATTAACCCATGTTGAGCTTTTGATATCCCATTCTCTTGATCAACCTACATTACAAGCCTATAGCCTTTTATGATTTCTCTACCAAAGCTTTGATAAGTGGAGTAGCATTAAAGTTCATGTGTTTGAGCTTGTGTTTGTGGTTTTTCGGTAATTATTGCCTATTGGAAGAAAATATGTTGAAAGAAAAATTGCTTAAAGTTATAGTGTGAAAGTGCAAAAATGAAAAGAATGATGAAGAAGTTGTGAAGAATGATCTAAAAAATTGAAAAAAAAAAGAGAAAGAAGTGAAAAAAAAAAAGATCGAATAAAAGGTGAAATAATGTTTGTTGGAGTTGATAAGGTTGGGTATTATCTTGATTTATTGGTAATGAGTTGTTGAACTTCTAGTAGAAGTTTTTGTGGCGTTTGCATCTAATGGCCATAGATGTTAAAGTGTTATTTTCTCCACTAGTTGGCTTTTAGCACCACATTCCCAAATATTTTCCTACCCTTACCTTAGCCACACTACAACCCTTTGTAAGTTCTCATGATCTATATGCATGTTTTTGCCAGTTTTAAGTGGATAATGAGACGATAGTCAAGTTTAAAGAAAAATACTTCATTCGAGTTGACTTGGTATATGTTTGAGTGGAAATTTCATAACCTATAAACACATGAGAGAAAGTGTGCTCGACTAAAGTGAGGTTTATCGAGTTTAATTGAGTCTAGCTTGGGGGAAGGTTTGTGGTTTGCCATGGTCAGTCAAGTTGCGATTACATGAATTTATATGAGGTGTGATTTGTTGTCTATTTAGTCTAATCTTATAATTATAATATCTTTCATATATGCCCGAATTTCAGGTCTTGAAGATTGAATGGTTGAACATATAAATCCTGTACAAAAGTTCATCTTACTCTTCCATTGTGAATTGGTTTGGTTTGGTTTGCTTGAGGACAAGAAAATCTTTAGCTTGGGGGAGTTTGATAAGTGCATATTCTAACATAATTTAGTTGCATATTAGGGTGCATTTTCATGTAGTATTAGAGCATTACATTGCATTTATGCATATTTAGGTCACTTTTTATAAGCTACGATGCTTTCACGGGTTGTTTGGTCTTTTGATGTAATCTCAGGTACTTTCAACTCCTATTTGAGGATATGATGATTAAGGCACTTGTATGACCTTCAAAACGATATATCATGTGCCCAAAAC
This sequence comes from Beta lomatogona, assembly GCA_947646795.1. Taxonomy (NCBI): domain Eukaryota; kingdom Viridiplantae; phylum Streptophyta; class Magnoliopsida; order Caryophyllales; family Amaranthaceae; genus Beta; species Beta lomatogona. The sequence continues at coordinate 2,374,364 of CANSNZ010001493.1, forward strand.
GGATTGGAATTGAAGAAGATACAAAGGACTCTGTCTACTTGTGCAAAATATGATACCTCTGCACTATTTTACTCATAACTTTTGACACAAAATTGATAATGAGGTGATTCCAACTGGGTTGGAAACTATACTTGAAGATCTTTCCAACGATATATTACATGCACCAAACAAAGCTCTGGATCAAAAGTTATAGCTGTTCGAAGTTGAGCTGAAGAATCGACGACATGGACAACACGTCCGTGTCACTTATGACACGTTTGTGTCACTCGATTTCTTCGAGGCAGTAGCTTTTCTATCGTAGGATATTTATGTAGTAGCAGGTCAACACGTCCGTGTCATTATTGACACGTCCGTGTTGGTCCGCCTCCGTAGCGCGTTCTATTTTGTCGGTTTTATTATTTTAGGAAGCTATAAATACTATTTTATTTGTTTAATGACGGGGGATAGTTGATTGTAGACACGTTTTAGGGTTTCTAGAGAGAAGTTAGAGAGAGAAACTTGTAGATCTTTATTGTTCTTCAAGACTCTACCTTTCTTTCATCAATTCAAGTATTTATTTTCTCCTTCTTTTCCTTTGTTTATTATTATGAATTTTAATTATTCTTCTCTAGTTTCTTTACTTATTTCAATTATGCTTGAGTAGTTCTTTTATCTACGGTTAAGTTGAAGCCTAGTATCAATTAATTCATGATTATTTCTTCAAATTCCCAAATTAATTGTTGAATTGTTCTTGCTTAATTGATTGTGCATATTTCAATACTAGATTAGGGATAACTAGTATTGTTATGATTCCATTGTCTTGATCACAACGGGAGTTGGGTTTTGATGGATTTGGGTATTTCAATTAAGGACATGAAGTTCTCCACGAGAGTAGGTAGAATGGATTGTTAGGAAGTTATAGTGCTGCGTTTAATGTCTTTAATTTGCATGATTCCACGGGAGTAGGCTTGAGTGCGTATTAGAGAAGCCATAGATACTCGGGAGAGGTTTATGGTATTTTATAGGGTGTACTTTTCCTTGTGAGCATTTAATTGACTAGTTTGGGGTAGGAATTATTATTGTATTAATTCATGCTAGTGGGGATACTTAACTATAGAGTCTTTTATTTATAGATTGATTAGTATAGTTGATTCGACGACCATTATTCTTGATATTAATTTCCTTTAGTCTTACCATTATTTAAGGGCTAATCATAGAACAACTTTCTCTCTGTGGGATCGACTCTGACTTACCCTACTACATAGTTAGGAGGTTAGTTAGGTTATTTATTTTTGTTAGGTGCGCGACACGCCTATCAAATTTTGGCGCCGTTGCCGGGGATATAGTTTGTTTTATTTAGTTTTTATTTTTGGTGAGACTAGACTGTATATATATTTTTTTTTTCCTTTCTTTTGTGAATATATTTTTTTTTTCTTTCGTATCATGGAGCCATATTATTATTTTGATGGGGATAATTCTTCTTGATAGGCAACATAATCATAATTCTTGTGGTTCTCATGTTTATAGTTTTGATGCATCATATCAAAATTCTCCCAATTTTTGCATGAGTTCTTATGAATTGCCATATATGTTCCGTGAACCCCAAATTCATGCTAGTAATTGTAGAGCAATTTTTTCTTTTCCTCAACATGAGAATGAAGTGTTCTGGAAATACTATCATAGACTTGGTGATTTTGTTGGTCCTAACCATGAAATTGAACTGTGGGATATGTGCCTAGTGATATATGAGGGATTAAATGAAGAAACTAGGATGGTGGTAGACTCTATGTCTAATGAAGGATTTCTATTCCAATCTCCTGATTACTGTTGGGATTTAATTGAGTGGTTGGCTAGAGATACTTATGAGTGGGAGATGTCTTTATCCGCGAGTGTTTCCTTCACCCCAAACTTACATTACACCACCTCCTTATTGTTCTAATTGTCACTCTACTTCTCATGATGTTTTGTCTTGTGATGTGATTTTAGTGAATGATTCCACCCCTCACCTCAATATGAATTTTATTATTCTACTCAACATTCTCTTCCCTGACCTTATATTTATGATGATGATGATGTGGGTTGGATAGAAAATGAGTGTTATGGGAATGATGTTCAAAGTATAGGAAAAATCAATGTGATGGATATTTTAAAGGAGGAAGAACCCTTGGTTGAAAAACCTTTTTTGGAGAAGTCTATAGATGAGCGTGATGTGATTCATGAGTCTTTGTCAGTTCAACCTACTGTTTTTGAGTCTCATGTTCCTTTCTCTCAAAAACTTGACCTCATTCCCTCTTTCCCTATATTATATCCTCCATCATCCCTTATTTCTCCCTCTTTGTATGACTCCTATGATAATGAAATTAATGTACATTCGGTTTCTTCCCAACATGTTGGATCATGTAAAAAGACTAATAATTTTTCTTTTTCCTTCCCTTGTGGATATAACTTTTTCTTTGATTTTCCTTTTTGCAGGTATTGTAGAGAATTAGAACTAATTTATTTTATATTTTTTTTTTTTGTATATTATTTGCTTTATTGTGAGATGCATGCAGATGCATTTGACAAACTACTAAGGGCTTTAATGAGCTATTCCTGGGAGGCAAACCAATTTTTCTAACTTTTTTTTTTCTTTTTAATTTTAGAATTAGGAAATTCTAATTTTTTTTATTTGATTACTAACTTATAAAATTTGTGCAAATTGTGATCCAGGGGTTGAGTTCCTATTATTCATTGAGGTTAATTTCGAGGTACTTGATCTTATGCTCTGTTAGGAGGTTCAATTAAGGGTTTTCACCCACGACACTTTTGGTATACTTTTTCTTTTCTCTCTCTTCAAGTTTTTGAGAGTCATATCTCTTTTTGCCATTTATTTTGGTTTAACTTGATTGTGTGATTGAAGAAGTTGATCCTGTTATGTTGTTGTGGATGTTTCCCTTTCCCTTCTCCTCCCTATATTTATTTCACACATTGAGGACAATGTGTTATTTAGCTTGGGGGAGGATTTACTATTTGGGTCATAACATTGCACATATTTTCGTTTAGGTATATTTTTTTTATTTCTTCTGCATATTTGCATATTTTGGCTTTGTGGGTATGCCTTCTGAAAACCTTCACGAGACCTTACTCGTCAACTAGGGCAGCCTAGGGGTTTAAAGAGCTTGTTGCACATGCTAAGTGCAATCGTGATTCCTACGAAAGTGAGTTAGGATTTATTGCTTTCTTAGTATTAGGAGCATATTAGTTTAGTTTTGCATTTTTGTTGCATTCGTACAGGAAATATATGTTTTAATTTATGAGATTGATAATTTATGAGATTTGGGCATATTTTGGATATTGTAGTTAAATTTTACAAGATTGAGTTAGACTTCATTGACCGCTTCATGGTACTATTGTTTTGCAACTTGAATGGTTTGTGGTAAAGTTGGTTGGCATTCCCCAAGAAAGATTGGATTTTACTCGGTAAGCATAAGCCTAGTGAGGATTTTTCAAGCCTTATAGATCGACACATCTACATCGGTCTTCTATTTTTTGTTGTGTGATAGTTCCTCATGAAGTGTGATTCTTGAACTTGACTTGGCACTCTTTGAGACTTATGTGGCATATACATGTGTTGATATGATTGAGGCGTTCTTTTCATTGTTTTGAGCCTTCAGACATTTTTCTTTTCATATATATTATTCCCTTTAATTAACCCATGTTGAGCTTTTGATATCCCATTCTCTTGATCAACCTACATTACAAGCCTATAGCCTTTTATGATTTCTCTACCAAAGCTTTGATAAGTGGAGTAGCATTAAAGTTCATGTGTTTGAGCTTGTGTTTGTGGTTTTTCGGTAATTATTGCCTATTGGAAGAAAATATGTTGAAAGAAAAATTGCTTAAAGTTATAGTGTGAAAGTGCAAAAATGAAAAGAATGATGAAGAAGTTGTGAAGAATGATCTAAAAAATTGAAAAAAAAAGAGAAAGAAGTGAAAAAAAAAAGATCGAATAAAAGGTGAAATAATGTTTGTTGGAGTTGATAAGGTTGGGTATTATCTTGATTTATTGGTAATGAGTTGTTGAACTTCTAGTAGAAGTTTTTGTGGCGTTTGCATCTAATGGCCATAGATGTTAAAGTGTTATTTTCTCCACTAGTTGGCTTTTAGCACCACATTCCCAAATATTTTCCTACCCTTACCTTAGCCACACTACAACCCTTTGTAAGTTCTCATGATCTATATGCATGTTTTTGCCGTTTTAAGTGGATAATGAGACGATAGTCAAGTTTAAAGAAAAATACTTCATTCGAGTTGACTTGGTATATGTTTGAGTGGAAATTTCATAACCTATAAACACATGAGAGAAAGTGTGCTCGACTAAAGTGAGGTTTATCGAGTTTAATTGAGTCTAGCTTGGGGGAAGGTTTGTGGTTTGCCATGGTCAGTCAAGTTGCGATTACATGAATTTATATGAGGTGTGATTTGTTGTCTATTTAGTCTAATCTTATAATTATAATATCTTTCATATATGCCCGAATTTCAGGTCTTGAAGATTGAATGGTTGAACATATAAATCCTGTACAAAAGTTCATCTTACTCTTCCATTGTGAATTGGTTTGGTTTGGTTTGCTTGAGGACAAGAAAATCTTTAGCTTGGGGGAGTTTGATAAGTGCATATTCTAACATAATTTAGTTGCATATTAGGGTGCATTTTCATGTAGTATTAGAGCATTACATTGCATTTATGCATATTTAGGTCACTTTTTATAAGCTACGATGCTTTCACGGGTTGTTTGGTCTTTTGATGTAATCTCAGGTACTTTCAACTCCTATTTGAGGATATGATGATTAAGGCACTTGTATGACCTTCAAAACGATATATCATGTGCCCAAAACGGATTGGAATTGAAGAAGATACAAAGGACTCTGTCTACTTGTGCAAAATATGATACCTCTGCACTATTTTACTCATAACTTTTGACACAAAATTGATAATGAGGTGATTCCAACTGGGTTGGAAACTATACTTGAAGATCTTTCCAACGATATATTACATGCACCAAACAAAGCTCTGGATCAAAAGTTATAGCTGTTCGAAGTTGAGCTGAAGAATCTGACGATTACAGGACAACACGTCCGTGTCACTTATGACACGTTTGTGTCACTCTGATTTCTTCGAGGCAGTAGCTTTTCTATCGTAGGATATTTATGTAGTAGCAGGTCAACACGTCCGTGTCATTATTGACACGTCCGTGTTGGTCTGCTCCGTAGCGCGTTCTATTTTGTCGGTTTTATTATTTTAGGAAGCTATAAATACTATTTTATTTGTTTAATGACGGGGGATAGTTGATTGTAGACACGTTTTAGGGTTTCTAGAGAGAAGTTAGAGAGAGAAACTTGTAGATCTTTATTGTTCTTCAAGACTCTACCTTTCTTTCATCAATTCAAGTATTTATTTTCTCCTTCTTTTCCTTTGTTTATTATTATGAATTTTAATTATTCTTCTCTAGTTTCTTTACTTATTTCAATTATGCTTGAGTAGTTCTTTTATCTACGGTTAAGTTGAAGCCTAGTATCAATTAATTCATGATTATTTCTTCAAATTCCCAAATTAATTGTTGAATTGTTCTTGCTTAATTGATTGTGCATATTTCAATACTAGATTAGGGATAACTAGTATTGTTATGATTCCATTGTCTTGATCACAACGGGAGTTGGGTTTTGATGGATTTGGGTATTTCAATTAAGGACATGAAGTTCTCCACGAGAGTAGGTAGAATGGATTGTTAGGAAGTTATAGTGCTGCGTTTAATGTCTTTAATTTGCATGATTCCACGGGAGTAGGCTTGAGTGCGTATTAGAGAAGCCATAGATACTCGGGAGAGGTTTATGGTATTTTATAGGGTGTACTTTTCCTTGTGAGCATTTAATTGACTAGTTTGGGGTAGGAATTATTATTGTATTAATTCATGCTAGTGGGGATACTTAACTATAGAGTCTTTTATTTATAGATTGATTAGTATAGTTGATTCGACGACCATTATTCTTGATATTAATTTCCTTTAGTCTTACCATTATTTAAGGGCTAATCATAGAACAACTTTCTCTCTGTGGGATCGACTCTGACTTACCCTACTACATAGTTAGGAGGTTAGTTAGGTTATTTATTTTTGTTAGGTGCGCGACACGCCTATCATGAGCCAAGGCTCTTAATGAACCCATATCCATATGTTTGAAGGTTGATGTAGCTCACACTTGATGGAATTCACCTACTTAGGTGTGGAAGTGTGGCCGCTTCCTATGAGAATTGCATGGGCTAATTCTCTAGAGCACCTATGAGCATCCAGGTCTGGACGTATGGCCAGTATAAGGCATCACTATTTTTCGCGGAGAATCAGAATATTATACATGTTCAATTGTGTGCTTTAAGTGATGTATCTTTTCCTCCCTATTAAGTTCAAGACTCAAGTCACTTGATAGGAAAGAGATCCTAGCTTAAAAGCACTAAGTGTTAATTCAAGTCGCAAGACATTGACACTAATGCTATTGTTTTGTTTTGCCCAAAGCCAATTTCTCATTCCTTTTCTTTTCTCATTTGCTAAACCTGTGGGGGATTGTTAGAAGTTCAACAATTACTCTAAAAGAAAACCTCAAAGAGAGGAGTGGAAAAAACAAGTAAAAGGCTCTTGTCCCACATTGGAGAAATAGCTATGCTTCACCTTGTTTATTAATAGGAGTTCCTTAGCACTTCTTGTTTGATAGAGTACTGCTAGGTGGTTGGATGCACCACACGTGCGCGCCGGGCCGGGCTCGTGGCGAGCGCGGCGCGGGCAGGGGCGTGCAATCCGTTTTAAATCTCCTTCTTTTATTTTTGGCATAAATCGCAAAAATCTTGGATTACCATTATTATCGTATTATGTAACCGTTGCTAGCAAGATTCCCGGAGCCTAATTGATTTCCATTCCTTATATTCAGCCTTTCGTTTTTCTCTTTGGAGCCTATTAATGGGTTGCTTTCTTCAGTCAAATTCATATACACTGATTACTCTCCTCTTCTCATCTCTACAAAAAATACTCTCTGGTTTTGGACAATATTCTGGTCTTTATCCGAGGTGTGTGAGTGCACACATATCTTGGAGTCGTGCTAATCCTGGAAGACGATCGCTTGTTTCTACTGCACCGGGGTAGCGCGAAATCGTCTTTTAGGACAGTGGTCATCCACGTCACGACAAACTGCTCATCGTTCACGCTCCAACGGATAAGTATCATTTTATTGTTTTAATTACAACAATCTAAAGTCCCAAGTGCCACTATTTCTTATTACTTGATAATAATGTGTTCTAATTTTGAATTCTTAAATGGCGGGTCATTAGCTAGTATAACTAATAATTATATAAAGCGGCACATATGCTACATTGATTTCTTAAAAATATACTTACAAAGTTTACTTTTAACTTGTCCAAGGTTATAAAAAAAACCAAAGAGAGAGAGCATAAGTAGGTGAGGGGGCATACGGTGATATGGTACATCTTGAGAATTGCTATACTTGCTACAATAGGAGGGAACATTATTTGAAACATTGATGAAAAAGAAAGAGATAATACAACCTCTATCCTGCATAGGTCATAAAACAGAATGTATATATATCAAACCAAAATGCCATACAATAAAAAAAAAACATGTGTATATATAATAGAGGTAGCATTGTTACTACTATATATTGGTACATATTAGGAAACAAATGACCAACTACTAGTTACAAGAAGCCTCCTCCTCTCTCCTCTCTTCTCTTCCTCCATAAAAACCCTAATCCTTTTCTTCTAGTTTGGGGCTGCCATCATCCTTTCGATGGTTGTAAGCCCCCAATTCTTCTTTTTTCTTCTAGTTTTTATTGTTTTTGTTATTAATAATCTTCCATTCTCTCTCTTTTTGAGAGTTTTCTACCCAATTTTTGGATTCTTTCTCTCCTCTTATGGGAGTTTGGAGTTTAGTTCTAGTCTCTTCCCACGTGGAAGTTTAAAAATTGGTATGAGAGATTGTTCCTATTGGTTGAAGTTCAAGACCATCAACATCGAAGTATTGGAAATTCAGATGCGGTCAACATGGTTAAATCAAGAATTTTCTTCCCCAAACTATGTCAGAATGATAGACTTCCCCATCAATAGCTGCGTGATTCAGCAAATACAAGGGGGCTGCGCTGTATTGCTCGATCTGGTTCATTGTAGTTTCTTCGAAGACGAATTTGATTTAATTTTGTCTGATTATATCTTGTTTTTCTTTAATACTTATTGTAGATGCCGTTTGGCCTTCATTTAATGAAAGTTCTCTTTCTTTCAAAAAAAAAAAAATATATTGGTATGTGTACAAGCCAAAATTAAAAAAAGAAGCACAAGGAAAAATAAATTATATGTTGTATGTATAAGGTTTAATGAATAATAGCAACTCCCATAACGTTACATCTCCGTCGATCCTTTCCATTGAGTCATGCTTAGCTTAATCTAACTTCTAATAACTTCTTCCACTTGACCATTTTTACTTCTTTTAGCCAAATCCAAAGGTGTAAATCCATTTTCATCTTTCTTCTTCATTAGCGCTTTACCCTCCGGTAGGCTCACCAAGTATGAGACTACTGGCTTCAACCGATTGCCGCGCTCTTTAGCAGCTAGGTGGAGTACCGTCCGACCTTGGTGATCCGTGGCGAGCACCGATTTAGGGAGTTTGGAGTAGAACATCTTTAAGATCTCAACTTGGCCTCCTAAACATGCCTTGTGAATAGGGTAGGACTTGTCTTGGTTGCAGTTACATAGTGTTTTAGGGAACTTTTTAAGGATGTAGCGAACTGTGTCAACAAAACCATTGAATGAAGCATAAGAAAGAGGTGTTAATCCTTCTTCAATATCGATGGAGTTGATTAGATCAGGTTCATGCTTCAGTATTGTTTGTAACATTTCTGTGATTTGACAAACAAAAAACGATTGACGTAAGTACAAGGAAGCTTTCATAAGATTAATGCTAAATAAGGGTCGTCTTCTATGTTGATCCAACTATGGGTAATTCCTATGATGATCCAACTGTGGATAATTCTGAATAATCCCAAATATGGGGGTGTCTTTCCTAAATGATCCCAATGAGTCGATGACTTGATGATCCAACTGTGAATAATTCCTGAATAATTCCAAATATGACGGGTGTCTCTCCTAAATGATCCCAAGGGGTCGATGACTTGTTAAAATGAGCAATCTTATTTAGATTTTACAATCTATATTTTTCCCATCGCCCTCTTTCCTCCTACCATATAATAATAGTCAACTAGAGTTTATTAGAATTATAACGATTAAATTTAACACTCTTGATCAGATTTTCAAAGTCATTATAGATCATTTGAGAAGGCATCTCCCACATATAGTTGAGATTATTGTGAATTTGTTTATAGAATTCTTATTAAATGGCTGATCAGGCATACATTTGTTCTTGTAAATATTTTCTACCCAAATTGCAAAATTAAGTATGATATATATTCGAACTTTTAACCGTCAAACCTTTCTAATTTTTGACATAAAATAAAGTCTGATCATCATAAAATTTAAGTCTTTAATCATCATGTATTGAAGTATAATCTTAGTTATTTTACGGCAGAATTAACATCAAAGCTAATAAATTTTGATCATCATATATAATACTCCCTCCGTCCCATAATATAGTGCCTACTTCATTTTTGGTGGGTCAAACTTTAAAATCTTTGACCGAATATTCTCATTTGTATATATAAAAAAATATATTCATGTGGGATCTTGTTAGATTCGTCTCAATGTGTAGTTTCATAATATCAACTTTTTATATTTTTTATTAATACCTGAACTCAAGATATTAAAGGTCAAAGTTACGCCTCTTGGAGATCGCAGGTGTAAAAGAAACAAGACTATATTAGATTATGGGACGGAAGATAAAATATGAACATTAATTTGAAATAAGCGATTTTTCTTACAAGTAAGTATTTTGAAGCGGATACATCAACTAAGAAAATTTATCAAGTTTAATTTATATGTATCCTCCAAAAACTAATGGAAACCGAAAGTTTCTATAGCTAGTGTTGACGTTAAAATATATAGGAAAATTAAATTTAAGACACTTTTCAAAGAATTTTGCATTTGGCTAGATATATAGAACAAGTTATTTTACCTTGATCCTGGTTTTTAATGGCAGCACGTACAATAGATTTTCCTCTCCTTAAACTTTGAAGAATGTTATCATCTCTAGAATTTCTACGCAGCTCGCGGAACATGTTCTCAACCAAGTCCAAGTCCTTGGGGCGGTGAACCACAGCAAGGTAAAGAGGTGAGACATTCAAGTTATTCAAGGCATACGAGGCTTGCGGGTATTTTGTAACCAAGTAGCACGCAACCTCTTTACGGCCATTTAGCACGGCGAGGTGCAAGGGTAGGTTTCTTTCGGAATCCTCGCGCCGCAACAACTCCGCCTGTCTATGAACTACCTCTCGGACCTCGGTGATACTTCCACGAGTTGCTGCCGTGTGGAGGTCCAAATCACTAATATCTGCCCTAGTTTTGATATCATGTTGAGTATTATTTGTACGATGCCTATTGGAATGAGAATCCATCCAGATATCGGTAGTGATGGGGTAGACTAATATGTTGGTAACCGTGACACGGGGGATTAACGTACTTCCGGCGGGGTTAGTTTTCTCAAATGGTTGATCATGGCCGTGGAGAAGTATCTTAGAGAGAGGCAAGCCCATGAGTTCCATGATTTTTTCTTTTGCCTTCTCTATTTCTTTTTCTTTCATTGTTTTAGGATGATTTTGGTTGGCCATATTGATGTATATACTAGAATGTAATAAAATTGAATGAGTTTTTATGTTTGGGATGATTTCACTCTATAGGGTACAACGCTTGTATATATATATAGCGAGATGTGAAATGGTGGTAGAGTTTTTATTAAGTAAAAAACTTATATGGAATTAGTCCACACTAAATTAGTGTGGACCTAATGCTAATTCATGTGATTTATGAAAAAAAAGGACCACTATGTAAAAAAATAAATATAAAAGATGAATAGATATAAATTATGAAGTTTGATTATGAAAAAAAAAAGTTACTATGTCATAAAGTGAAAATTTCATCATAATAAACTAATGTGAGAAAGAGTTATTATATTAAAAAAAACAGTCACTATAGTAGATAATAACTGTATAGTGTAACTTAAAATTTGAAAAGGTTACTATATGAAACTTTGGTCCACAATAATATTATTGTGGACCAGGTCCACGCAAGACTTACTCATTTATTAATTGTTCTTTTGTTGTTATTAATATTATTGTTATATCATTATTATTATTATTATTGAAATAGAGGTAGAGGTGAGAAATGATCATGTATTTGCATAGAAAATGCATGTGATATTGTAAACCCTAAATGAACGCAACATCCAAGCTAACTAAAATTTCTTTTGTTACTCTTTGAATGACTTGATCTATTGACTAACCTAGTTACCTGCTACACTGGCCCAGTTTCTTTTGTTGTTTGCACTTTGCATGCTATTCTAAGGTTTCGTGTTACATTAATGTCTAATTAAACATAATATTTTCCATGTTGTTCCAGGTTTTAACGACAAGATATTTCAAGCATAAGCCGAGGACTAATTCTTAACCTACTACACATACTGATCACAAAATTAGACCAGTAGTTTCCCACATTGATTAGTTGCATTCACATTAGGAAATCGTACAGCTTTATGTCCGCCAATAAAATAAATGAGAAATAGCTGTGAAGATGCTTGTTTGTTAAATTAAATCAGTAGATATACCCTAAAATAAAATGATACGTTAGGAAATAATTGAGCGCGTGTCGTCGTCCTTGTCCCTCGGCCAAGTTGATAACTAATTAGTCGTTAATGAGTATTAGTCTTGGGGTCTTCACACGGCCATCACTCGGTGTTTACTAATAGAAGCTTTCGTTTATCTCTGATCTCATCATTTTAGTTTGGTTATTGACATCTTAAGATATGTTGACATTGATCAAGTCTTTAATAACATGAAACAAAGTTATTAATCTAATACGCTGATCGGTAGCTGATCAATAAACGTATGTTGGTGGACTGATGGTCATGATAGTAAATTTAATTATATGTAATTTTGTTTAAAAAGTCTCACGTCAATATCTATGGATCATTATAGAACTTCATCGATCATCTTTAGATATGTGTCTCTTTTCATAAGTTTTCATCACCTCTTAATACCATATTCAAAATGGTAATGGAAATTTATGAAGGTTTATAAGTTTTTGCAATTGAACAATCATTATCATGGACAATATTAATATTACCTATAAATCTATATGCCATCTAATAATGGGTGTTAAATATATAGTCAAGTAGTATAATGGCTAGAGTCTTCGTTAAACAGGGTCAATACATGGATCGATGGCAACCTATAGCTAATAATACTAGGATTTTTTTGCACACTATGCGTGCGTGTCATATTAACGTTTTTTTTTTCTCAATTAGTTATTCATCAGTGCAATAAAAAATTTGATTCGAACAGACATATTTAATTATTTTTAATATGTTTTTCTTAAATCAATGTTTCATTGGCTTTTTTAGTTATTAATTCATCATTATTAAAATATATTATTGAGAGAAGGAAATATAAAGCAGAAGAAAGCTCGTGCTCAAATAAAGTGGAAGAATTTGTGTATCAAGTTCAATCGTTGAATCTTAATAAAGTGGAAGAATTTGATTTATTGAATAGATGTTATTGAATACTAATAGTTTAGGTTTTAAAATATTATCAATATAATTATGACTATGAAATTTAATTTTTTCTTTCTTCTGATTGTGTCAATCAAATTATATTGTATTTAATTTTTTATCAGAGTATTTCACACATATGTAAGAAGAGAAAATCATTCTCCTTAATTTAATATTTAATTGAAATTTCAGATTCAATTTCATTGTTAACTTGTTCAATATATATGGCAAGTAGGAAGAAGAAAATATTTTTTAATATATATGACAATTTAATTCATTAAGGGTATATTAGACTTTTTGTAAGGGGGACACCATCTTCCTCCCCTCATTCACTTATATTTCCTCCGTTTTTTAATAAGTGACAAAGAGAGAAAGTGGGGGAATACCAAGGAGCCTAGAGAGACAAAAAGTTGGGACCACTTGTTTAATCAATCAAATTTGAGGATTGGATAAAGTAAGTAGGTGAAACAATTAAATGATGACAAAGAGGTAATAAATGACAAGTATTTCTTTTACTACTTTGAGCTATGTGTCATTTATTGTGACATTTTCCTAAAAGGAAAACGTGTCACTTATTAAAAAAACAGAGGAAGTATAATAGAGACTGCAGGTACAAAAAAAGTAGATGGCGATATTGTTGGGATTTTGTGGAGATGATGAAGCAAGGCTCGAGGGCAGGAACAAGCGAAGAGCCAGCAGCACCCAGCAGCCCGGGCGGGCTGTTCATGGGCCCGGGCGGGCAGCTGGAACTGGGCAAGGCAGGAGGAAGCGGCGAGCTTCCCCGGGCGAGCAAGCAAGGCCCCGGGCGGGCCACTGGGCCCGGGCGGGCTGGTCCTGATGCAGTGGTTCTGCCTCGAAGGCAGAAAGTGGGCGCATACCCTGCACCGGGCGGGCTTCCTTTGGGCCCGGGCGGGCTGATGGGCCCGCCCGGGCAATCCAGTCTGCTCGTGTTTTTTTCGCGATTTAAGATTTAATCGTGGCCCTTGGATTGCTTTTATTCCTTGTAGTATAAATACCCTATTTTCTGGTTTTAGAGAGAGTAACACATATATCTCATTGTTCAAATTTGGAGTCTCATCTTTTCTAGGGTTTTAGGAGAGAGAGTGAGTTTGTGAGAGATTGTATGTTCACCATTGATTCTCCATTGATTCCATAGTGCAAGTTTGTGGGTTTTTCTCCCGGAGCTCAGGTTTCCCACGTTAATCTTGGTGTGTTCTTTATTGTTTTCATTCCTCTTTGCATTACTTGGTTATTGTTTCAATTTCTAAATTCTTGTTGATTATTGTTGATTATTGCACAATCTAGTTAACACTTAGTTTCTAATCCACAACAGATATGTGCTTCTACTGGGCTAAGGTCAGACTGAGATGGGATAATCGGTCCATATATGTTTTAACTACCAAAGATACTCCATATATTACAAAAATATAATTTGACCATGAATTTTGTTAATTTGCACTCAAAATTTATTTTAGAGAAGTACAATGAGATTTCGGGAAAATGTGAATGTTTCCTAAGTTGTAATTACTAGGATTCTAGAAATGCTTCGATGAAGCTGTGATTGAAAATGCTCGATCGGTTGGAGTTGTTAAGATTTCATGGGAGGAATTTTCGAGGAAAAACATTTCATGATGTTGTCATCATGCTGTTGCTCCATTTCTAGGTTTGACTTGATAAATTATTAAGGGTCTTTGGAGATATTTATATATATATAAAAAAAACCTTGGTCAATCTTAACTTTTTCTTAAGAAGTGTACGAACTATGGTAGGAAGTAATCACTAACTACTATTACTCTATTAGTAAATGACAAGTGGCTTCATTTTCATCACATATCACAGCTGGCTCCCTTGCTGCGTTCAAAGGGGATTTTATTGGTATCATTTATTTGCTAACTAATGTTACTCTATTAGTAAATGACACAAGACAACGTTCACAAAGGAAATTCGCAGTTTCTTGCCGGACAAGGTCTACGGTATTGATATGATGATATGTGTGTAAGTGCAAAGAAATGTCCGGACTTTCGTATTTAATCTCTTAAGTCTTAAGTAATAATAATTGGAGGATTGAAGGAATTCAGCTATTATGGGCTTAATTCCATCAAATTCTAACTAAAAATTTCTCGTTGTTAATATCTAGCAGGACTTGAAATTGTGAATTTAACTAAATACTCCCTCCGTCCTAAAATATAGTTCCCATTTTCATTTTGAGTGTCCCAAAATATAGTTCCCATTTCCATATTTAGTTCAATATTTTTCCGTAATTTGTCTAGAAAAACCGTGTCCCATCATTTATTTGCTTCTTGAATTTTGTTTTTTGCTTTGTTTATTCAACTCAAGTGTTACAATTAATGCTCTTTCACCAATTATTCTCCATTCTCTCTCCTAAAATCATCATTTACCATACAACATTTATTTAAATAAACAAAAAATCTTTATTATCCCTCTTATATTCTACTTGCATAAATTACCGTGAAAAAAAGGAAATGGGAACTATATTTTGGGACGGAGGGAGTAGTTAATTAGTGATGAATAAATAGAAAAGGGTATATACAAAGTATTACAATCTAATTTCTAATGCAATCTTCAAAAGATTGGGTAACTAAGATCTAATTTGCAATGCAAGTGCATAATATTCTTTATTTAGTTTTGATGTTTTTAGGTGCGAACTTTAGGAGAAAAACGTGTTTTTTTTATTACCAGCTTCTACTTTATCACTCTCATATTTTGAAATTATTTTAACATTTTGATTTTAGTTGTTTCCAGTGAACAACATTTAAAGACTTTGAAGTATTATTTTGTTAAATCACATTAATAAGATTTCACCTGATTATATATCATTTCTTATTGATCGATGAGTATATATATGATGAGAATATACTAATTTGACCACAAAACAGAAGAGGAGATATAATTTTTTTTAAGATGGAGTATTAAGTATATTATACACTCCATACATATAATTAGACTATTCGTAAGTGAAAAACAAAACCTTAACTAGCAAGTTAATTGTAATTTGTAAGCAACAAAAGAAGATGGGGTTGTAGTAGTTATATAAGTCAATAGATCAAGTCAACCTGAGAGATATAACAAAAATAAGTGAACTACATTGGTTGGACAAATTGGTCCACACTTAATTTTTAGGCCTAGAAATTATCATGCATTGTTGGTGCAATTGCTTGTACATTTCTTCCTTCTATCTATATGTTATTCTCTCCTCACATATAAATAGACCATTACCACAATATGTTTCTCAATCCCATCAAATAAACCTAAACTACATAAACCTAATTAGACTCAATTCCAACAAACTTGACTATGAGCAATAACCAAAATCTCCCTAAAACAATGAAAGAAAAAGATCTTGAGAAGGAGAAAGAAAAAATTATGAAAATGATGGGCATCCCTCTCCCAACAAATCTTAGAAGCCATGATCCGTGGGAAATTACCAACCATATGGGAAGTTCCCTTATCCCACGAGTCATGGTTACTAACATAACAGTTTATGCCATATCTACTGATATATGGATGGATTCTCGAAGGCATCCTACTAATAATTTACAACATGGTATTAGAGTCAATGAAGTGCTTACTGATATGGACCTTCATAGGGCATCAAGTCATGGAAGTGTCATTGACGTTCAAGATGTGGTTCATAGAAAAGAGGAGTTGTTATGGCGTAAGGATTCCCAACAAAATCTGCCTTTGCACCTCGCCGTGATGAATGGCAAGAAAGAGGTTGCATGCTACTTGGTTAGGAAATATCCCCAAGCCTCGTACGCCTTGAATAGCTCGAACATTTCTCCTCTTTACCTTGCCGTGGTGCACCACCCCAAGGACTTGGAGTTGGTTGACATCATGTTTCGCGAGCTAGTTGGGGATAATCATGTTGTTGAACAATTAACTAGAGGAAAATCTATCGTACGTGCTGCCATTACAAATAATAGTCAAGGTAATACTTCTTCTGATTCTCAATACTTGTAACTGTTTGACTTTTATGGTTGCCAACACACATTTTTAACCATTAATATCTTCACTTTTCAATTTGAAATATTATAAAATGTTGATTTGTGGATAATTCATATTGAGACCAATCCAACACTATTATACTTAATAGCATTTCTATTCAACTATGATACATGATCTTTTTGAAAAATCATCTATACTAATATATTCAAAGGCGTTCCTAAAAGAGGAACGGTGCCACGTGCCGCTCTCCCTAAAGGCATTTTACTCCATGTAATCCACATACAACAAAAAAAACTAGAAATTACATAATACAGGGTATGATCATGTGACTTGAAGGTTATATACTAAAGTCTTAACCACTAGACCAAGTGATATTTAGTGTTATCATTGTAAAGTATAATATTAATAAATAAAAATTTTCCTTACCCGGGACATAGACCAGGCGTAATAACTAGTTAAGTATGATAATGTGACAACAAAATCATCCATATCAATTAGTACTCTCAAATGTTTAATATTTCTAATTTTAGCTATTTGATTCCCTTTAGAAAATTATCACATTCAACATTTTGTGGACTTTAATAATTTTGACTCTGACTTCTACTATTCTCATAATTAACTCAATTTACATTACTAAAAGCGTATTGTAAAGATTAGCAGGTTTGACTACTATATAAAAATCAAATCAAATGTGATCCTTTATATCTAGAAAAGGGTTAACGTTGTAGTATAATTTTGATAGCAAATTGTTTATTTTCATTTTCTTAAGGTTATATACTCTTATCCCTTTTAATAACATCATCATGACCGCTAGTCTTTTGTCAATGATTAAAAAGTGAGTATATTCACAACAAAGTCAAAAACTATATGGTCTTCATCTACTTCTATCTTATAATGCTAATAATAGCAAAAACTTTTACTTTTATCTTCTCAGTCATTCTTGTGTTGACTGTTTCTTTGTCAAATAATCACAGAAATGCTACAAAAAATAATCAAGTATCAACCTCAGCTAATCAAGTCTCGAGATGAAGAAGGATTAACACCTCTTTCTTACGCTGCATTCAAGGGTTATGTTGACACAGTTAATTACTTCCTCAAAGAGTTTGAGAAATCAATTATTATTAATTACCAAAACGAAGATAAGTCATACCCTATTCACAAGGCATGTCTAGGAGGCCAAGTTGATATCTTAAAGATGTTAATTATCCCTGAATCGTTGTTCTCTGTTGATCATCATGGGCGAACAGTACTGCACATAGCTGCGAAAGAACGCGGCAACAAGTTGAAGCACATAGTCTCATACTTGTTGAGCTTACCACAGGGTAAAGTGCTAATGAAGAAGAAAGATGAAAATGGATTTACGCCATTGGAATTAGCTAGAAATAGCAGAAATCATGAGGTTGAGGAAGTTATTAAAAGAAGCATGCTTGCGTAGAAAAGACTTTTCTGCTGCCAAACAGATCCTAAACAAACATTCCATTATATATTTCTGTGCCTTTTTTGTGGTGGGAGGGGGAGGGGATCTAGGGGGTGCATGTATAAATATATTGGGGGGGGTATAATTCACATTATTATATACTATATACTACTTTTTTTTTAATTAAGGAAATTTGTATTATCAACAACATTTTACATCCAAACTTTTCAATTTGGGGGAGGGGACAAACACTTTTTGTTGTTGTTGTTGTTGTTGTTGTAAGGGTAGCTTGTCGTCTAATTAGAAAAGAATGTGTATAGAGGTCCTCGTGGGAGCCCAATGGTTGGTGCTCCCACCTCCCAACCGCAAGGTCGGGTGTTCGACTCTCATCACTCCCCAATTTGGGGAGTTTGTATAAAAATGTTTCTTTGTGGGTATAAATCCCCTCTACCCAATGATGAGCATATGCGCTAGAATAGTAGCAATAGGAGTTGGTCTTCGGACCAATTATCTTTCCCGAACAAAAAAAAAAAAAAAAAAAAAGAAGAATGTGTATAGACTTGTATTTTTCGTGTGGCTTGCAAGAGTTTTATAAATACAATAAATGTAGCAGTAGTTTATGCAAAGATGTTTCCAGTCTTAGCTCTGATGAGTTCTTGTTGGTGAACTAAGATAATTCCGGATGACATATAGATCCGAATAGATTTTTAATTTGCTAATTTAGGATCCTTCTTTTTGGGAGGATTTAGGAATGGTGATACTAGTATATATGATGTATATCCTTCTTGTGCAGCTTTCTGATATATAAGGCGCATAAAGTTTGCAAATTTACAGGTAAGGCCTTTGGATATGTCAAACCCTAGTGGCTAGTGAGTATTAGTGGGGGTAAACGTTAAAAAAAAAAAAAAAAAAAAAAAAAAAAAAACCAAGCCAATGAGAAACATGTTGAAGGGTCAATAAAGCCGGCTATATTTTAGTGTTTTTATAGCATTTTGCTACTTCAAATAATGTCATGAATTTCCGAATGACAAGAATATCCCCCTTAAGAGATTATAAACATTGACTCTGATCAAAATAATTATAGTAGGTTTTAAGTATAATATTTTGACTTAGCTTGTAATTTGGATCCAATAAAATTTGTGGGCAAAAAAGGGCTTTGGACAGCCTAAATTTAGAATTTTGGGCTGAATTTCAACATTCAAAATTAGTCAGTTTGGCCCAGTCTTAAATATAACGGGGTTTGGTCTAAAATTTTGGCTCGAGGTTCTAGCCTGAAAAAGCCAATTTTTTTGCCAGTGTCCTGCCCGATCCTACCCATGATCACCTCTATTCCTCTTAAAAAATTACACAAAAAAGAAGTATAATCTTCTATAATATCTAATTTGAACATATCATGTTATTAGATTACTAATTTGGCAATTCATTATCAACAACTTATGAGACTAATTAGCCACATTTGTCCATCCTTGTAATTCAAACTATATGTTGATATAATGCTTATAGAAAAAGGGATCATGATATAATTTATATTGTATTTTCGTATGTAACTACTTTAAATCATATTTTATTTGTCTAGATTGTTCGAAAAATTTCAAATTAATTGAACTAGCTTTGGATCTAGGTACATCTAGATCTAAAATAGACACATTGGGAATCATGAATGATATGATTATATGACAAAGAATGACATGACTTAAACTTGAAGCATATTAAAACCAATTAGAAATAACTTAAAAACTATTCATATATAACACACTTCAAAAAAAATCGAGATTGACTAACCTAAACCCACCAATCCATTGCCGAATAATTTAAGAAATACACGTCACTCAAAACATTGATTCCACCTAATTAAAAAAGGGTGCATGAAGCCTTAACGAAATCTCATGGCACATTGGTAGAAAAACACGTTTCAAACCCTAAAATTTTGTTTGATTAACCCTAAACTTATTCATGTGATCATTTTTCCAGGTCTATATGAAGTCTATCAATATATTTCATAAGACTATATTGGTTTATGTAAATTAGCAATGATGCAACAGGAATTATCTTGTATAGAATTGGTTAGAACTTAGTTCCTCCCCCAACCCCACACACACACCCCTCATAAATAAAGAACCCAGTTTGGACAAAAACAATAAAAGCCAAATTGTTCCATCATGTGTCTTTCCCCTCAATTATTCCCATATTATCTTTATAAAAGTATTATTTCCACTGTCATTAGTAATATAAAATAGCACGCCCTTTCTCTTTCCAGCTCAATTTTTTTGTCCCTCAGTCTATAGCTCTCAAAACCATCCAAAAGCATTAATTCATCCCCTAAAAAATCTAAAGTATAACCCCTATGGGCTATCATTTTCACAAAACAAGAACCACATAGTATCACTAGTAAGTACTCCCTAGTAAGTACTCCCTAGAGACAAACTTCGTTCGGACTGGACACATAGTAGTTAGTGTTTTCTTTCCAAAGTATGTTCGCGTTCATGTAGTTCTTGTTAGTGATAGTTATTTCTGTTTGGTTGTATTAGCATTAGGTTGTACTTTCGTTTTCAATTAACGCAAAATTCCTCGATGTCAAAAAAAAAAAAAAAAAAAAGTAAGTACTCACTAGTAAGTATATTAAGTGGTAACTGGTAAGTGCTCTGTTCTTTATTGAAAGTTCATTCATTCATAATTCATGGCTATACAACTACAACACCAACAACTTCCCACTAATCACCACCAACTACAAGGTGATCCAAGCAGTAGCAGCAGCGCTCGTATAATCGGATCATCATTATCATCGTCATCTATACTATCATCAACTACCAGCACACTACCTTCACCACCCAAGACCACCATCAACGCAGCCCACTATGCAATGCTTATGAACAACGACATCAATGGCTTGTGGTGTGAAGTTAGCGAGGGTGGCGACTTCTCTGATCTTGTCTCGGAGTCAGATAACAGCACCATCCTTCATTTGGCGGCGAGTGCCGGACTATCAAATTTCATTCCTTTCATCATTCAAAAAAATCCAGAACTTCTTCAAGTTGAAAACTCGAATGGTGATCTTCCTATTCATGTTGCTGCAAAGTCTTGTCAGCTACACGCTGTTAAGGAATTAGTTCTTGGTGCTGATCGTCGCGGTGAGATTTCGATGTTGGAGAAGGAAAACCATGATGATTATAAGAACACTGCCCTTCATATTGCTTTAGAGAATCAGCAAGTGGAAATGGCTAAGTGTTTGTTTAGGAAATGCCCTAAAACATTTTACCAGTTGAATAAGCAGGGGATTTCTCCACTTTATTTGGCGATTAAAGCAGAGTTTTGGGGGGCTTGTTAAAGAAATGCTTTCTGAAGTTGTAGTTGCAGCGTATCCGGATGCTGAGAATCAATTGTTGGAAGGGAAATCAGTTGTTCATGCTGCAATTATTGCCAAAAAGAAAGGTACTTACAATACTTCTTTATCAGTACTCATTAATTAGAATTTAGATTTGTCAATAGTATGAGGTACGGTCTAAAATTGCATTTCTGTTTCTGCCTTGTAAATTATGGAGATTTTTTTTTACTTTTTCAAAGTATAGTTACAAGTACAGATGTATTTAGTAAGCGATTAGAACATATTGATATTTGCTACCTGATCTTCCTAAACATTCACTAATCACTACCAAATACTTACTTTATGTTTAGATAAACTTCCTATATTTCCTTTTCTAAAGTCCCAAAAAAAAAACTTTTAGCTTATGTTATATGAGTATGAGATTCTGCGGATTAGTGACTGGAATGTGAATGTGAGTGAGTTTATTAAAGTATTGTCATTGATAATTGGTATTCTAAAAAAGTAAGTTCGAAATAAATAACAACGTTAGAAATTTTTTTTTTTTTGGGTGTAGAAAGAGGCACAAGGATAAATAATGTAGACGAAATTTGATCCTAATTCTTGAACACCACCTCCCCAGACTTTAACCAACTAAGTTAGTTGACATCTTATAATACTAGTATACTACTAGAAGTGAAAGATACAAAGCACTAATCCTACACCGCGAAAAGGAACAGTTGTGTGTTTCTTCCCCACTAATTTTGAAGCTATCAGATAACTATATGAGGTTTGATTAGGTCAAAGATGTGAGGTACCACATCAAAGTGAAGAAATGATTTAAAAAGAAGTATATTTTCATACTCATATGATGTGGACTCTCTTCATTAATTCTCTTTATCATTTTTCCAATTTTTGTAGTTACACTTTTTATTTATAAAAAATATATAGTATCCTACTAACAATTTTTTTTGAAGGAAACTACTAACAATTATTAAATTGTGTGCACAAGTATAATTGATTTGAATACTGACATGATGCCTACTTCTTATAAATTATCTTCCAAAATATAAATTGTTTTTTCTTTGTTTCTTTTATTTCTATTGTATGCTTTGCATGTTAGTCAATGCTCAACTTTTAACATTAGTATCTTCAATTATATACTTACTCTGTTACTTTTTTTTAGGGGTACTTACTCTGTTACTTAATAGTTGAAACCAAGTGGTTTGTCACACAATTTTAGGAGCTTGATAGACAAGACAAACAAACAAATTTTTTAAGATATTTTTTGCACCTTACAATTAATCACTTCTCTTGTCAGTATTTAAATTTTGTTGATTAGTTTGTCCATTTACCGTATCTATCATGATCAATCAACTAACTTTAATAACTCTATTTTATCTCTATTATATAAAGAAAAGAATAGTCAAGTGAGATCTTGTTATATTCATCTCAACATATAATTTTAAAAAATTAACTTTTTATAATTTTTACTTGTGTGCAATAAAAGTTATTAATAATCAAAGAAGTGCATGGGGTTACATGAAAAAAGAAAGAAAGAATGTAGCTCTTATTAAAACTCTAGAGGATCCGAACTCGCATGTATAAGTATATGTGAATAACATCAATAATTGTAAAAAGAAAAGGAGGTAGTCTATTTCTCGGAAGTTTGAGAAGTACCATATTTTAAAGCAAATTCATGTTTTTTATAGCATATTCAAGTTTGTTATCCCTAGTAAAATGTAATCTTGACTAGGGAATATATATATATATATATATATATATATATATATATATATATATATATATATATATATATATATATATAGAAGTGAGTTCATATGAGAATGCATACTTACATGAGAAATGAGAATGAATTTTACACGCTATAACTCTAATGAACAAGTGATGTAACTCTAATGAAAACGTGATGTCACTCTAAAAAAACAAAATATTTTTTTTTTTGGCTCGAAATTTTTTCGGGGGTATAACTCTAATGAACAAGTGTTGTAACTCTAATCCAATCGTGTGGTTGAGATTCATTCTCATTTCTCATGTAAGGAGCATTCTTATGTGATCCTGCCCCTATATATACATATATATATATATATATACATATATATATCAAGTGAGAGTTCAAATGGTAAGAGCTCTCATATTCTAACTATGAGGTTGGTGGTTTGATTCTCATCACCTTCCATTTTAGTTACCATGTGATTAAGAGTTGCGCCAGTTTTAGACAGGTCAATTTTGTGTAAAAATAATTAAAATTAAATTAACAAGTTTATTCCAGACACTAATTACATCAATTTTACTCGAAATGAGCAGATATCCTGGAAATGATATTGAAAGAATATAGTGAACTTTTATATAAGAAGGATGAAATGGGAAGAAGACCACTATCATATGCGGCTTACATAGGCTTCCATGATGGGGTTAAGTACATCATCTATAAATTCATAAACGAAGCCTTCAAAATCGATGAAAATGGCTTCTTTCCTATCCATTCGGCATGCAGCGGAGGCAATATCAAAGTAGTCAAGGAGTTCTTTACAAAGTTGCCTAAAAATTCAAGGTTATTGCTGAACAAAAATGGCCAAAACATCCTTCATGTGGCAGCTGCAAGTGGCAAAGCTGAGGTTGTTAAGTATATTTTACGACAGCCGGAATTCGAGACGATGATCAACATGAAAGATGAAGATGGCAACACTCCATTTCTTTTGGGTGCCAAAGAAAAACATCCTGAAGTGGTTTATGTTTTAACATGGGATGATAGAGTCAAGTTAACCGTCCAGAACAAAGATGGATGTACAGCTCTTGACATTGCTGAGGATTATGGAGACAATGTTCCTTCATTTGACGAGGTACTTACGCTTACATTTTGTTTTTAACTAAATTGCTAGATTCACCGAAAGGCTCTGTTTGGGGAAGATTTTTAGCTACCTTAAATGATAAGGTGCTAACATATTTTAGGTCTTAAAACGATTAGTAGTGTTTGGGGAGCACCTAAAATAAAATTTCAGGTGGTTAAAATGGCTTATATGATAAGTTAAAATTTTTACCTTTTCAAAATCGGAGTGACTGAAATTTTGGAAAATCTTTCCAAAATTTTGACAACAACTAATTTTGCCAAAATAATTTATCAAGTTAATCAACTAACTTTGCCAAACAGTTAAAGTAATCACCACCTTATCGGCCCAAAGACCTTATCATTTCACTTTATCTTATCGGTTTCGGTTAACTTATCAGTTTCAATTTATTTTCAACTAGTATTGCCAAACAGAGCAAAAATCTATGATTGGAGTGCTTTCCGCTGATCAATAAATATAGATTATATATTAATGATATTCCTAATTGTATTAGGAAATCAAAGATAATATATTTATTTATAAAATATATCCACAGAATATTCTATTTTAAATGTATATATATGATCAACTTGTATCAATGGTAATATAAGCAATTTGTGTTTGTTATAAATTGTTCGAGTAATGTTATGGGGGACGAAGGGCGTGTATGATATTTGCAATATCATGAAAAAAAGTGGCACTTGTGTTATTAAGATAATCTCTAAAAATTGATAGCAAAAGGACTAACTTAATTGATTTTAACAGTTTTATTAAGGGAGAAAAATGATATATGATGAAACAAAGTTTTTAAGGTAGTTTTTGGTGATCGAGAAAGTGTCGCAAAAAGTTAAAAAAACACATTATGAAGGTAGATTATAGTTCATCTCTTATTCTTATATATACTAATCCAAGACCAGTTTTAATTTTTAACAAACACTATATATTTTAAAAGCTATTTTGATTTTTTACATCTATTCTAACTAGCTATACTTAACAACTAATAGCTACCACTTAGAAAAATAATTAGCTAACAACCACAACAATTACTTTTTTTTTGTAACTATATATCAGTATTAATTTATCTTTTGATTTTCAATTATGCAGCGCTTGACTTGGTTGTCTTTAAGATATGCGGGTGTTCCGAGAGCCCCTCAATTGCACTACATCAACATAAACTATATTGGAACAGAATTAACCACACATAACCCCAATAGTGCACCCTTGCTTGTAAACAATCACGATAATTCAGCAACCTTTATGGTGCAAAACCAACCACTAAGCCTAGTGCAAAGCCATCCCAAAACAAAACGGAAAAATAAGTACAAGGAGAGAATCAACACACTTTTATTAGTTTCCACCCTAGTAGCCACAGTGACCTACGCTTCCGGCTCCAGCATCCCTGGTGGCTATAACAACAATAAGCCCGACGAAGGCATGGCCACTTTAGCCCACAAGTGTGCCTTTCAAGTGTTTGTGATCACCAACACCATTGCCATGTATAGCGCCATCCTTGCTGTGGTCGCGCTCATATGGGCTCACCTTGATGATCTCAGGCTCGTCCTACTATCACTTGACTTCGCGCTTCCGTTGCTCGGGATTTCCCTCGCCATGATGTCCGTGGCATTCATGGCGGCTTTGTACGTGGTGCTGCAGACTATAGTTTCTTGGTTAGGTATTATGGTGTTAATTATGGGAGGGGTCTTCTTAAGTGCACTCTTTGTTTTCTTTATTCCTCTATATTCACCAACGTCTTGCATTAGGATTAAAATTTTGCGTTATGTCTTTCATGTTCCCTTCACTCTCATGCTGTTAGCTTGTAAGAAGGGAAGAAGTGGAGTGCATTATTGATAATTTATGAATGTTTCAAATGACAAATGCTAAATCATACTCCATATTTTATATTTAGATAATGTTGTTAGGAATGAAAATATTGTGGCTAACAAATAGTGCAATCGAATTATGACTTGTTGGAATCAGCATAAATGAATAAATCAAAATACACAATAAAGAACATACAAAATTTACTTGAAAACCTTGAATAGGAGAAAAAACACAAATTTGTACCAGAACTTTCAATATGATATGATGATACAAGGAGATAATTCTATCTCTCTAAACTCTCTAACCTCTCTAATCTCTCTTTAGGGTTCTATAGTATCTCTAGATGAATTGCTCTCTCAATCTGCAAATTCTAGTTAATCCACTAAATAGGAGGAAATAAAACAAGCCAAGTAAGATACGGATTACGCATTCATAACAAAATTTTGACCATGATAAAGTGATTATTGACATGACAAATTTAAATTTTATATAATTATATACTTCTATATATATGACTTTAGATCTGCTAAGGTATAATCAGGTAAAATTGTCCAACCAAGTTTAATAATTTCAGTTAAAAAATTTTCAAGTGAAAGAATGCATTCGAAGAATATCTAGTGACAATCCTTATTACTATATGTTGTATATCATATATGGCAAATGAATCTTATACTAATATTTCAAGCAATAATACACTATATAACTATATTTGACCACAAATTTCTGTAAATTTTTACTCAAGTTCATATAATATAGTTAAGACAACTGTGTCCGTTTCCCTAAGTTGTGGGTTGGTACCAAAATGAAGCTGCGGCTGAAGCTGAAGCTTGATTGTTTAGCAGGTAAGCATTTCTTGGGAGGAATTTCTGAGGAATAGCATTTCCATGACGGTGTCATGCTATTACTAAATTTCTACGTTGGCATTTCAAAAATAAGGATGTATTAAGATATTAAAATTTCATGTCGCATTTGATGTATCTTCATCGCGGTGGACTTACACGAGCCAAGGATTCATCGCAGCTTGGCAGTTAGAGATGAGCTTCACAGCAATTTCTGAACTTCTTAAGTGGACATGCTTGGCAGTTAGAGATGATCTTCACAGCAATTTCTGAACTTCTTAAGTGGACATGGTCTACTATTCGTAATTGTGAATGTAAATGCAGCGATACTTGATCTAGAAATTAGAGGGGTGTCAGACGCATGAGCAGAGTAAGTGACCGCTTAGGACCTCCAATTTGAAAGGGCCCGACCCATATTTTATTTTCTTACTTTTTAGATTTTATGAGTTTAGATGGAAAGTACATTTGTTAATCCAAAATATTTGCCCGTAATCTATATATATATATTTTCATATTTCATAGGTTATTTTAGTCTTATCTTAGGTATATCTTTACTATTTTGTTAAATCGGTGTCTCCTTGCTAAAGATCAAAACAACATTGAAGTACTTCGTTTAGAGTATTTAAGAAAGTTAATCATTTTTCAACCATTTTTTAAAAAATTAAATTAGTTATTAATAATACGGGATTATGAATCCGTTTTATAGCCCTATAAAGCTCCATGTTTAATGCCTGGGACAGGGCTCCGAAATTGTCTATGTTGGAAATATTAAGTTTGATCTTGCAACTTGCAAGTAGTTGTGTTAGCATAGTAGGTAAGGAGGAACCAATCAACTAACTCTGAATATTGAATATTACTATAGTAGTAGTTCCATCTAGGAGAATATGGAAATGTGAAAACTCTTTTGTTTGTTGACATGGAAATGAACGGAACAGGTGAATTTATAAAGAACTTTTTGATAATAACCACCTTATGTTTTACCCACTTTAATAATAACCACCTTATATTTCTTTTTTTGTATCTTATCACCTTAACTTTAATACATAGTCGATATATATATAAACTATGTTTCCCCACTTAACATTTTCCGTCCAAAATTATGTTTCCCCGGCCCCTTTTCTTCCTATCTATCTCTCCTTGATAGGTGCTGGTAATTTTTGAAATTTCATTGTAGATTGAAATACATAGTTGATATATAAATTTACCCTCTCCTAATTGTAGATTTAGCTGGAAGAATTTTGACAATTTAGAGAGATTTGAGATTATGGGCAAGGTTTGAGAGGGAGTAATGGAAGAATTATTGACAATTTAGAGAGATTTGAGATTATGGGCAAGGTTTGAGAGGGGGTAATGGAAGAATTATGGAGTTATAGGGTGGAATTGAGGGAAGTTAATAGGTGGGGCCACATTGGATGGAAAAATAGACAGAAACGTAAGAGATGGTGAAGTTAGTAAAATTAAGGTGGTAAAATGAATAATAAAAAGTATAAAGTGGTTATAATAAAATAAATCCATTTATAAATTTTGAAAAATATCGAAAGCCATATGATATATATCATTAGTGGTATTGAACTCTAATATCCAATGCAATTATTCCATAAAAAAGAGTAACTAACTGAATTTAATTTCCAATACAAGCATATTTTGCCTCCAATAAGACCCCTTTAGCAATTAGGCCCGTTCTTTTGAACTTATTTTGGCTGAACTGAACTGAACTTATTTTATTTTGGCTGAACTGAACTTATTTTTGCTAAACTAAACTTATTTTTACTTATTTCTGCTGAACTGAACTTATTTTTACTTATTTTTGCTGAACTGAACTTATTTTGGCTGAACTGAACTTATTTTTGCTGAACTGAACTTATTTTGGCTGAACTAAACTTATTTTTGCTGAACTGAACTTATTTTTGCTGAACTAAACTGTATTAACATAATATTATCAATACTTATTATTATAATAATCAATAAATATTAACATAATATTATCAATACTTATTATTATTATTTTATTATTTTATAATAATTAATAATAAATAATAAATAATAATAAAAATAATAAATAATAATAATAATAATAAATAATAAATAATAATAAATAATATTAATAATAATAAATAATAAATAATAATAATAATAATAACAAATAATAAAAAATAAAAAATAAAAAATAATAATAAATAATAAATAATAAATCGTAAAAAATAATATTAAATAATAAATAATAAATAATAAATAATAATAATAATAATAAATAATAATAAATAATAACAATAAATAACAAATAATAATAATAATAATAATAAATAATAAATACATAATAAATAATAAAAAATAAATAATAAATAATAAATAAAAAATAAAAAAATAATAAAAAATAATAACTAATAAATAATAATAATAATAATAATAATAATAATAAATAAATAAATAATAGATAATAAATAATAAATAATAAATAATAATACTAAATAATAATAATAATAATAATAAATAATAATAATAATAATAAATGATAAATAATAAATAATAAAATAATATTAATAATAATAATAATAAATAATAAAAAATAATAAATAATAATAATAAATAATTACAATAATAATAATATTAATAATAATAAAAAATAATAAATAATTAGAATAATAATAATAATAATAATAATAATAAACAATAATAAATAATAAATACTAAATAATAAATAATAAATAAAAAAATAAAAATAAAAAAATAAAAAAATAAAAAATACAAATTCATCGTTATTATAATTATAATATTAATAATAATAATAATAGTAACAATAGTAACAGTAATATTGAAAACAAAAATAATAATTACAACATTGGACAAGACTAAACTTATTTTTGCTGAACTGAACTTATTTTGGCTGAACTGAACTTATTTTTGCTGAACTTATTTTTACTTATTTTTGCTGAACTGAACTTATTTTTACTTATTTTTGCTGAAAATAAGTCCAAAAGAACATGGCCTTAGTTATTAGGTTTTCTGAGTTTCATGAATGAATACACACAAATACACAATGAATTCCAAATTTTAACAAGCAAAGCTGCGGCTGAAAATGATTGAATGTCAGGGTTTCTTGGGAGGAATTTTCAAGGAATAACATTACATTGTAATGATGTCATGCTACTGCTAACTTTCTACCTAGCTTTGACTTAGGCTGAAATAAGTTTTAAAATCCCAAGTCAATGATGAATTTTCTCAAGATGTGTAGAATACGGGATAATGAATAGGTGAACACTAGCCAAGTATTTCAGTAAACATCCAGTGCATTTCATCTTCATCGCAGCTTGGCTGCACTGCATGATCCATAGGGACATTTTCGACCTCATCATCTGCTTATAATTTTCTTTAAACATTTGCATCACAAATAACAGAGATGATTTTCACAGCAATTTCTCGATTTTGTTTAGTTGACAAAGTTCTACGATTTGTGAATGTGACCACAATGAAATATCTCGAAGTCTGAATTTAATCTTGAGTAATAGTCGTAGTAGGCCTGTAGGTTAGGAGGAACTAAAGATGAATAACAAAATATCTTTGTTCTCCATAGTTTTGATCTGGAAGGAAATGGGGGTTGCGAATTTTTCCTTCTTTTTATTCATTCACATAACTAGGTAGTTATTTTTATTATTAGAAGTGTTCGTAACAAGGTAGGTAATACAAAAAAAAAAAAAAAAAAACAGAGGGCAATATAGTGTATTAGTATTAAATTTGAAGATTCTATTCTATTCAACTTATTTTAACTCATTTCAGAAAACATTGTTCTTACAAGATAAGATAAGTTCTAATAACATAAAATAAATTGAGATAAGTCAAAATAAGTTGAATAGAACGGACCGCTAGTAGTGGCGGATCCAGGAATTTATGAATGGTGGGTCACTACCAACTAGGTTGCACAGAGACGGATATGAGTACGGGTTCGGATATGGGTACGGATTCAGATACGGGTTCGGATACGCACACCCATATGGTGACTGACTCTTGAAAAGGGTGGAAAGAGGGAGAAAAGACGAAACAGAAGGTAGCTCAAAGCCTCAAACTATCCAGTTTCAAGCATCCTTAGAGAACAAGAGATAGTGAGACACATGAGGAGAAGTAATAGGATATAGGAAATAAAAAAGGATTTGGTAATTCAACCTATTGCTCGGGTTCATCATTCATGTATATGGTATATCTTAGAGATTCTTACAGGTCAATCATGTAATAGACATATAAGGGAGGTGGATAGACTCAATTGGACACAGCAACAAAAGCACCTTTACAAGTAGCTAGTCACAACCAAATGACTAAGAGGACGTCATATCAAAATAAGACAAGCCTTACCTGTGCCTCCTTATCATCAGAAAACCACACCCATGTTTCCTATAATTAAGTACACACCCCGAAAAACCCAGATGCACCATAATTCTACCAAAAGCAGCAAACCCAAAAAACAATTGACATGAATCATCTGAACTTTCACCGTATTTTTCCAAAATAATCTGACTTTTAATTTTTTTTATAAGAATCTCAAGTTCGTGTTAATAGACCCAAAAAGATTAACAAAAACGAGAAATAAATATAATAATAAAAGTATGGATTACTTTGAGAAGGACGCCCTAAAAGTGTTTTTTATAAGATGGGTCAAAATTGGAATTATAATCCATGTCAGTTTATCCAAAAAAATCACCCAAAAAAAAGTAAAAGAAAAAAAACCACAATTGATCTAGATAGTACTCCATAACAAACCCACAAAATCCAGATTTATGCATAATCTCCAAAACAGAATCATGATCAAATTAACCAAAATTCATCAATTTTAGGTTAAAAAAAAGGCTATGCAATATTTATCAAATTCTCCGTAATTCCCAATAGAATTCAAAAACAAAAAGGCACTTACGAAGAGCTTCTTGAGCAGAGAATCTTCTAGAAACATCTCTACGAGACTACAAATCATGTTCCTCAAAAGATCTTTAACAAGCAGGAGTAAAATTCCCAAAAACCCTAAACGAAAATCTCAAATTACCCCTCAAAACCATATCAAAAACCTCCTCCACTCTCTCTCCATAAAACGGCAGGAAACCAGCAAGCATTATATACAAAACGACACCAGCACTCCAAACATCAATTTTCTCATCATACCCATTACCTTCTAGTATCTCCGGCGCAACATAATACAGTTGAGAGAAGTTAGAGGATGAAAGGAAGAAGAAGGCTGAAGAGAAGGGTAGGAAATGCGGCGCTTCCTAAACCTAAAAATTTTGAAATGTTTTTTTTTTCTAGGGGAATGGTGGGTCACGTGACCCACCAGGACTAAACGTGGCTCCGCCACTGACCGCTAGAATCTAGGTTTATTGATGATAATTATGATATGTAAATAAAAGTTGATGGTACTATTCTAGCTAATATCTCTATTGTGCTTGATAGAAATACTCTATTGTTCATACTGAGATGAAGTTTTTTTCTAGTTAATACTCAAAAGTAGTTTTTTTCTAAAATCTAAATTTATCAAATATGAAATGCTGATAATAGCAATGCATGTATCTAGGATATCAAGTTTATAATTATATTAAATAATAATACCTTATATGCTTGGCTCAACCTTCTCTCCAAAGCGAATAGATAAATGCAAATTTATAAACAAATGCATAGAATGATGTAAACAAGCATACCAAAATTTATAATCATATACACACACACATATATATATATATATATATATATATATATATATATATATATATATATATATATATATATATATATATATACTTACATATTATATACATACATATTATATACACTGTATATATATGTATTTTTTTAAATTATAAAAGTATCACAATTTCAATAATTTTCATCAAGTTCTAATAAGTTAAAATAAGATAAAATAGGCTCTTAATAAAACGAACCCTATTTGAATAATATGGAGAGAGAGTGTGTGTCTTTAGAATAATAGAATTCTATTATAATGGGTATACTAAATTGGTTATACGCCATTCAATATTTTTTAATTGGAACATTATGTAACACCCGTTCTTCCGAGCTAGTAACTAATCACATACCTTGGTTTGTTCCTCATTTGAATAAAAAAAAAAAACTAATCAAACTTTGCAATCACAAATCTCATTTATCATTATATAAACCTCATTTAATATTCTCTCGTAGTGGCTATCAACTTAAATACTATCTTGGATATGTAGGTCGGGGCCCATGCCACAATAGAACGATCTTAAATCAGACCTTAAATACACAATTAAATATTACTTTCACGGTTGTTTATGGCAATTCCGGGATTGCATTCTAAAGCTATAAATGGAGTATTTAGAGGCATTCTATGGCAATGCAAAGGGTCCTAGGCACCCGAAATACATTCAAGTCATGTCGGATCCCCTAGGAAGGTTTCGGGAGAAAAACATGACCGGGGCCACATGGTTTCGAAGAGGCCCCCAAAAGAGCCAAAATTGAAGGTTATAATAATACACGCTTTCGGACATTCTTGGGCACTTGGGCACCGGAGGCTATTGGGTTGCCTCCCGGGGACATAAAAGCTCAATATAAGAATTGATATGTCGGACATACGACGACTTTCACGGCCATTTCGACATTGTACCGAAAAAGTGTAAATGGGGTATTTAGAGGCTATATGAGGCAACAAAGACGATCCTAAGCGCTTGGGATACGTTACAAATTATGCTGGCGCCCCAAGTAAGATTTTGGGGAAAAAAATATGACTAAGCCTAGAGAATTTCGAAAATTCCCCAAAAAAAGCCAAAATTGAAGGTTATAATACACGCTTTCGGACATTCTCGGGACCTAGGCACCGGGAGGCCATTGGGTTGCCTCTTGGGGGCATCAAAAATAAATTTAAGAACCGATATGGATTCGAACGGACATATGATGGCTTTCACGACCATTTCGAGGCATTTCGGGGTTGTAGTAGAAAAGTGCAAATGGGTATTTAGAGGCATTTTGAGGCAATGCAAAGGGTCCCAAGCACCCAAGATACATTACAAGTCATACCGGAACCCCTAGGAAGGTTTCAGGAGCAAAATATGACGGGCCTAGAGGAGTCCGAAAATGCCCTCAAAACACCCAAAATTGAAGGTTATAATACATGGTTTCGAACGTTCACGGGGACCAGGGACCAGAGGCCATGGGATGCTTCCTAAGGACATGAGAGATCAATTTAAGAACTGTTATGGATTGGAACGGACATATAACCACTTTCACGACCATTTATGGCGGATTATGATATTGCACCGTAAAAGTATAAATGAGGTATTTTGAGGCATTTTGAGGCAATGCAAAGGATCCCAAGCACCCGGAATACATTACAAGTAATACCGGAACCCTTAGCGATTTTCAGGAGAATAATACGATCGAGCACTTAGGAGTCCGAAAATAC
Source organism: Beta lomatogona (assembly GCA_947646795.1). Lineage (NCBI taxonomy): Eukaryota > Viridiplantae > Streptophyta > Magnoliopsida > Caryophyllales > Amaranthaceae > Beta > Beta lomatogona. The sequence goes on from CANSNZ010001493.1 coordinate 2,408,684, forward strand.
CCCGAAAACTGCCAAAATTCAAGGTTATAATACACGCTTTCGGACGGTCCCGGAGCTTGGGGTCTGGAGGCCATGGGATTTGTCTTAGGGACATGGGAGGTCAATTTAACAACTGACATGGCTTGAAACGGACATATGACGACTTTCACGGCCATTTCGGGGTTGCACTAAAAAAGTATAAACGGGATATTTCGGGGTCTCAAGTACCCGGGATACGTTATAAGTCATGTTGGACCCCCGGGGAAGGTTTTGGGAGAAAATTATGACTGGGCCCAGTGGAATTAGAAAATACCCCAAAAACGCCAAAATCGAAAGTTACACGCTTTCGGACGTTATCAGGATATATTAGTGGTCAAATTTGCATAAAAACTTAATTGGTCAAAATTGTGTTTGGAGATCATGTCAAATGCAAATAGGAAGATTTTGGGGAACAGAAGGAGTAGCTTAATATAAAAAAGATTATTGTATTATCTCAATATCTATTAACTGTTCACATTATTCTTTGTAGGATGTATATTTTGCTCTCGTATTTTTCTCTTAGATAAACAACTCATCTTATTTCAATGACTCCACCAATAATTCACGTTAAGTCAGTTTTAACTCCTCAATAGAAATGTGAAAGTTAACAACAAATAATATGTGATTTAGTAATTAAATTCAATAAATTTTCATACTTTCTAAGATATTCATATTCATATATATACATATATACATATATATACATATATACATATATATATATATTATGTAGAATAATGAAAATTATTTACACTCTCTAGTTATTTATGTTGTTTTTTGTTGCTTCTTTAAATATTCTCGGCAAACATTAACCATTTGTGTCTCTAGTTCATATTCGTAAAGTTGTGAATAATTTTTGAAATTACATAATAATCAAAATGAATCTATAAATAGCAACAAAAGAATAGGGAGATATACACAGCCCTTAAGTCAATAAACTAAGTCATAATAAAGTAAATAGGTGATAAAATTAAGTTGGTTGGAAATTTGGGACATACTTTTCTTTTTTTCTCTCTTTGGTTGACATAGGACATACAACAAATTAGGTCTAATAATGTTCATGCATTGCTAATGCAATTGCTTATACATTTCTAGCTCTCTTCGACCTCTCTATATGTTATGATCCCTTGCTCTATATATATATACACCTGCAGAATCCCATTAAAACACATCAACTCAACAATAACAAGCTAATTAAACTGATCGATCCATTCCCTGCCATCTTGAGAAATGGGCGAGCCAAACGTTCCTAACACAAAGATCAATGAAAAAGAAATGGAGAAGGCAAAAGAAAAAATTATGAAGATGATGGGTTTGCCTCTCTCCACTATATTTTTCCACGGTAATGATCGAGCACACTTGAAGAACACCACCCCCATGGGAAGTACCCTAATCCCACGGGACATATATACCAACATAATAGTCTATCCCATGATGACTCATGATGGACATATGATACGCAATTTTAATCAAAGGAATGCATCATCAGGTCGTCCAAGAAATGTTCCTATCGAGGGAGCACCCAGAGAATTACGTGATGCCATTAGATCACATGTGAATGAAGGTAATACTAGTTATTTTCTCACTCCTTGCTTTAATATAGAAATGTTTGGCAAAAGTAGTTATTGAAATTGTAAAATACAATAAGTAACATTTAATCAAATATGAAATACACTACAACAGTTTCATTAATTAGTTAGTTCAATAGTTAAATTAGATATTTATTATTTCAAGAACTTACACATAAAAAAAGAGTATATAATTTTTTAACTACTCAAAGAAATGTATAATTCTAAGATAATATTCCACTCTCAACAAATTTACATTACCTATTTTAACTAAAATGTTTGTGGAATTTGGAGCACAAAATATTGTGAGATTTTAGTCATATATTCTCTTTAAAATAAATATTTAAATCCATCCTCGCTATTGTAGTGGAAAAATAATGAATTGCCATAAAACAAAGCAATTTACAAACAGAAAAAGGAAAAAGAAATTAAAAACATTAGATAACAATTCTACCTTATGCTATTATATACTCCCTCCGTTTCCTTTTAATGGTTACACTTACACTTTTCACGCACGCCAATGCAAAATTTTAAAGATATATATCTCTAGTTTTGTATTTGTAAAAATTATAAAAAGTACATATTAATAAAATACATACTAAGACGAATCTAACAAGATCCCACATGACTATGTTTTTATTCATGTATAAATCACAAATGAGGGTCAAAGTGCAACTTGCGAATAGTGTAAAATGTCAAAGTGTAACAATTAAAATGAAAAGGAGGGGGTAGTGTTTAGTCGCTAGACCGCTACCTATAAATCTCAGACATTACTTGTAGTAACATTCTATAACCACTAATACTCATAATCTACTCCAACTACTACCCGCCACTACAACCACACCTCACCAAAACACTCAAAATTTTCTTAATTGGCTTTTGATCTTGTCCAACCGCTAAAATCTTAGTCTTGCCAAACAAGGCCTAATAAGTCAACATACATCTTGTTCCAACTTATAATGCATTGTAAAACTTAGTAAGTTTGACTATTAAGATCAAATGGGACCTTTTATATCTAAGAAATGTACTAGTAGTATCTTGACAGCAATTGGCTTTTTTTTTTTTTTTTTTTTATCTTAATCTTACTGATAAGTTATAATAAGGACCCCTTTTGGCTTTTCATATATAACTGATTGATTTGAACGCCGGTCTTGAATTAATAGAGAAGTGTACTCCATCTTATTATAGTGCTAATAATTAATTCAAGCAATTTTCAAATTTTAACAATTAATATAGGACTTTTTATTGAGAAAGACCTATTAAAATAGTTATTTTGTTAGGAAAGACTTAATAAAAACTTTTTTGTTGAAAAAGACCTATTATAATACTTCTAACATTCTTTTAACACCACCTCAATATTTTCCAGCCATAAAGTCAATTTTTTCGACATTGACTAGCTTCCCCTCCCTTTCTCAATAAATGGGACCAACATTTTTTTTTCTTACCATAATCTCTTAAAATAGGAAGCGAAGGAAAGGGTTTGGTAGGGTTAAGGGATCGGGATAGAAAAAAATATGTTGCTTTCATTTAATGAGAAAAGGAGGGAAGAAAAGTCAATCTTGGAAAATTGACTTTTTTGGCCCGAAAATATTGAAGTGGTCTTATATAACAAATGAAATATTATAATAGGTCTTTTTGAACAAAAAAAGTTTTTATTAGGTCTTTTCCAACAAAATGGCTATTTTAATAGGTCTTTCTCAACAAAAAGTTCATTAATATAATACGGATAATTATCTACTGTTAAAGATTAAAGAATTTTAACAATCTGGCATCATATATATACTTAATTATATGATTGTTTGTATGTCAAATCACAGAAATGCTACGAGACATACTCAATCGAGAACCTGGTCTAATCACGTCTTACAATCATGAAGACTATACTCCTCTTTCTTATGCTGCATTCAGAGGTTTTACGGAGACAGTTCACTACATCCTCACGAATTATCCCACAACTTTATATGATCCAAAGGCTTTCCCCATTCACAAGGCATGTGCAGGAGGCCATCTGAATATAGTAAAGATGTTTCATAATTTACGCGGCGATGAATCGTTTTTCAATGCTGATGGAAGAGGCCGAACACCGCTTCACGTAGCTGGTGATGCACCCGCCGAGATTTTCCGGTACTTGATAACGCTACCTGGGGCAAGATCTGCTATGCGTGTGATAGATGAGAACGGGGAAACTCCTAGGAGAGTTGCTTGATATAAAAAAAAATTAAAGGACCTTCGTCCTCTAAACCTTACAAACAACGCTAATAAGTCTTAAACGAGTATGTAGTACGTTTCATTATATCTGTGTATGTGCTATTGTTGTGTGTATGTGTGTGTTTTCATGTACAAGTATTTCAGCTGTCAGATAAATCTTAGAAAGTAATAGTACTTTTCTTTGGTTCATCAGTCTAGCAGGATTGAGTATCCATTGTATTGCATATTGTTTGTGTCTTCTCCTTGTAAAGTCAAGAATATAAACTTATATTTGTGTACGATTTTGTTTCCGCTTGATATTGTGTGTGTTTATGACTATTTTTCCAACTTCTTTATATAATTTTTATTTGTACATAATTAAAGATTTTAATGCTCCAAGTTTTGCCTTAACAAAGTTGCCAAGAGGTTTGAGTATGTATATATCAAAAGCAATACAGTTAATAATTATTACTTGGGATTCATTTTTATGGACTACGGGTTTCCCAATATATCAAGTTTTTATAACTTTCACCAATAGATAATTGAATATACCACCGTGTGATAAAATGTATGGAAATAGGAAGGGTTTATGAAAAACGGATGGAATAGATCATCATAAATTTGGATTATATTGAGATCCATTATACAGATAGATTTTATCCTCAATCAATTGAAGAATTTCATGTTAGTTATTATGCTTCAAAGTTAGTGGACAATTGCATCTTATTTGTAGGAAAGTGATTTGTTGGTTAGTTGATGCATTCTGTTAGTTGTTTTTACTCAAATAGCATATTTTTATTTGAGAGATTTTCATTCGTTAGTGGATAAGTTGGTGGATTCTTATTCCTACTTTATACGTTAGCAGTTACTATTGTAAACTTTATATTTAGGCATTTTAGTTGTTCTTGGAAAATGAATGAGATTACAAGGAGCTTGTTTCAATGTAAACAGGTTCAATTAGTAGTCTTATTACTCTATTAAAGATTGTATTTCCAAGCCCCCTCCTCTCCTTTCTCTCTCCCCAATTCTCTTTCTAGGATTTCTAATTTTCTTGGCCTCTTAGACTAGAAATAGTCTAATTTCCGAAGCAATTAGATTGTTTTCGACCCTTTTCCTTCGTTTTTAGGGTTATTTTCTTCTTTACTTGCTTTCTTTTGTTTAGTTCTCTCCATCTCGTGAGAGCTTTTCTCCCCCTTTTTGGTGGGTTGCTTCTCATATTTGTATGAGTTTTTCTTGTTTTCATAGTGTTAATAATTTGGAAGATGACCTGGATCCATGAGGGTTTAGGTTTTTCAAAGAATTCGTCACTGGAAACAATTATACCACAATATGATTGTGAAGGTCTCCACTTGGAAAGATGCAAAGACATCGAATTACACTGCTCGCGTCAAGCTTGAGGCGGTGGAGTTGGAGATGCGGTCGAGTATGCTTAAATATAATTGGTTCCATTGTGAAAATTGTTGTGATTTACTAATTTCCAGATCTTATTTAACATTATATGTGTCGTATGGCTTATCATTATTGATAATATTTCTTGCCGTCAAAAGGAGCTTGTTTCAATGTTTCCTTTTCATTTGCTTTCTTATTTCAACAATTAGTATCAAGACGCAAATAATCCATAGGGATTGATAAGCGGGGCGTTTAAAAAAACTTGTGAATTATAATCTGACAAACAGAGAAAAATCAAATGGCATCAAATTTTTTTTTTTTTTGTAATTCAAGTATTATCAAAATGAAATCATATTCTAACGATATGAGTTTGTGGAAAGCAAATGAAAGTGATGTTGAGCGGCAAGAGAGGCAACAACATTTCCATGTACATCTACATCAGTCATATTAGAAGAAATATCCACAACTATTATGACTTATGTGTTCGGGTTTAGTGGAGATGGTCAAGCAAGAAGCTCGAAGAAGAAGACGAGCCAAGGAGAAGCGCGCAAGAAGAGTAGCAGCACCCAGCAACCCGGGCGGGAGCCAAACTTTGAGTCCCATGGCAGATTGTAGGAGCTCCCTCTGCCTGCTCCTTTGTTTCTGCTTGTCGAGGCAGATTGGTGTGTCCCTGCACCCGGGTGGGCGGGCTTTCTGCCCGGGAGGGCGATTCTATGAGCCCGTCCGGGCAGCCCAGATCTGGACACGTTTTTGCGGATTATATTTTAATCGTGGCCCTTGGATTGCTTTTAGTCCTAGGAGTATAAATACCCTATTTTCTGGGTTTAGAGAGTGTAGCACACATATCTCAAAGTTCAAACTTGGAGCCTCATCTTTTCTAGGGTTCTAGGAGAGTGAGTGAATTTGTGGGAGATTTGTATGTTCACCATTGATTCTCCATTGATTGCATAGTGCATGTTTGTGGGTTTTTCTCCTGGAGCTCGGGTTTTCCACGTTAATATTGGTGTGTTCTTTCTTGTTTTCTTTCCTCTTCACATTGCTTGGTTGTTGTTTCAATTTCATGTTTCTTCATGATTATTGTTGATTGCACAAACTAGTTAACACTTGTTTCTAAATCACAACATTATGATACTCCAAAAGAAGCATGAGAGAAATTAAAAGATGAGTCTGTTGGCAACTATCAAACTAAACTAATGCAAATATTGAATCTCAAGAGCAAGTTTGAGAGTATGGGGATGAAAAGCAATAAAGGTGTCAAAGAATATAGGAATAGCTTTATGTCGATAATCAAAGGAGGACTATGAGAAATAAATACCAAAGTTTAAGGTTCCTATTTGGCCAAGTCCTCTTATCAAAGGGGAAACGAAAAATTTTAAATGCGACATTTGTGACAAAATTGGTCACACGAGAGAAGGATTGTTGACACGAGAGGAAAGGCAATATGTTTCAAACATCAAAAATTTGTGCAATTGGCAAAAGAATTGTAGGTTCTCGAATGATGATGTAGAAACCATGGTGCGTGGTCATAGAAAAAACATTGATCTAGAATTTCTGGTGATACTATGTACCATGGAGAGAAATGCTCCATAGTCCAAAGAGTACATATTGGTGAACAGTGCATCAGCAAATGAAAATTGAAGGTGGTGAGACGTGCATCACAAAATAGAAGATAAATGCTTCACAAATTTTCTATACAACTTTGAAGCAGGGGTGTGTTAATTATGCTTCAAAGTTTAGTGGACTAGTGCATCTTATTGTTATTAGGAAAGTGATATGTTGGTTAGTTGATGCATTCTGTTAGTGGGTTGCTATTGTAAGCCTATTTATTTAGGGAATTAAGTTGTTACAGGGAATTAAGTTGTTACCAAAAAATGAATGAGATTGCAGTGAGTATTTTTTTCCAACGTTTCCTCTTCTCTTGCTTTCTTATTTCAACGTTTCAGGATCCTCCTTGTCCAGAGGATTTTAAGAATGGTGGCACTGCTGCACTGGAGCATATGTAAATTAAAACTTGTCCGACCACTTGAATGATTTCTGATCATATTTCTAGGAATTAATGTTTGCAAATTTACAGAAAAAGGCCCCTTGTTTCTAACATCCATAAAAGAAAGAAAATTCATATCCCTAGAACTAGTGGCCAGTGGGCCAAAATGGAAGAATAGCCAATGAATATCAAGTTGAACTTGTCAATACATCTAAGAAATGTCAATAATGATGGCAAATGTTCTCATAGCCTTTCTTCTTTGACTTTGAATTGACTCATAAAAGCTATAAGTAGTTGTAGCTTTTCATTAAAAAGATTGTAGGCTTAGGATTGTTTTAGTTTGGAAAATAGGATGTGGTACGCAAAGCTACAAATAGTTGTAGGCTTTTATATTGTGGTTCTTTCTTATAATTCGGGCAATATTTCACATTATTATTAATAATTTATTATTTTTAAATTTCTCTTACTCATGCTTTTTAATAACTATAGTAGTTTACTCATTTGATTTTTCTCTTTTAATGTCATTAATTAAATTCGATAGAGCGTAAAGATTTAGCGGTTAGAATTGGAATTTGGCTACATATATACTAAGATTATTACATTCGAATTGAGAGGTCATGGGTTCGAGACCTTTAACGCAAATATCTTGATAGCTTTCTAGGATAATATCATTTCAGAGATGAAAAGAAGACGACATATATGACGAGCTATAATGCTTGCCCACACGTTTCGATAATATTTTGATATTTATATTAATGCTTGCCCGTAAGTATAATTCTTCTTACTTTGACATTGAATTTGACCTATTAATGTGAACAAAAACAATACTCAAAACGAAACCAAGGATGTCTTGGCCTAGTGGTTAAGATTGAGGTGCTGTGAATGATAGGTCACTGGTTCGAATCTCCCCTCCCCTTCTTTGTACTGCCTTCGTGGCTCCAATGGATAAAAAAAAAAAACAATACTCAAAACGTTTCAAGCTCTATATGCCCCTTAAATTAATGCTATAACATCTTCCAAAAAAAACAAAAAGCTTCTTCTAGAGTAGCTGGTGTCCATATTTCTTTGCGGACGTGTTTCTCTTTCCACCTCCAACCTACCAAAAGCACCCTCAAGTGACAAGTGAAAAAGACCCATTTCCACAAATCATTAAACTAGGACGACATAATAACATAGTATGACTAATTAGTAAATAATACTAAGTGGGATTTGGTAGTGCCAAGCTAATTAAAAGTTGTGTCCTTTATAACAAAGAGGAGCACATTCATATGATCATATCCACACAAGCACAACTACTAGAACTCCAAGGTCAGCCAAGCAATAGTAGGCTAGTAGCACCCCCAAAAAATAAAAACATAAACATTCGGCATGCAACATCCACAAAATTTTATGTACATCCATGCCGGACACTATGCAACGCTAGTCAGGGAAGACTTAAATGGCTTCAGGAGTGCAATCAGCCAAGATGCCAACGTACCTAATCTCGTCTGCGGGTCTGACGGTAGCAGCCTCCTTCATCTATTAGCCAGTGTCGGGCACATAAACTTCATTGATTTCATTGTTGGAGTAAGTCCAACACTTCTTTACCAGCCAAACTCTAACAGCGATCTTCCGATCCATGTCGCCTCAAGGAACGGCGAGCTAGAGGCCGTTCGGGCGTTGATATCTCATTCGGCTGCGCAACCGCGAAATAATGCTGATGAGATCTCGATGTTGGAGGCAAAAAACATAGATGGGAACACTGCTCTTCATATTGCATTAGAAAATCAGCAAGAAGAAATGGCGAAATGCTTGGTTGAGAATTGCCCACAAACATTTTACAAGTTGAACGCAAAGGAGATTTCTCCACTTTACTTGGCTATTAAAGCACAGTTTTGGGAGCTTGCCAAGTACATGCTTTCCACACGAATCGTTGATCAATGTCCGGATGCTCTAAGTCACTTGAAGCGTCCCGAAGCGAAGTCTGTTATTCATGCAGCAATTACTGCAAAAAACATAGGTATTAGCTAAGGGCCCGTTCGTTATCGTTTTTTGTTTTCAATTTTCAGTTTTTTTAAAACTAAAAACAAAAATCGAAAAGCCAGAAAAAGTGGTTTTCGTTTTTGAGTTGTCGGTTTTGAAAATCATCATGTGTGTAATAAGTTTGATTAATTTTTTTATCCATTGTAAGACATATATTATATGGCTTTTAAATACAAAAACCAAAAAACTATAAACCACAATGATATTGAACGAGCAGCTCACTAATTCGAACTGGAATTTTTAATTTTTTTCTATTAATCAACCAAATTATTCCAACATCGAAAAGAGAATATCCAAGTTCATGCTTCCCTCTTCTTCTTTTTCCTCCCTTTCCCTTACCCACATTTCCCTCCATAATTGTTATCCATAAAAAATGTTAAAAAGTGTCGACAACCACATGCAAGAAATAAAGAGAGTATTTACATAGTAGTATAGTACATATAATTGTTTTCTGTCGTACTTTATTTCAAAAGTATTGCGTTTGTTCTTTTTCCTTTCTCTCGAGGATTGGCGATCTCGAGGGTTTCTTCTCTATATCTTATCCATCTCGGTTTACTTTTTATTTAAGTTTCTTTATTATCTATCATTACCTAAATTGATGCCCGTGGACATAACTACATCTACCCGGCCAATGGGTGATTACCCGCTTCTAATAGATTATAAAAAGTAATTGTTCACGGTGAGTTGCATTCCACCATACATTAAATTCTATTAGTAGTAGATAAACTACCTACTTGTAAACTAAGTTTTATCCGTTTAGTATGGCGTAATAAATTGCAGTATTAATAATGAATTTGAGGGTAACTTTTGTGCAAATAATTTTTATGCCATTATCCATGGACCATGGTAATACTTGTCTTCCCTGAAATATTATATCTTCCTAGAATTTTATTAACATTTATCACCATTTCAAAAGGTGGTATTGAGCGTAGATTAAAATTTATGAACAAAATATGATGTGCAATGATGGACTTTGAATTTTATTACCATCATTGACATATAATTCTCTTGTAAAATTACTCTTGTGTCATGACATTCATTTATTACCGCCTACCAATGAGGTGGTATAAACTACCTTTATGTAATCACTCATCACCACCTCTTCATGAACAATAGCTCAAACCTAGTATTTAATGGGAATATACTCATGCAATTTTACTTCTGAGCAGATATCTTTGGAATGATTAGCAACAAATACGAGGAAGTCGTACGATATAAGACAGATGAAACGGGAAGCACACCAATTTCATATGCTGCTTACACAGGCTTCCTTGATGGAGTTAAGTACATATTTAATAATAGTAGTTTGCAAAACCAAGCCTTCAAAATCGACGAAAAAGGGTTATTTCCTATTCATTGGGCCTGCATTGGAGGTAATGTTGACGTAGTCAAGGAGTTCTTTTCACGTTTTCCTGTAAGAGCCATGTTATTAGTTAGCAAGAGGGGACACAATATCCTTCATGTGGCAGCTGCGAGTGGGAAAACTGAGATCGTTAAGTATATCTTACGACAGCCAGGATTTGAGAAAATGATCAACACCAAAGATGAAGACGGTAACACTCCCTTGCATTTAGCAACCATGGAAAAACATCCTAAAGTGGTTTATCTTTTGACATGGGATAACAGGGTCAAGTTAACCCTCCAGAACAAGGCTGGGTTTACAGCTCTTGACATTGCCGAGGACTGTGGACATGGTATTCCTTCATTTGAAGAGGTACGTAAAAGTGAACATATGTTTCGCATTTATTTTTATATTTTTTTACAATGGGGGAATAAACAACGGTGTCTACATGATAGAAGCTGACAGTAAATAACTAAAACGAGCTTTGTTGACTAGTACATGACTGCCTAGCAAAGTAGAAAAAATGAGTGACCATGTCCTTTTGGTCACCGATACCTACCTTGAGGAAGGAAATAGGTTCGTTTATTATCGTTTTCTTCTTTCATCGATAGTTTATTTTGATAGGAAAATTTGTATAGGAAAAGGAAATTTTCAATTTCTATTGTTTGGATATAATATGAGGGAAGGGGATGAATTATGAAACAGAGAATTGCAATCATACAATTTTCTTTTCCTCTTCACCGAATAAAAAGTTTTTTTTTTTCCAAAAAGTGCGAGATTGATTATTGCTATGATGCAGACTTACAAATTCTAATAATTGGCCATACTAGCTTCTTATGTTGACCCTTAATATCGAGGCTTGCGTTTACTAGTCAATGTATAAAGAGCATGGTGGCAATCCATTATCAACTTTAAGAAATAAATTATCTACCCAAAAGTACATGTACCCACTCATTTTGGAGTTTGGACCCCCAGAAGAGTGTGATTTTTTTTTTTTTTTTTTTTTTTTTTTTTTGACAAAACGCCGTAATATTAATTTAAACTACGGGCCTAGCCCCAACGAGAGGTACATGTCTGCAGTTTGAGCCATAAGCGTTTTGAGTTTCCGGCTCCAAAGTGCTATCCTTCATAATTAGTTTCATACAAACCGGGGAGGGAATCAAAATACATTCAAAATGAAAAAAACTCCTACTATCCATTGTAGCTTGCTTTGCTATTTCGTCTGCCGGAGCATTTGCTTCTCTTCTTTCAAACATGATGGTTCCTCCTACTTGCCCTAGGAGTGTCCTGCAAAGATTAATTTTTCTTGTTAGTTGGTCTCTTTTTTCCTCATGTGATTGGATTTCTTCAACTATTTGCTTGCAATCCGATGCGATGATAAGATTTTCCCGTCCTTCTTCTTTCGCCCATTGTAATCCGATTACAATTGCTTTGAGTTCGACTTCTTTTGGGTCCCTGCAATAGCATTTTTGTCTAAAGCCCTTTATCCAACTACCATTCTCACCTCTACAAATTCCTCCCATACTGTTTCAAAGGAAGAGCTAGAGTGCGAAGCATCGACATTAATTTTTAGTAAACCCATTGGTGGTTGAGTCCATTTGGGTGTGGCGGGTTTTGTGATGGTGTTTGTATTTGGGATTGGGCTGGGCAAAGAACCACTCTTGGGCAAACCATGTCATGTTTTTTATCACAAAATCAAGATTTTCATTCTTTTTTAAAAAATCCAATCATTCCTTCTTTTCCAAATAGTCCACAAGGTAAACACAAAAAGCACATTCCAAGGAATAAAACCATACCTAACCTCCACATTGTTGAGATTTTCTTTTAACCGGTCGTGAATTTCAAGATTTGGCGTCCGGGACGGGTTTGTTAATTTTTTCCCCGACCCGCCAACTCTAGGGCAATCACGGAGGATATGTAGCATGTTTTCCTTTGGGTGGAAGCAAAGTCTACATTCGGGGAGTTGATGCAATTTCTTTTAAAGAGATTCTCATTTGTTGGGTTTCTTTCCCACCAAGTTTGCCGGGAGAAAAAAGATGATTTTTGGGTGATGCGGAGCACTCCAAATGATGCTCCGGTCGGGAATTGTTAGTGTTTGAGGAGGGGGAAACGTGTTTGGCACGTTTGTTTTGAATGAAACACGCATTTGTTTTGTTATCGAATTTCCCGCTTTTGACCGGTGGAGTAGAGAAAGTCTGGTTCATCATGTAATGACACGGAAAGGATGGTGTTTTGGACAACTAGGGGCAGATCTTGGTGTAATGAGTTCAAGCGTATAGTGCCATTGAAGGAATTTTGGGCTAGGGATTTTTCTTCCTCTCCTTTAGCTAGAGGACCAGTTATGAGACTTCGAAGAGAATAGGGGCCGAACCATTTATCATTCCAGAAGTTTATGTTCTTCCCATTTCCCGGGTTCCAAATAAGGTTATCTTTGTACATTTCCCACCCCTTGCCTATATTCTTCCAAATGAACGACCCTTTTTTAAAGGACAAAGATTCTCCATTTTTTTTAATGTATTTCTCATACATAAATTTAGCGACCCAATTTTTTTGGTTGTCCGGGTTCGGTATTACTTGACCAAGCCTAATGTATTTAGGTCCTCGCTTGTCCTAAAACCTAGGCCACCCATGTTTTTTGGTTTGCAAACTTTTTCCCACGAAATCCAGTTTATTCCTTTTGAATTTCCTCGTGTTCCCCAAAGGAAGTTTGCGGAGATGCTATCTATTTTTCGTAATAGAGCTTTGGGAAAATAGATGCCCTGCATGAAATAGCGGGGTATGGATTGGAGAGTTGAGGAAATTAGCAAGCTTCTCCCCGCTTTTGTCAAACAATTCGTTTTCCAAAGCGCCGGTTTCTTTGACATTTTATTAACTATGGTTTGAAGGTGGTGTTTTGACGGTCTTTTTCTTTGGACAACGGAAAACCAAGGTAGATTCCAAGGTCTTTCGCGGCAAGCACATTTAACTCTTGCTTAAAATCGTCAATAATATCTTTCGGGGTATTAGGGGAGAAGAAGATTCTACTTTTGTCATTGTTTATTTTTTGACCCGAGATATTGAAGAAACTATTTAGGGTTGTGGTGACAGCATTTAGAGTTTGGGGAGAGGCTTCTCCGAAGAGAATGAGGTCATCCGCAAACATTAGGTGGGATATTTCCGTGGAGCCCCCTCTTTACTTTGAACGCCTTCCACGTTCTATTCTCACGACTTTCATGGATTAACCTAGAAAGCATTTCCATACGAGTATGAAGATGTAGGGGGAGAGAGGGTCTCCTTGTCTAATCCCTCGGGAGGGTTCAAATTCTGTGGAGGGGTGACCATTAATGAGAATTGAAGTAGACGTTGTGGATATACTCCCCATGCAAAGGTTTATTGTTTTGTCATCGAAGCCAAGGGTGGTGAGGCTTTGTCTAATGAAATCCCATTCTAACCTATCATAGGCTTTCTCTAAATCTATTTTCGGCGCGAATAGGCCTTTTTTTCCCTTTTTTCTTTCCCGTAGAATGAAGAATTTCGGATGCAATAATAAAATTAACATCCGTGCCCCTCCCGCAATGAAGCTATTTTGGTTTGGGGAGATAATTTTGGAGAGGATCGGTCTCATTCTATTCACCAGAATTTTTGAGATAATTTTGTAGCTAGTATTAACTAAGCTTATGGGTCTGAATTGAGTGATTTTTTCCGGGTTATCAATCTTAGGAATTAGGGAAACTATTGTCCTATTGATCTCCCCGTGGATTTTTCCAGCCTGGAATGCTTTTTGGGTTGAGGTTATGCAATCTTCACTAATAGTATCCCAAAACTTTTGGAAAAGAATAGCGTGAATGCCATCTCTACCTGGGGCTTTAAGGCTTCCAATGCTGAATAGAGCCTCTCTGATTTCTAGTGGTGAGGGAGTGTTAGCACAAGAGAAGAATTGATCACTATTTCGTCTTTGGGTTAAAGAAAAGTAGTTTGAGTGAGTCTTTTCGGAAGTAAAGAGATTTTTGAAAAAATTTGTAATGTGGTTTTCAATCTCTTGGGCATCCCAAAGTTCCCTTCCACACTCCGTTTTCATAAACTCAATCTTGTTGCGTTTTCGACGTATATGAGTGGAGGTATGAAAAAAATTCGTGTTTCTGTCCCCCTCCAAGATCCAATTAGATCTGGCTCGAAGTTTCCAAAGGTTTTCCTCCTGATCTAAGATTAGGTCCAGCTCTTTCCTTAGGTGGTCCTCTAAGTCTAAAAGATAAACTTTGTGAGGGTCATAGTCAATAGCTTTTTGAATACCTTTGATTCTAGCGAGCAAATTTTTTTTCTTTTTGAAAACATTTCCAAAAGTTTCTTTAGCCCAAGTGTTCATTAAATCTGATAGGCTTGAAATTTTTACATGGAATTCCAAGTTGTCCAATGCCCAGTTTTGGTTTATCAAGGCTTCGAAGTCGGGTTCAAGTAGCCACATGGTTTCGAATTTGAAGGTTTTATTGTGGTTTCTATTTTTTGTGAGGTTCGGTTTTGTGTTTAACAAAATTGGGTTGTGGTCTGAGCTCAATCTTTGTAGATGGTGGATCGTGGACTCCGGAAAAGTTGTAATCCACAAGTTGTTCACCCAAGCTCTGTCTAAGCGTTCAAAAATTGGGTTTTTCTTCCTCTTGTTAAACCAAGTAAATCTTGGTCCTTTAAAGCCTAGATCGATAAGGTTACATCTATCCATTGAATCAGTAAAGGCGGCCATTCCGTGTAATTTTGGATTTTTACCCCCAGTTTTCATTGGGAGTTATGATTTCGTTGAAGTCTCCGATACATAACCATGGAATATTAAGCTGTTGCAGCAATAGATTCAATGCGATTCCAAAGCTCGAAGCCTACTTCTATGATTAGTTGGCGCATAAATACTGATTAAAGCAAAGCTCATATTTAGAGAGTTTACCTGGACAATGCCGTGGAGAGCCCTGAATTCTTTTCTTATGGTTGTGAAGGAGATAACTCCCAAATTCCATAAGATTAAAATTCCTCCAGTGAGACCCACAGGTTCAACCAACTCAACCGCATTGAAAGGCATATTTTCACAAATTTTAAGCGTGTTTTCTTTTCCAATTCTCGTCTCCGAGATGATAATGAGGTCTGGGTCATGATCAATGGTTAGTTGGCTAAGGTTTCTCCGAAAAGCATGCCCCTTGCATTCCAAGCAAGAGCCTTCATGTTCATTTTAATTGGGTTTATCTTCCTCAACTCCGGGTGGAGTTCTTCGATGTTCGGGTTTGTTATCTCCTTCCATTCTTGCGATTTTAGGCAGAAGAATGAGTTTCTGTTTGCCTTTATCTTCATTACACACAATCTCCCTGTGCTCTTTGCTCTTTTCCCCCACTTCAGTGATACAAAGAGTTGATTTTCTGCCTTTGTGGTTGTTGCTATCTTGAGGGTGTTTGTTGCGCTTCCGGAGATTATTTCCAGCCAACTTGGAGTAATATTGAGGAGTTCTCTTAGCCGCGGAATCACGGGGACTGGATCGACGAAGCTTTGAAGCTCCCATGGAACTGTTAAGATGCTCTGTAATTTCTGAAGTTTCTCTATGTTCCCAAGTTAGCAAAACGTACAAAACCGGGCTCATGTCTTCGAGGTCCGAGAGCATTGGAATATGGGTTGGAGTTAGAACCCGGGATTTGATGGCATTGCCATCATCATGTTGACAAAGGGGGCGACACTTCTTACGGGCGTAACATTGCCTCTCTGATTGTGCTTTTTGAGATCATCGTCCGGCCCGGACTCAAGTTCAAAGGTTTGTAAAAGTCCGACATATTGATCCAAATGTCGGGGAGGGTAGGAGATGGTGGAGTTATAGATAGCAGTGATGATCTTTGTAATGGTATAAGCAGAGGGTTCGAGGGTAGTGGAAGTGGAGGGACCGAAAAAGTTCGAGTGGTAGTCGGGTTTTGAAGGAATCGGTTGAGCTCCGCGATTCTTTCGCGATTGTGGACCATTGAAGCAAACAAGCCCGCCCAGTTCATTGTTCGGATTCGGTTTTTTGTGGTTTTGGCTTTGTTGGTTTTTTAGGGGAAGATTTGAAATTTGTGCGAGGTTTGGGGTGCAAGCGGCGGGGAGTGGGGTTAGGATTTGTAGAATTGTGTAGATGGTTGGGATCTCTCACCACCGGATCCAAGGGTTGGGGATTCTTGTGGGATTTTTCGATGCTTACTTTACGAGATGTCACCGCCTGTTCGTCTCTTTCCACCGAGCATTAAATTTGTTGTTGGTATTCCCAAAAAGGATTGGTAGATTTTTCTTTCTTTCCCACACTTGGCGGGAACTTACCTTTTTGGGTTGACCAATTTTCTTCCTCTTTTCAACTTTGTGCCACTCTCCGTCTTCTTCCTCTGACACATAACGGAGTTTTTTTCCGGCGAGTTGTTCATCTTTATCGTTGAACTCATTTTCATTCAACAGTCTGCAGTTTTCTTCCAAATGTCCAAGGCCATTACAACCTCCACACATCAGTGGCCAGTCCGAGTACGAAACTCTTTGCTTCACATTGCCTATCCAGATATAGTCTTTTGGATGTGAGTTTAGTTCAATCAGGACTTGTATTTTTCCGAAACGCATTTTTTCTTCTTTCAAAGCATGAAGGTCTGCTTTGATAAAGGTACCCAGGTGGTTTCCAATTTTTTCAAGGAATTTTGGTGTTTGAAATTCAACGGGTAGTTCAGGTAGGGTTACCCAAACAGGGTATTCATCCGTTTTTGCTAGAGATGGTTTGAACCCAGGTGACCAATGTTGGATGTGAATGAAATGGTTTGCAAGAAACCACGGCCCATTCATAAAGATTCTTGTTACATCCTCAATAAGGCCAAATTTGAAGATAAAAAATAATCTAAGAGATGAAAGAGAGGAAAAGTACAATTTATACATTCAATTCAATTAAAACTGACTACAATAGAAAAGCCTTATATAGGCATACAATAACAAACATTAACTAAAAATTAGGAAATGCTAATAGTAATCATGGCCCACGTTTAACACTTTAACTCAACCAAATAATGACTCAATACACTTCTAACTTAATGCACGTAACCACTAACTACATCTAACTCCACATATTATGCAAGATACTAAGCAGCCTAACAAACACATATTCCTATCCTAAAACACATGATTGAATCATAGAAGAGGAAGTTCCACTATATCAACTTTGTTATTACTAGCTAGTATGCAAAATAATATTCTACTGAAATTTATAGTGAAAATGCTAGATATGAACCATGGTGTAAAATTAATTTAGAAAAATAGACGTTCAACTGTTACATCTACTTGGTCACTAATTATACAATTACCTAACAATCATCCACACCTAGAGTATATGATGGTATGATGCACGTGTTCATCAAGTGTAATTAGTGTTGATATTATGTGGAATGAAAGTTATTTGCTAGATTTATAAATACAATGGAATACCTTTCCTCTTAAATGCTTTGTTTATGCATTTCACCTCTCACACTGATTAAAACGTAATCGTACAACTCTCGGAGAGAGCGTGGCGTGGGCGGTGCGACAATCAGTTTTGGTTTGTACTAATTGCAAGAATCTCGTCTTGTCGTTATTAGCGTGATTCCTAGCTGTTCCATACAAGATTTCGCCTTGATTTCTTCCCTTATTTTTAGTCTTTCCGTTTTTCACCTTGCCTTGTTGATCCTATAAATCCGTTTATTTTCTTCATCAGAAATACACAGAAACACCTAAACACTCTCTCAAAATATTCTCAATTATTAATGTGCAAAGTTCTGATCCAACCGTTGCTTGTGAGTGCACAACAACGGTTGGATATCAGTCTTCAATGTACAACAATTCCATTCATATAAAGTACTATTGAACCATTTCAATGACTATCCATTATTAAACATTTGGGACGAATTTGTACTAAGGCTTTTCGCCATAACTTCTTAATTTATGCATCCGTATTTCACCAAAAAAAAAAAAAAATGACTATCCATTAAAAAAAAAAAAACCATACTTGTCTTGCTTTCCTTATCGTTTCTTTTTTAGCTTACTACCAAGACCTCATACTGCTATATTTTTATCATCATCATTGATTAGTTTTTTCTCTAAGTGAAATGCATTACCTATATATGTAATATGTTTACTTAAAATGATACTATACATTCTCTAAAAACAAAAAATTGATACTATTGATAAGTAATTCAATCTTAAATTTTGCAGCGGTTGGCTTGGTTATCCTTGATATATGCGGGTGTTCCAAGAGCACCACAATTGCACCACATAAACGCTCTTGATACGCCAGCAGACACGAGCGCAGGTAGCCAAACTAATGCACACCCACCTTTAGCTGTAAGTGATGAAAATACCTCCACTGTTTCCGTGGTACTCGATGACCAAGGAAACATAGTAAGTTTTCAACAGAAAAAGAAAAAAGGAAACATAGTAAGTAGTAATCATCCAAAAGTGAAAAATAAAAACAAGTACAAGGAGAGAATCAACACACTCTTATTAGTATCCACTCTAGTAGCCACCGTAACCTACGCTTCCGCCTCGAACATCCCTGGTGGTTTTAACAACAATGATCCCCACGTAGGCATGGCCACTCTCGCCCACAAGGCTGCCTTTAAAGTGTTCGTGATCTGCAACACTATTTCAATGTATAGCGCCATTCTTGCCGCGGTCACCCTCATTTGGGCTCACCTTGATGATCTCAGGCTCGTCCTATTATCGCTCGACGTCGCGCTTCCGTTGCTAGGAATTGCCCTTGCCACCATGTGTGTGGCGTTCATGGCGGGGTTTTTTGTTATGTTGCATAATGTAGCTAATTGGTTAGCTGTTTTGGTGTTAGTTATCGGAGGGGTGCTTTTAGGTGTACTAATGATTTTCTTTATTCCTCTCTTTTCACCAAGGTCGTGTAACGGGGGGAATAAGATCTTGCGATATCTTTTTCATGTTCCCTTCACTCTCATGTTGTTTGCTTCTGAGAAGGAAAAAAATGGACTCTATTGATTTTAGTTTTATGCGATGCTTCACAATTCATATGGTATATTATAAGTTTTCTTAATTAGGTACAAGGAAATTATGTATGTAAGTACTTTTGACACTTTTTACTTTGTAATTTTGAATTTGAACGTTATTAGCTACTTTTTGCATTAATTTTGCTACCTATTGTTGGATATTGATAAACGAAGTTATTACGTAATGGTTCACATAAACTGCACAATTACATTATTTAATATGCTATAAGCTAATTGTATCTAGTTTATTTAAAGACAAATTGTTAATTAGGGTTGCCAATAAGGTACCTTTTTGTCCGAAAAAATTATTTGTTAATATCTTGCCTGACCTTCATAATTATTTCATGAACATATTTTTAATATTAATTGAATTTAACTAACTAAAAAACGTAATTATTGATAACTGATCTTACCTTATTACTTCAAAGATTACTACTTCTTCGAATGTATATATATATATATATATATATATATATATATATATATATATATATATATATATATATATATATATATATATAATACTTTGTCCAAACTAGTGATAAAGAAATAATTGATCAGTTAGAGTATCGTTATGTATCAACTATCACTTTAATTTATATGTTGCTTTGAAGATATTTGTTAAGGTCTTGATACACCGATGCACCAAGCAGTGGCGCTTCAGATAGTTTCCTAGTGAGAGAGTTAACCGCCCTCAAGGCTCCATCTCCGTGTGCATGGCCTCCAGCCCCGCCCACGGGGTCCAGGGCGAAACCAAGAACCCCCCGCCCTTACTTTCCCCCTAAAACCCCCGGACCCTTTGCCTCCAAAATCCACCATTTTTCTCCCCACCAATGCTTTGGTAGAGAAAACCTTTAGCCAAGCTCTATCTTCCCAACAAAATTCCTCACTTTTTGTCCAGGAGAAATCCTTCCTACCTTCATTCACCCTTCCTTTCTCAGATTTTTCCCCTGTGGAGGACCTTGAAAGGGATGTGTTCATCCCAATATCGAAAGAAAAATATGAAGCCATTAGTGCTCCATGGGCGATAGCCGTAATTATCAAGCTTGTGGGAAAATCCTTTGCAAAGGAAAACCTAGCCATGGAATTGAAGAAATTATGGCAGTGGAATCACACACCAAGTCTCATTGCTCTGGGCAAGGGATTTTATGTTATTAAGTGCAACAATGTTGAGGAACAAGCCCATATTCTGTCCAAAGGTCCATGGCTAGTGCAAAATTTTCACTTGTGGACACAAAACTGGGAACCGGGATTCCGACCGTCAAAAACCGTGCCCAAATTAGGGGCGGTGTGGATCGCTCTTCATGAATTACCTCTCGAATTTTACCGACAAGATATGTTGGAAGTAATGGGGAAAGCTATTGGTCAATTACTCAAGATAGACAACGCTGCCATTAAAGGCGATGATGGCAAGCGATATGCCAAGCTCTGCATCCTTGTTGAGGAAGGAAAATCCCCACCAAAAGGGTTTTGGCTAGGTAAATTTTACCAGCCCATCACAATATTAGAAGGCCCTTGGTTTTGTGAAAGATGTAGTGTATTTGACCATCATGAAAAAAACATTCACTTCCACCCACCTAGTGGGACGCCGGCCATTCACCATAAAGATGTAGTGTATTTGGCCCTCTTTAGGACCCCAAATCCATGAAAACCCTTTTTCTGCTCTCCAAGATTTGCCAGACCACATCTCTGCAAACTCCTTCCCTTTAACCAATCAAATAGCGAAAAATGTCCCTCCAGGCACAATTCTTAAAGTCACCCCTCAAAGCAAGAACCAAGTTATTTCAGCTCACACCCCATCACCCCTTTCGCCAAAATCTCCAGTTAATGATCCCAAACAGGCATCCTATCAAGGAAAATTTTCCAGTGGTTCGCCTCGACTTATCACCTCCACCTCCCTCAACTCCACCCGTCCCCCAATCTCCAGACATGGCACCTTCCGTGCCTGTTGGCGCAAACAAGTCTCCCTCTCCTCCCCGAAGTGGTTCGCCTGGAAGGTCAAAGCTTCTACGAGATGGATTTCGAGGAGGTGAAAGCATTAATCCTGAACCCAACAGCGGCATGAGGGACCCCCAACCTCGTCATGTATCACCAAGGCGACACCTTCGAACCCGTTCATCTCCCCCAAGCCCAAGACGCAGCTCATCTCCCACTAATTCAGTGGATACTTCTAAAGTGGGTGGTAAGGAAAGAGGGAGGAGTCGAGGAAGAAGAAAAAGCGCTACTACACCAATTAGGCACGTGGATCGTCCCACAATCCTTCATTATCAACCGTTAAAAGAAAATGATCATACTCCTCCGTTGGGAAGAGGAAAGAGGCGCAAGACGCCTAAGATCTACGGAGATAGAAATGTTTCCTCAAAGAAATCTACGGGTTTGCCCCATCACAGACGAGGTGGTCAAATAGTGGATAGTGGAACAAACGGGGGTCATCCAAGCGCTAAAGCGCAAGCCATACTTCCCGTATAATATGTCGACATTGTACTAGAATGCGCAGGGTCTGGCTAGACCGACCTTCAAGTCGAACTTCCTTCATATTATTAGCCTTAATAAGCCTGATCTTGTCATTTTGGCAGAAACCAAGACCGCCCGAAACCATACAGCCGACATTGTAGGAGCCTTACCCTTTGATTCCTGGTTTCTTGTTGATCCCGAGGGATATGCGGGGGGCATTCTGATGATGTGGAATTCCAACCGGGTCAATGTCCATATTATTCATCATAATGCTCGTGGAGTCCATGCACTAGTTGAGGTCAATTCTAAACCCCCTATCTTTATTTCGGGCATTTATGCTAGCCCTTGTTTTGCTAAACGTAAATTGTTGTGGAATGATCTTAGTAGTATTGCTGAAAACATGTCATTGCCGTGGTTAGTAATTGGCGACTTTAATGAGGTAACAACACAAAGCAAAAAATGGGGTGGAAAACCCTTAAATCAAACCCGAACGAACTTGTTTAAAAATGTTATAAATGCTTGCAACCTTCTTGATCTTGGTTTCATTGGGCCAAAATTTACATGGACAAATAAACGGAAAGCAAATCCTATCTCTGAGAGACTTGACCGGGGTTTGGGGAATGGGGATTGGGTACATAGATTCCCGAACTCGTGTGTTTGGCATCTCCCCCGTATTACCTCGGATCATACCCCTATACTTTGCACTTTTGATAAACCTCCCCCTTCCATTGGACCTAAACCCTTTAGATTTGAACCAATGTGGATTCAAGATCCTTCCTTTGAAAGTGTGGTAGCATGGGTTATAGAGAGTCATAACATTGAAGCTAAAATTGAAAATGTAGGGAGTCACCTCGCTCAATGGAATGTGTCGGTGTTTGGTAATGTCTATGCTAAGAAAAAAAGGGTGTTGGCGCGCTTAACGGGGGTTCAACACTACCTCCAATTCAACCCATCTTCGTATCATCATCTCCTCTTAGAGGAATCCCTTCAGGATGAATTTATTAAAATTCTTCAACAAGAAGAATGGCTTTGGCTCCTTAAGAGTAGAGTGGAATGGTCCACTCAAGGGGAGAGGAATACAGCATATTTTCATAGGAGTGTTCTAATAAAGCGTCAAAAAAGTTACATACGTTGTCTTAAGGATACTTGTGGTAATGAGATCCGGGACGAGGCTGACCTTCAAAAGCACATTCGTGATTTTTATGTCTCTTTGCATACCACTCAAAATGTTTACTCTCAAAGACGTAATCCTTCTCCGTCGCCTGATCAAATTGGTCTTAGCCACCCTCCTTCCAATCAGGAAATAAGACAAGCTTTGTTTGCCATGAAGCCTTTAAAAGCTCCAGGGTCGGATGGCTTCCATCCCATTTTCTTTCGGGAGAGAATGGCATATCATAGGGGAGGAGATTTCTAATTCCATTCATGCTTGGTTCCACGAAGGAAATATCCCTTCGTCCTTAGGTCAAGCATTAATTTGTCTAATCCCAAACCAATCCAATCCTGAAACGGTTAAGCAGCTTCGTCCGATTAGCTTGTGTAACACTCTCTATAAACTTTTCACTAAGATTCTTGTTAATCGGATGAAACCTCTAATACCTAGTTGGATTTCTCACAACCAAAATGGCTTTGTCAAAGGTAGAGGCCCTGATGTCAATCTTGTTGTTGCATCTAAGTACTCCACTCCATGCATCATAAGAAAGGGAAATTTGGGTGGTTTGCACTCAAAGTGGACCTTGAAAAACTTATGATCGTCTGGAATGGGATTTTGTGCGGAGTTGTCTTCAGGATCAAAACATTGATGCTTATTCCATCTCCCTCCTCATGAATTGCATTAATAAAGCTGCCTCGTCAGTCCTTGTTAATGGTCGGAAAACTAAGACCTTTTCTCATTCCCGAGGCTTGAGGCAGGGAGACCCTATGTCACCCTTCCTTTTCAACATCTGTCTTGAACACCTCACTTCCCTCATTAATCAAGCTTGTCTCGAAAAAACTTGGACGCCTTTTTGGGTAGGGAACAAAAGAATCCCAATATCTCACCTCCTTTTTGCCGATGACCTCCTGATCTTTGGGAGGGTTGATGAATGCATGGCCTTTAAGTTGAGGCACATTTTAAGTACCTTTTGTGAAATTTCAGGGCAAAAAATCAATGAAGGGAAAAGTCGTCTTACTTCCTCTCCAAACACCAGTGAGGAACATAAAATTCTATTTCAAGAAACTATAGGTGTGAAAGAAAATGAAAACTTGGGTTTATACTTGGGTATGCCTTTATCTCACAAAAGACCTACAAAGAGAGACGTGATGTTTGTGGTTGATAAAGTAAAGAAGAAACTCTCATTGTGGAAGACAAAATTTCTCTCAAGAGCCGGGAGGCTCACTCTTATCAAGTCAACATTGAACACCATAGCCTCTTATTATATGCAAGCGTCCTACCTTCCCAAGTCCATTCTTAATGAACTTGATAAAACTTGCAACAATTTTCTCTGGGGGGAAAAGGAGGGAAAGAACAAACTTCATTTAGTGGGCCAAGCCTACACTTTTCTACCAAAATCGCGAGGCGGACTAGGTATTAGGAGTCATGGTGACCTTAATATTGCCTTGATGGCCAAGCTTAGATGGAAAATGATCTTTGGAGAGGATAGTCTTGCTAAGGAGTGCATAGGGTCCAAGTATTTTGATCATAATAATGCTATCTCTAGGAAAGTGGGCTCTCGATTATGGAGTGACTTGGGGAGGGGTTCTACTCTCATTAACCAAAGACTTATTTGGAAATTGGGCTCGGGAAATGGTATAAGTTTTGGCATGATAAGCGGCATGGTATTGGGCCTATCCGTTTTTTTCATCCAGGGGCCACTTTCCTTTAGTGAAGATAATTTGATGGTCAAACAAGTTATAACGAACAATCAGTGGGATCTAGGTCCTATCTCATACCCTTTACCTGACTTCATCTTAGAACGAATTCTCTCAATGTCAATCCCTTTCCAAAGGGACCTAGATACCTCCTTCTCAAACCTTTCTATCAACAATAAATTCTCTGTAGCCCTGGCATATCAAACCATCATTGAACCCCGCTCTACTATCATGGAGAGCGAATGGGTTTGGAAGCTCAATACTCAACCAAAGCTCAAATTTTTTCTATGGTTCCTTTGGTGGGATCGCTTGCCCCATAGAGAGCTCCTCCATAAGCGAAAAATCACTGAATCCCCTGTTTGTCTTGGGTGCCAATCATTCTCCGAAAACACGCTTCATACGCTTAGGAGGCTGTTGTAAACCCGTCCAAGTTTGGGCCCTTCTCGATGCCAAGCAGGATTTTTGGCTAGGCATGTCCACCCAAGAATGGTTGGACTATATGAAAACGCATTCCAGTGAGGTCTGAGGTCTATCTTGGAAGTCCTTCTTCCCCTTTGTCTGTTTTGAGTTATGGAAGGAGATGAATAAATTTGTGTTCGAAAATAAGAATTATGCCCCCCTTCTATTATCTTAAATCGGGCCTTTTCACTAGCTTGGGAATTTTTTGCATATCAATCTCCTCCTCCGAAATCCCCGACTATGGTCTTGCAAAGAGAGTGCTTTCCCTCCCATTTTGTCCATGTAAATGTTGATGCTTCTTTTTTGAATATCCATGTAAGAGCGGGGTCTTGCGGGGGGTTGTACGAGACAATCGTGGGCTTTGGATTATGGGCTTTCAGTTTAGCACCTTTGCTAATGACCCTTTTCATGCGGAACTACTTGCCATTCGAATGGGTCTTCAAGTGACGAGCAGGCGCAATTTATCTCATATTGTTGTTTCCTTAGATTGCAAAAAAGCGGTGGACACTATTAACTCCAACACAACAATTGATGATATATATAGCGATATTATTATTGATTGCAGGGAGTTTCGGCACTACTTTCAAGCGGGAAGATAATCATGTAGCGGATGCTCTTGCTAAAGAATGTAGAACTCATGCAGATTATGCTAATGTAATTAGGACTTTTCCCCAACCCCCTAATTACTGTCAAGACTTGCTATCTAAGGATTGTAATACGCTTTATGCCAGAACTATTTACTTTATGAAGTTCCTCAGTTCACCAAAAAAAAAAGGTCTTGATACACCATATTTTTTCAGGATCTTAGGGAGCTTTTGAGCGTTCCCAAAAATGGTTTCGATGTCTCACACTCAGTTTCAGTCGATTCAAGATCATGGTGACCAGATCTCACTGTAATAATATTGTACCTTTTATAGGGTCTTCCATTAGTTGGCTTGTTTTTTTAATTCTTGTTTGTATGGTCTCCATTTTTTTTAGTTGATTGCTTTATTTCACCTGTTAGTTTATGACTCTGTTATGCTTTTAACGGGAGCAACTTCTTCAAAACCCATATCAAATTCCTGAAATTTTTAGGTATAGGAGGTGTCGGTCACCATAGCTTGCTTTATTCGAAATCGGAACCTACGCCGGCTATGCGGGTAGAAGAAGAAGAGGCAAAGTGAGGAACAAACTCTTTGGCATATTTGTTAATGTAAGTTTTTATCCCCATGTTCCATATGGCAAAGTATCTTCTATCTAAATTGCATTAATATTGGGGGCGAAGGCTACATTCTGCATTGGCAATAGTTTTCTCTTGTATAGGGTGATCCTAAAAGTCGTTCGGTTCTTGCGTCTATAACGAAATAGTAATATTCTTCATCTCTCATCTCAAGAGAATGGGAATTAAAATTTATAGGAATTTTGGTGGTTCATCAACAGAGCGTTACGTGGATGGGTATGATTTTCTCAAATCTTGCGAGACAAGTTTATGTTTGTCCTTGTTAAATCTTGTATAACTTAATCCTTTTTACCTTGCTACATTGACTTCACTTTCTCGGGTCTCATACGCATTTAACCCGGGAGGATGTAAACTCCCAAAAGATGATCTCATCCCACATTGTCTTTGCTAAATTGACTGAATCGGATATCAAGGAGAGAATTTGAATATCGGGTCACTTAGATGTGGTTAGCTTTAGCTTAATTTGGATTGGTTTAAATTCAGTTTTTGAAATCAGAGTTCCATGTTGTTTCCATTCAACTAAAGTTATTGTCGTTTGTGTCATACGTGATTTATATTAAATTATTTGTGAAGACGCAATCAATAATAGATAACTAAATATTGGGTCTATTTGGCTCGGACAAGGTCTAATTGGGGTGGGTTGAAAATCATGTTACCTCAGCGAGTAATATCTTGTTGTGGTTTGGAAATGTCACGTCAGTCTTCTCAGGTTCAAGCCGTTCAACTTTCAGGCCCCGTAAAAAATAAAGGTTGAACTCTTATGACGAACTCAGACTTGTTTATGTTAAGTAATATTATCCTTGTTTAGAATTGGATCATTAGGATCGGTTGCTTCATGCCTCATCGAATAGCAAGCCAAGTTGACTTCTTGGCTTCTCGGATCATCAATGTTGTGCGTTTGTTACATATTACAATTTTCTCAAATAATTGAATTGGCATATCTTTGCTGATCTACAACCAAAATATAGGCCAGTTGAGAGAATAGTTGATACACTTACTTTTTTTAGCTTGCCACTTGTATTTTCGAGTTTCAAAAGGGCTTTTTGGGAAGCAATCGATATGAAGCTAATGTTTTTTTCAACTATGACTTGTGAGCCTTCTTTATATAATTTCCTATTGATGATTGTTTTTTTTTTACTCTCCATATTGTAGTCTTTTGTTTCAAGATTACCCGATAATGGGGAGAAACTTCGGAAGCAAGTCATAGATTTGAATTTTGAGCTTGAAAACCTGAACTTTGAGCTTAAAAACCAATTCAATTATGAAGGGTACTATGTGAAACGAAAAAAAATAAAGTGTACTAGGTCGTTAAAAACAACTTGAAGGGTACTATGTGTTATCATACTACTCTTCGGTTAATCTATTTTTCGTAATTATTACATCTTTGGTAAACCTTATTGGTCCACTAGTTACAAGGGAACTTGTCCTCCAATTGTAGGTTTCGGGTAAGAAAACAAAAGGTATTTAAGGAGATGACCCACAATTTTCTTCTAACTATTTTGCTTGAATAACTCAAGCGCTTGGTATTGTTATTAATTAGTATTATATTTAGGCGACAAAAACCTTTCTCAATTTAATTTGATACTTTCATCTACGTGTGCTTGATGGAAATTCTTCTAATAAAGTATCTTCGAGCTTTCTTGATCATGAAACTAATCATTGTCTTGCACCTGCTTTCTCTTTGCTATTCACTGCCCTATGATTGCCTTAATCCAATGTTCATCAACCAGCGCACTACTCTAAGAAACAAAACATGACTTTTGTTCTAAATTGTAATGCTGATACAACGTACAGTTATGATGTTGTGTTTATTCAAATTGGCATGTTATTTTGCTTAGCCATCTAATTTATCACTTTGTAGTTTATACATATGTTTAGGAACTTTCATAAAACCTATCAGTTGAGGGTTGTATTAGTTCTTACTTCATGTTAGACCTATATTAACACTCACTTAAAGAGCAATTTTTTTTTTTCATCTTAGTTCTTACTTCATGTTAGCCATCTAGTTTCAAGAGCAAATTGCAATTTTTTTTTCATCGCATAACAATTGACAAGAGCTCCTTTGTTCGACTTTCAGGTAATCCCTAGAAGATTGTTTCAAACCCAAAATGTGGGGCACAAAGGTCGGGGTTACTTCTACTAGGAGAACTTCTCTTGGGGGAAAAAGGGGGAGAAAAACAAGATGGCTTTAATTGCTTGGGAGAAAATCTGCGGGCCTAAAAGTATGGGGGTGTGGGCATTAGAAAGCTTGATATTTTGAATACGATTTCCTTAGCTAAATTATTCTAGAAAATGAATTCCATGGATAATCGGCCACCAAGGTCATCTATCAAAAATATTGCCACGGGAAATACCTTCCCAAATCCTTTAAATATGGCTCCCACATTTGGTAAGATATGGGGAAAAGGTGGGACATTTTCTCAAAATACTTTGGATGGTGCATTGGGAAAGGGGAGTCTGTCTCGTTCTTGCATGATGTTTGGACCCCCTTTGGGACCTTAAGGCACTTAGTTGAGGGCCCCATGTCTTATGAGGAGGAGGAGCGTAAAGTGGACTCTGTGCTTATCCAAGGAAAATGGAACCTCCAGGCCCTTACCCTTACTCTCCCCTCATGTATATCAATGGATCATGAACTATCCTAGAAGTAGAAATAACCAAGACCAAGAAGACTCCCTTGTATGTTGGGTAGCTAAAGGAATCTTCTTTGACTCGAGAAAAATCTCCGAGTGAAGAGTGGGCCGGGGGTGCTAACTTACACTAGTACGAGAATGGACGATTTGCGTCGGATGCGAGGCGCCCATTTGCGTAAGACATGGATCTGACGGCATAGGCCTCGTCGCAAATGAGAGAGTCATGATCTGCGTCGGATTAGGACACGACGCAGATCCTAAGCAATTTACGTCGGACTGGGCACAAGGTGCGACGCACATGAAGCGCCCGGCACAAGCAAATGACTTGTCATCTGCGTCGGACACATAGTAATGTGCAACGCACATAGCTGATCATCTGCGTCGGACATGTTGCAACATGCGATGCACATGGTAGCTTTTCTTTCGTTGTTCTTTGGTTCGAGTTTCGTCCATTAGTACATGACATAAATTGAAATGAAGAGAATACAAAAGAATCGAAGTACAAAACGAAATATAAAACCATTCCATTGAGATCAACAAGCAACGAGATCTAGTAATTGAAATGAATTGAAGTACAAAACGAAATATAAAAATATAACCCAAAAAACAAAATCGAGATCTAATACAAAAGAATTGTAAAACGAAATTAAAAAATATAACCTAAAGAAACAAAATTAAATCTAATACAAAAAAAACCCTAAAATCTAATTAAAGCAATCAACAATACAATCTGGGTAAATTAATTTCGTTGAATCTTCAATCTTCACCGTCATCTTCATCTTTCTACTCGCGAGGAAGATGAAGAAAGAGAGGAGGGAGAGAGAGAGAGAGAGAATGAATCCCGGATACGAGAATGAAAAAAAATTAAACAAAAGAGATCGAGATCTAAAAAATGAAAACAAAAAACCGAACCGAAGCGGCTTGTGAACGAGATGAACCGAGTAGACGTTGATGCGTGTTGGTGAAGGCGATCGTTGAATGAAGGTGCGAGAGGTGAAATTGCTTGAGGTTGACAAAGCGAAAGCTGAAGCAGATGATGTTTTGGAACCTCCGTAGAATCTTCCAGAAGGTGAGGAAGATCTAAGGACTGGTCCGCTTGATTTTCTTGTAGTAGAAGAAGCCGCCATTTTTAGGTTTTTAGTATGAGAGAGAAAGTTAATCTAAAGATGAGAAGAAAGCAAAGGAAGTTTAAAAGAAGGAGAAAGGGAGGAAGATTGAAGAAGGGGAGGTGGAGCGTCGTTCAAAGAGAGAGAGAAGGGGGTTTTAGAAGTTGGTAGGGTTTATAACCCTGAGTAATAAAAAAGAAGAAGCTAAGCGCGCGTTTTAACAATGGGCTTTCAATCTGCGTCGCATCTAATTGACATCTGACGCACATTGTTGGGCTTTTAAAATAACAATGGGCTATCATCTGCGTCGCACCCTAATTAATATCCGACGCACATTGTTATAATAAGTGGGGTTTTGTTATTTGCGTCGCAGCCGTCAAAGAGTCCGACGCACATAGGTCGTCTTTTGCGTCGATTCCCTATTGCATGCGACGCAGATTAGTCTTCTGCGACGTTTGTCTGTTGTGCAACGCGAGATGGTGAGCCGTAAATCGTCGTTTTTCTATTAGTGTTATATTAGAATGACTTGGGATTGGGATAGTGTGTGGTTTGCTCCTTGCCATCCTAAAAATTAAGAATTTTCTCTGGGCTTGCTTATGGAATGGCATTCCAACAAGAGAAACACTTGTACACTAGAAGAGTCATTGGAAACCCTAGCGCCCCCTTACGCCAAACAATTTTTGAGTCTTGCATCCATGTCCTGAGGGACTGCATTAGAGCAAGAGAAATTTGGCAAAAATGCCCATTGCCCTACCTCATGACTTCTTCTCCATGGATTAGAGAAACTAGATCATAAAGAATTTGAAATCCCAGATCTTAATGAAAGATCAGCATAATATCCCTTGGGCCACCATGTTTTCATTCCTATGTTGGAGGATTTGGACTAGAAGAAACCAGTGGGTATTTAATAGTAAGGATCAGAAGCTAGACCAGTTAGTATTCCTGGCTATAGAATATGCTTGCTCAAGACTGAATCCAACCCCTGCCAAAAATGAAACCCAACTTTCCTAAATGTCTTCAAACCATGACTTCTTTATAACTGTGGATGCTTCCTTTTCTTCCTCTAATCTCCACGCAGGAATGGGTGCTATTTGTAAAAACTCAGCAGGCCACTAGTTGGAAAGCATATGTGGGAACTTAATCAGTAATGATGCCAACCTTGCAGAAATTCTTGCAATTCACAAGACCTTGTTATGGATTAAAGAGAAACAGTGGAAAAATTGCATCATTCTCTCGGATTCTTTGGTTGTTGTGGAGTGTATAAATGGGAACACAAGAATTAAAGATAGATATTATAATTATACTACAATGTGCGGGGAGTTAATGCGGGAGGAGGAGCACATCAAGGTTTGGAAAAAGTGGAAAGTGCTCAATTTCAAGAGGTTGACATATTAGCTAGAGCAGTTCGGCAAGGAAATGGGGAGGAGAAGAAGCAAAAAGCTATTATGGAAAGGACCCATTTTATTTGATAGAAAACCTGTGGTTGTGAAAAATTGGAGTCCGGAGATTGATTTGCTTAATGAAAGTGTTAAAGTGGTGCCTACTTGGATACGCTTACCTGTATTATCATTGAAGTATTGGGGTGCTAATACTTTGAATAAGTTAGCTGGAATGGTTAGGTAACCTTTGAGAAGCGATAGGGCAAGCTGCTCAGAAGGATATCCTAGAATATGCTAGGATTTTGGTGGAAGTGGAATTGGGTCAGGTATTTCCCAATGAAATTTCATACTATGATGAGGCATGTGTCTTAAAGGTGCAACAAGTGGTTTATGAGTGCAAACCAATTTTCTGCTCTAATTGTAAAGGTGTTGGACACACAATGGAGGAGTGTAGGAGGAAGAGGTTTAAAGTGGCTCAAAAGAAGATTAAATCAGTTCAAAAATGGGTACCTAAAGTGGCTCCGAAAGTCACTAGTTGTTGCTTCTTAGAGAAGTCATCTTGGTGTACTTGCTACCATAACAGAGGGGTTACAGGAAGGGGAACTAGATAATGAGGCAGTGCAGCAGGAGCACAATACTCATACTATGCAGCAAACTAGAGCAAGGCTTTCTGTTGGCAGATGGAGTGATCAGGCTAATGATGTTGATGATGGGGAGGGTGCACCTCATGGGGAGGTGAGAACCACCATCCCAAATGGATAGGTGGGTTTTGGAACGTTAGAGGTCCGAATAGCCCAAATAAACACAATGATATTAGGTGGTCCTTAAATCATCATAAATGTGGTTTATCCTAAAGTGTGCAGTTCTTGGAGCTTGGTGACAATTTATTAATGTCATGTAGGAGGAAGGATTTAGCTCATTTGGCAACCTGCTGTCTTTTGGGTGAACATTATTGAAGTGTCTGCTCAATTCATCCATTGTGATGTTGTGCATATGGCTTCTTCTAGGAATTTTCTTTTGACTATGATACATGGCTTCAATGAAGTAGGAGATAGAGAAGTGGTATAGGAGAGCTTGGAAAGGATTAGTAGGGATGTTGGGAAGGCTTGGGTGATTGGAGGAGATTTCAATAACATTTTTAATTTGTCGAGATAGGACTAGTTCAATTTGTTACTTCATGAACTTGTGTCTAGTGGGCCTTTTTTCACCAGGTCAAACAAGCGGGAGGGTGTTGATAGGGTGTTCTCGAAGATAGACATAATTTTTGTCAATGAAGAATGGGGTATGCGGTTTCGGGAGTTATACGTAGTGTTCTTCCTAAAGTCTATTTCATATCATAGCCCATGTGTACTTAGATTAGATGCGCGATTGAAGACTAAACCCATGCCTTTTCGTTATTTTAATATGTGGGTTCTTACGGAAGAGTTTAGTGAGATAGTGCAGTGCACTTGGCAGCAGCAAGTTCAAGGGGTAGCTATGTTCGAGTGGTGCATAGACTTAAAAAGCTGAAGCATGGCCTAAAATTGTTGAACAAGAAGAAGTTCTACGATATTGAAAATGCATCGATGCGGCTTCCAAGATGCTCTAGGATATTCGAGATGAAAATCCATGGTGATCCTTGCAATATGGAGTTTCATAGAGAGGAAAAAAGGAGGCTAGGGAAAAGTATCTTTGAATTGAATACTTGCAAGATTTAGTTTTCTTCAGCAGAAAGTGAAGCAAGAGTGGCTTCATGGTGGAGATGCCAACACTAAATATTTCATGCATGTTTGCAGAAGAGAAGGGCTCAAAACTCAATTTGTGGATGAACAAGGGAAAAACTAGGTCGTTACTAACTCCCCTAATGTCAAATAAAAAACCTAACTATCCACCTAAACTAGTCAAGTGGTAAGTAAGGGTCGAACCACAAGGATCGGAGGTCTCACCAAGGTAGAGTCGCTACAAGTAAGCTAAGTCGAAGAAATCGTCAAGTTTTGGTTGAACTAAGTGATTAAAACTATTGGAATCAAATTAGGAAAAACACTAGGAATGGGAAATCACCACAATAATAGTTCACATCCAACAACCAAATAGAGATAAAGGGGTTGACAAGTATTGGGGATATGCAAAGGGAATAAACAAACCTAAACACCTCTAAAATCGTTGTTAGGGAGTTTAGAGTCCTAATTATGGCAACAAAACCTATGTTTCGAGGTGTTATCACCTAACTAAGCCAAGTTAGGAATTGAAATCAAACCCAAGTTAATACCAATCAACAAGTGATGTGTAGCAACTAATCAATCGATCATGAAGGTCAACCACATAAAAGTAAACCATTAAATGGGCAACAAAAGGATCAAAAGGTGATGGAGCTCACATCAACTAAGTCACCAATCAACATTAAAGATTGAAATTGCACAAATCCCAAGCATAATCAACCCAATAAACTCTACTCATGAAAATAGGATGCAAACAATGATTGGGCTACTCCCAAACCTAGTTAATGAACTACTCACTTACCCATTATACCACCAAACATCCTAAACATGGAAAAACTAGCAATAAATCACCAATCTAAAAATACCAAAAACCAAAAATCAAGACTTTAAAGCAAAAACAAGATAAAATCTAGTGAGTAAACAAGAAGAATCTAAGAAAAGATGGAAACTTTAATCTAAATTAACTACTAAGCATGAAGATTAAATAATGAAAACATGAAACTAACAAAGTAGAAATGCATAAAAACAATGAGAAAGAAAGAAAGGATTGAGAGGATTACTAAGGAAACAAGAAACTTCAAAGAAATTGTCACTTTTTCATTGATTTTCAATCTCCAAATTACACCTCTTGAGCTAAGTTTTCTCTCTCCTACACTAGTAAGCAAGATTAGGGTTCTCAAAATGCGGGATGCTTTCTAAAATAGGGTAGAGGAGTATTTATACCCCCCGATTACACGAGTCGTAAAAGAAAAGAAATTCGGAAAAGGCCCGGCGAACGGGAGGCACGGGCGGGCTAAAATGGGCCCGGGCGGGCTAGTTAGAGGACCCCGGGCTGGCTCCATGGTGGCCGGGCGGTGCGAGGTAGATGGGCCCGGTGCGGTACCCCGGGCGTGCATTAAAAATCCGGGCATGAGGCGGGAATGTTTGGCCGTGATGTGCCGGGCGGGCGGTCACATAGCCGGGCGGGCGACTTGGCCCGGGCGGCCGTCACATAGCCCGGGCGGATTTCTGGAGCTCGGGCGGGTGTCTTTGCTCGAGTGGTCCTTGAGCTTCCCGGGGCAAACTTTTGCTTCCCTTTTTTGCTCCCCTCTTAGCTTGTAGAAGCTTGAGTTCCTACACATCAAAGATCAAATAGAAGAGTAGGGGAAGGGGATGCAAATACATGTACACACGTGCTAAGATAGAGTTAGATAGAAAAAAAAGCGAAATTAAGAGAAAAAGAAACTAAAATAGGAAATAAGTCAAGTAAAATAGCCTTAATACTACCCTAGGAGTGAGATAAATCTCGCTCATCGGTGGGCCCGAAGGCAATGAGTGAAGAGTGGAATGAGGATCAAGCTAACACTAGTACAAAATTATCAACTTGCGTCGGACCTGGGACCATCATTTGCGTCGGACAATGGTCCGACGGCACAAGTCTCGTCGCAAATCGAGATACATGATCTGCGTCGGATGAGAAACACGCGAGATGGAAGAACTATTTGCGTCGGACTTACGCGATGTCCGACGCACATAACCCGTGAACCCCAACCATTTTTTAGCTTTTTGTGTCGCATGAATCACTATGTGCGACGCAAATCATGTATTTTTTGTTAAAAAAAAAATGAATTTGCGTTGCATCTGTTACTATGTGCGACGCAAATCATGCCTTTTTTATTAAAAAAAAAAATTTTTTCCGTCAAACATCAAGATCTAAAACGAACCTCAATTTAAATTTACAAATAAAATGAAAAATTAATAGCATGAATCACTCGCATGTATTGAAAACAGAAGTATTGCAGTATGTATTGCAAACAAAATGAAAAACTTAAATTTACATCATGTATTGCAAACAGAAGTTGTATTGCAAAAAATCTAAAACCTAACATTGAATCACTCGCATCCCTCTTGTTGCTGCTGCTACTTCTCTGTTTTGCAGAGCTGTACTACTGACGCCGGTAATGTTGCTACTCTGTGTGGCTGCCGCCGCCGTATCGTTGCTATTCTCTTCGGCCGCCTTTGTTGTTATGTTCTTTGCTTGCGTTGTTGTATCAATCTTCCTCCTTACATGCTGCTTGTGTTTTAGTAAACATGAAAATTTTAGTTTTCAGATCAAAATTGAAAAAACGAATTTTCAGATCTGAAAATTAAAACCGAAAATCAAATCTAAAAAATGAAACCCTAAACAAATCAGATCGAAAAAGGAAAAAAAAAAATCAAACTTGTGCTCTTCAATGGCGATTTCTTCAATTATCAATTGTGTTCTCGCCAAAAAATATCGTGTTCTCGCCAAAAAATATTGTGTTCTCGCCAAAAAAAATCGTGTTCTACCATTATCAATTTCTTCAATGGCGATTTCATATCGGAAGAAGAGTGATTTTAGGGTTTAGAGGAGAGGATGAGAGGCGCTCAAGAGTTGAGAGAGAGAGAGAGAGAGGGGGAGGCGGCGAAAAAAAAGAACGCGTGTGAGTGAGGTGCTAGGGTTAAAGAAAATTGAGTTGGGCTTTTGGGCTGATCTGCGTCGGATGGGCCAAGGGATCCGACGTACATTACCTTTTGCAACGCATATTATTTATGTGCGACGCAGATAGGGCTTCAAATTTTGTCACTGGATGCAGCGATGTGCGTCGGATGGGCCTCAAAGTCCGACGCACATGAGCTATATGCGTCGCACATCAATAGGGTACGACGCATATGGCTCGTATTTTGCGACGCACTCTTCACAGCATGCGACGCATATTAGGCTTTTGTGTCGTTTTGCCTTTCATGCGACGCAAATGGGGAGACGCAAATCGTCCTTTTTCTACTAGTGTAAGCTGGGTTAGAGAAAGCCTTCCTAGACTACAATCAAGAGTTGTTATGGACTGCAATGCAAGATAGAGTCTCTGTGAGCCAAACTGTCATCAATGAAGGTGGGGTGGTTAATAGTGAGCAGCAAAGGGATCTATGTGCTTGAATTTTAATGAAGCAGATGTGAAGTGTGCTTTATTTTTCCATTGATGAAAATAAAAGCACCAGGGCCTGACGATTATACTAGTGGTTTTTATAAGAAGGCATGGCCCTGGATACGCAATGATGTCGATTGAAACAAATCTGGATTTTTTCATAATAGGTAAGTTGTTGAAACAAGTCCATGCTACTACGCTTTCTTAATTCCTAAATGTGATCAGCCTAAAAGTGTGACTCAGTTCCGACCTATAGCTTGTTGTAATGTGTTGTATAAGGTGATTTCTAGAATGCTCTGTCAAAGGCTCAAGAAAGTTTTACCTTTTATTATTGATCCTGTGCAAAATGTTATCATGCATAATATATTCATTTTCCAGGACATGATGAAGCATTATAAGAGAAAAGCTCAACCTGCTAGATGTATTGTTAAGGTTGATTTGAGGAAAGCGTATGACTCTTTAAATTGGGAGTTTTTGGAGGAGTTGTTAGTGAAAATGCGGTTTCCTAAGAAATTGTGGATTGGGTTATGATTTGTGTTTCTTCCCCTTCCTTTACCTTGAGCATAAATGGTAGTTTGTGTGGTTTTTTGAAAGGCAAAAAAGGGATTAGGCAGGGAGATTCTATTTCTCCGCTGCTATTTGTGATTACAATGGAGTATTTTACTAGATTGATAAAGAAGATGAGTAGCAAACCTAAGTTTGGCTTCCATAATAGATGTTCTTCTCTACAATTATCACATTTGATTTTTGCGAGATGACTTGATGTTGTTACGTATAGGAAATGTGAAGTCTACTATCTTCTTTGAAAAGAACTTTTAAAGCTTTTGCAAAAGCTTCGGTTTGTGTGCTAGTGATGAGAAGTCCGCCATTTACTTCGGAAATGTTGATCGAAGCTAGCCAAGATAGAATTTTTTCTCTAAGCTGGTTTTCAAAAGGTAGTTTTCCCTTGGATATTTAGGAGTGCCTATAACATATAAAAGGCTCTCAAAGGCGGTATCGATTATTGTGGATAAGATGTTGAAGAGAATTATTTGTTGGAGCTCTCGCCATTTATCTTATGCAGCAAAAGTGATCCTTGTGAATCTTTGTCTTGTTGAGCATTCGGAGTTACTTGGGCTCATATTTTTCTATTGCCTAAGGGAGTTCTTAAAAGAGTTACCCAGATTTGTAGGGCCTATTTATGGGAGGGTAAGATTTATCTTTAGAAACCTCGTGTTGTGGCTTGGAGTAGAGTTTGTCTTCCTAAGAAATGTGGTGGGTTGGGTGTTAGAGATTGCTTAGTTTTGGAATAGAGTTGCGTTGGGGAAATACGTGTGGCAAATTGCTCAAAAGGCTGATTTACTTTGGATTAGGTGGGTTCACCATGTGTATATTCATGACAGTAGTTGGTGGGATTATAAACCACCTCATATGGCAAGTTGGGTGTGGAAAGGAATTTGTAAAATGGAGCTGTTTAAGGATGCTTTTATAACCAAGACAATCAGTGGCTTAATGATACTAAAGGCTATACAGTTAAGGCTGGCTATAAGTAGTGGCTCAGAGGGCATCAGGTGAGGGTAGGGATGGG
Source organism: Beta lomatogona (assembly GCA_947646795.1). Lineage (NCBI taxonomy): Eukaryota > Viridiplantae > Streptophyta > Magnoliopsida > Caryophyllales > Amaranthaceae > Beta > Beta lomatogona. Next base: position 2,446,964 of record CANSNZ010001493.1, read on the forward strand.
CATGGGTCCAGGACCCTACTGGACCCGACCCTAATTTAAGGGTCTAGGTCCATCTTTTTTAGACCCTAAGGGTCTGGGTCTAGGTCCGGGTCCGGGTCTTGATTTTGGATCCGGACCTAGACCCGACCCTTAGACCCTAAAAATATTTAATATATAAGTTGTAACTTTTTTTTTCCTTGTTTTTGGATATTAGTCTTCAAAGACATTATTTGTATTGTCCTAAATAGTATAAATTGCTCTAGACATAATTATTATTGTAGTCTATAATTTTCTTATTTATGGGTCTTTTCTCTAGATGATCATTTTTTGTCATGAAATATTAATAATGCTGAATATTTGGCAAAAATAAAGAAATAGGTTTGGACCCTAAGACCCGGACCCTAGACCCTACAGACCCTAAGGGTCTAGGTTCGGGTTTAATTTTCCCAGACCCTCAAGGTCCGAGTCCAGGTGAAACACCCCGACAATTCTCTCTTTTCTAAAATACTCTTTTTATAATAAAACATAGAGAATTATCAAAGTATTACCGCCCGTGTGAAAACGTATCGGCTTATTCAGAATTTTGCAGCGGAAAATATAAATATAACTAAACTTCATACTTCAAATATAATAAACAACAAAGTACTTAAAACCAACACACTATAACTGTCTACTTCCAAAATCAAACTTAACATAATACGTTCCAACTAAAGCAATAGATAACACAACTTGTTATACAAGCTCTCGACATCCCAGATTCCCAATAATGCAACATCTGCACACCTGTAGATGTCAATGCTCTAAAGAATCTGCTCACCAAAATGGGTCATCACAGGATCAATAAGGCAAAGCCATGATCAACACATACAAACAAAGCACGTAATCAGCAAGGCTGAGTACTACTCCCTCCGTCCCAGAATACTCTTGACTCTTATCAGGGCACGTAGTTTTAGATAATAAGTTGTTGTTTGGTTATCAATTGTTATTTTATTTAAAAGTAGATGTGATAGGAGTGAGTAGGTAGTAAAAATAGTATTATTTTATTTGGAGGAGAGAGGGTGTGGGCCAATGGTTAAAAGGTAGAAGGATTAAAATAATAGTGGGTCATATCCAAAAATAGAAGTGTAAAGAGTATTATGGGACAGATGAAAAAGGAAAGTGTAAAGAGTATTACGGGACGAGAGGGAGTACATAACAATACATAAACATTCCTAACATGTTACTAAGAAATAATAAACGAGGAATAAATAATAATACAACAATATAACATTCTGCAGATAACTTCTACTGAACTAAACTTTAATCATCTTTTAATACTTTAAATGGAATAGTTATTGGACTGAGTTGTCTAACTAAAAACCAGCCTTCCCTAGGAAGACGAAATACGAGCGCGACTCCGTATTCCATAATGACCTGCGATATTGAGGAACCTTTGAATAAAAAGAGGAACGGTGATCAATCCAATTCCCAGAAAAAGCCATGGCACGGCTCACCATGTACCCCGACTCCGATTGTCCAACTTGAGGCGTGCACCCAGTCTAAAGTTTATTACTATCCAAATTACACTTTACGTGATTTACAATTTATTACTTATTATGACACACAAGTAATACAGAAATCTCAACTCAAACATTCACAACTGGACTTCTTTTTATCTTAGGATTAAAATAAGTGGTCATACAACTTACAAACCAAGATTAATCCCTTTTTATTCCAATCCTTCTTATTTGTTGAACCTAGCCAACAATCAACTTACCTTTCAAGGCATAAATGATCAACTTACCAAATAAGGCCAACAGTCCTCATAAAGTAGTGAAAATAATAATATAAGAGAACACATGATTTAAACATGATCCAACTCACTAAATATATTAATTCCCCCATGTGAATTAATAAATAAAGTTCACAATCCAATTAACATGCTTGCATCAATATTCCATATAAACATGATATTCAACTCATAATCAAATCTTATAATCAACATGTTTGCACACGAGGCATAAAACATGTAAAATCCAATCATAATAGAAATCATATATGAACTTACAAAGTTCCTATACATGATACTATAACTTTTCCTTCCTAAAATCATGATACTACTCACATAACACATAGGTATGTACGTACCTTGTATAAACAAACGATAGGCCACCGTTAATCACTTTAAAAGTCGCCTCTTTGAAAACTCTTCGCCTAAAACAACCAATATAATTTAAAGTCAATACTCTAATTAAATTTCAGCAACTTTGAAATACTTTAAATCCTCTTTAAACATATTTAAAAGTTGTTTTTAACATTAAAACTTCAAATACTAAACTCCCTAGCATAGTATTATTATACTAGTCATTAAAATCCAACAAACTCCCTTAATAAATATATTCTGAAAATTTCAGCAGCATATAATTTATTAAAACCATCTTTAAACACACTTAAACATGCCTAAATTCATAAATTAAATCAATTTCATAGTTTATAACATGCTACTATGATTTTCCAATATTTAACACCCTAAAAATTCATGCTTTGATAATAAAAAACTCAATCTAAACATAATAATCAAATCTGAAATTTTATTCTTTTAATACTCAATATATATAATCCATGATTAATCATTAAAATAGTAAATTAAAGTTATTAATCATGATTAGTACCAAAATAAAGCATAAAAATATGATCTTTAATTGAAACATGAGGAAGAACAAAAGAATTAAACCAACGAATCGAAGAATAAGGAGGAAAGAGGTGCCGGCAGCAACTAGGCAACGGCGGCAGCAATCGGCGGCGGTGGTGATTGGTGGTTGAGTGTTTGTGACGTTTCTTGGTGAAGAAGAAAGCGTTACTTGAAGAAGAAGAAAGAAAATTGGAGAAGAACAAAAAGAACGTGAAAGAGGGAGAGAGGGCCGGTTATTGTGAGGGAAGAGAGAGAAAATTTGTGTGGTAAAATAATTTAGGTTTATGGGTATTTATAGTTTCCCTTTTGTGGGCTTAGGGAAAAATAGAATTGGACTTTAAATAGAGTTTGGTGATGAATAGGATTGATGAATGAACTCCTAACATCACTAGGATTAGTATTTGGGTTCCTCAAGCCCATTTAAATTTCTTTTCCAAATCCAATTAGTATTTCAAACATTTTTCAAAGCATGCCTAACAAAATATTTTCCTTAAATCCTTAAAATAATTCATTTGACTTTCAAAATGGTCAACCTTTGAAATATGAAATCATTAAAATGCTAATATATATTAATATATAAATAACTATATATTAAAATATATTTATAAAATTTATAAAAATACGGGGGATTACACCGGGTCTGGGTCCACAAAAAAATTTAGGGTCTGGCTGGACCCGAGCCTTGGCCATCCTTAGGTGAGGGTGGATTGGCACTACTGGCCTACTGGGTATGGAATAAATGGAATGTGCCTAAGCATTCATTTATTGCTTGGATGTTGGCATTGGGAAAACTGAGAACTAGAGTTAGATTGGCTGCAGCTGGAGTTTGTCCGGATATTCAACGTTTGCTGTGTACTACTGGGCAGGATGACTGTTTGCACCTGTTTTTTAGATGTGCTTTTGGAAAAGAAGTGTGCAGAATTCTTATGCATTGGCTTCGTATCAAAATGGCTGCTGATGAATGCATTTTTTCTGCTTGAAGGAAATGGGGGCGTAAATTTAGAAGCAAAAGGCAGCAGTAAGTTTGTTATTCTGTGTTGACAGCGTTGGTGTATCATACATGGAAGGCTAGGAACCATGCTCTTTGGCATTCTACTGTTCCTGTCCCTAGTACTGTTGCTAGGAAAATTCAATCTGATATTTGTAATAGAATTAGAGGTAGAATTAATGCAAAATGGAGTAGTGTGGAAGTGTGCTGGTTTAATAATCTTGTGGAGACTTGTATTAGATGAGTTGTTGTGCTGGGCCAGTGTGCTATATTGATCTAGTTTAGGATGTTTGGTTTGTTTTCCTTGCTTTGGTAATATTATCTTACATGTTTACCAAAAAAAAAAAGCATTTTTAGAGAAAATTTTAGAACATAATATAGTGACAGAGATCAATTAGGAGAGGTTTTTTTTTATTTGATTTGGCAAGATGAATAACCTCTAGGTTGCCCTCGCACAGGGCCCAACCCAGAGGCCCAAGCACTTGTAAGGATGATGGAGTTGTAAGGGGAATTCTCCTCCAAGTACCCCTCACTTGGTGGATTTCGCCCTAACCTTAAGGTCATAGCTTGGTAATTAGAAGAGTATGATACTTACATTGTAACTAAAAAAACATATCATTTAACGTATGATAATGGAGCCTTAAATCATTTTGCCGATTAAAATAGTAGCTTAGAACTATTGAGTCATCCAGGTGAGCTAATTTCATCAATTACCTAATTTACTACTATTAACTACATTATCCATTGTTTCAAAAGCAGAGGCCAATTGTACAAAGCCATTATTATTCGATGTAAGTGATCTTTTTTTCTAATAGTTTCATTGTACAATGTATTCCAATAATTTACACGTACAACTGTTCTAAATAATACCAATACACTTTTCCGCTACTAAACACCATATAAAACATATTTATATCTTATTACTTATATTGGGTATATACTTATACTCTCCTTGCATTGTATGCTAATTTACCTCTTTTATATTAACATTAAAACTATATAAACGGTGCTTAATAGCCTTGATATAAGGACACCTTATGGGCATAAAGTAAACTTGCTTAACAAACAGTCACCCATTTTCAATAGTACCTTCATATTAATCATCTTTAATACAATTATGCAACTTAAAATATTTCAAATACAATATCTTGGGGTACCACGCGCGTACAACAACTAGTCATTATAAAAGTATTATTTCCACTATCAATAGTAGTATAAAATAGCACGCCCTTTCTCTTTCCAGCTCAAATTTTTTGTCCCTCGTAGTTCTCAAAACCAACCAAAAGCATTAATCCCATCCCCATAAAAAAACTAAAGTATAACCCCTATAGGCTATCGATTTCGCAAAAGAAGGACCACTTTATATGTGACTGTTAATTTGTGCCTTGATTTCTTGGCGAAGAAGAAAAGGAGAGGGAGCATTGAAGCTCGGCCGGACGAGCAAAGCGAGCGGCCCATCCAAGGAGAGCAGCCCGGGCGGGCGTGAAGGAGCCCGGGCGGGCGGACAAGCCCGGGTCGAGCCGGTGAGAGCTCGGGCGGGCCAGCCCAAATGTCACATTCCGCCTTCAAGGCGGTTTCATGACCGAAAAACTCGGGCCGGGCGGCTTGCCCGATTTCGCGTTTTTCATGTTTTTAATCCGGATTTTTCCGGATTTAATGTTTTGGGTTTTGGGTTATTTTGTAACCTTTAGGATGTCATATATAAGGCATCCTAAAGTCTTTTTAGAACCCTAAGATTCAAATTAGCCACAAAAGATAACTCTCTCTCTCTTCTTCTCCATTGTAATTCCTTCATTAGAGAGGGTAAAGAAAACTCCAAGGTTCTGCTTGTGGATGTAGGTCAAGGTTGACCGAACCACGTTAAATCTTTATCTCTCTTTATTGCTTACTTTTCTCACTTAAAGTTTACAACTTTGCATTTATTGTTGAACTTGATATTAACTAGCAAACCCTAGGTCCTAGAAATTGCACTTATTGCTAACAATTGGTATCAAAGCTTAAGGTTTGGGAGGTTTCTAGTTGATTTCTTTGAAGAATAAGTCAACAATGAAGCTTGATATTGAGAAGTTTGATAGGTCCATCAACTTTGGACTATGGCAAGTGAAGATGAAGGCAATCTTGATTCAAAATGGTGTTCACAAGGCTCTAGAGGGCAAGGTGAAGAAGCCTACTACTATGGCCGAAGAGAAATGGGAAGAATTGGATTTGAAGGCCTTATCGACTATACAACTTTGCCTCTCGAATGAAGTATTGAGGGAAGTTGCTAAGGAGGATTCGGCGGCGGGTCTATGGTTGAAGTTGGAGTCTCTTTACATGGCAAAGAGTGTCACCAACCGACTTCTACTCAAGAGTAGATTGTATGACCTTCGACTTGAGGAAGGTAATTCTCTTAAGTCTCATATTGATGAGTTTTATTCTATTGTGATGGATCTTCAAAATATTGATGTAACTTTGGATGATGAAGATTTGGCTATTTGGTTGTTGTGTTCATTACCATCTTCATACAGCATTTTAGGGAAACTATCTTGTATGGTAGAGATGATTTGAGTATTGATGATGTTAGGGATGCTTTGAAACAAAGGGAGTTGATTGATAATCAATTGACATCTAAATCGTCAAACTCTAGTGATGGCTTGTTTGTTAGGGGTAGATCAAATGATGTTGCATCTACTAGTCAAGGTGGTAATGGTGGTAAGAATAGGGGGCGTTCTAAGTCAAAGAAGCCCAATTCTAATAGGCACAAGACTTGTAAGTATTGTCATCTAAAGGGGCACATTATGTCCGAATGCTACAAGTTGAAAAACAAGCAATCGGGGGATAGTAAGCCCGTGAAAGGCAAGGAACCCATGAACTCCGCCGATGTAAGCTATGTTGATTCCGACGGCGAAAGTGGAGCTTTGGTTGTTACTCATGATAGACTCAAGAGCAAGAGTGAATGGATAATGGACTCGGGATGTTCTTTTCATGTGACACCCTACAAAGACATGTTCACCTCATATGAGGAGTATAATGGAGGCACGGTCACCATGGGAAACAATGCAACTTGCAAGGTGATTGGCATAGGGTCCGTGGATATCAAGATGTTTGATGGCACGGTTAGAACATTGTCCAAAGTCCGCCATGTTCGGAAATGAAGAAGAACTTGATCTCTCTTGGTACTCTTGACAACAATGGGTGTAAGTACATAGCGGAAGGTTGAGTATTGAAGGTTATTAGGGGTGCACTTGTGTTGACGAAGGGTATTAAATGGGGAAGCTTGTATGTGCTACAAGGTTCCATGGTTAGTGGTTCGGCAAATGTCTCCACCGACACTATGAGTGACGATGATACCAAGCTTTGGCATTTGAGGCTTGGTCATATGGGAGAGCAAGGAATGTCCGAACTTTGCAAGCAAGGATTGCTAGATAATGTGAAGCTTGGCAACCTTGGCTTTTGTGAGTATTGTGTGTTTGGTAAACACAAGCGGGTTAGCTTCAAGCCCGCAATACACAACAACAAAGGGCCTCTTGATTACATCCATTCGGATTTGTGGGGTCCTTCTAGGAAGACTTCTTTGGGTGGTTGTAATTATTTGCTCACAATAATTGATGATTTCTCTAGGAAGGTGTGGTCGTTCTTTCTCAAGCACAAGGATGGTGTGTTTGATGTGTTTCTTCAATGGAAGACTATGATTGAGAAGAAGACCGACAAGAAGATCAAGGTTTTGAGAACCGACAATGGCCTAGAGTTTGTTGAAAAGAAGTTCACTAAGTATTGTCTTGATGAAGGCATTGTTCGTCATAGAACTTGTGCTGGGAGGCCTCAACAAAATGGTGTTGCGGAGAGGATGAATAGGACTCTCCTAGAGAGGGCAAGATGTATGCTCTCCCAAGTCAAGTTGGGGAAGATCTTTTGGGCCGAAGCGGTTGCAACGGCATGCTATTTGGTGAACCGATCTCCTCACTCCGCCCTTTACTTTAAATCTCCTCAAGAGATATGGTTCGGAACTCCTTGTGATTATTCTAATTTGAAAGTGTTTAGTTGTCCGGCCTACATTCATGTAAATGAGGATAAACTTGAACCTAGAACTAGAAAATGTGTATTTGTTGGCTATGGTTTGGGGGATAAGGGATATAGAGTTTGGTGTGAAAAATCTAGGAGGGTAATAACTTCTAGAGATGTTGTGTTTGATGAATCATGTATGATCACTTCGGAGAAGGAGCTTGCTATTTGTAATGATGTAGGTTCATCTCATGACACCGAGGAGAAGGTGGAGCTTGAAAGTGCTTCACATGATGATGCTCTCACTCAAGAGAGGCATGTTGAGGGTTCACCACAAACCCAACGCAAGAAACTTGCTAGTGAGAGACAAAGAACGCAAATCAAGCCTCCTCAAAGATATGTTGAGGAGTGTGACTATGTGCAATATGCTCTCACCGTGGCAAATGAGGTAGAGACCTTTGATGATCCATGCTCCTACAAGGAAGCAATATCTCTACCCGATTCAAGCAAGTGGTTGATGGCAATGAAGCAAGAGATTGAGTCTTTGCACAAGAACAATACTTGGGTGTTAGTTGTTGCACCTAAGAAGAAGAAGATCGTTGGGTGCAAATGGGTGTACAAGAGAAAGGAGGGTACACCGGATTCGGGAGGTCCCGTCTACAAGGCAAGAGTTGTGGCAAGGGGCTTCACTCAAGTTGAGGGTGTTGATTTTCATGAAGTATTTTCACCGGTTGTGAAGCACTCGTCCATTAGAGTTTTGCTTGCCTTGGTAGCTATGGAAGACTTGGAGCTACACCAACTTGATGTTAAGACCGCTTTCCTCCATGAGGACTTGGAGGAGGAAATCTACATGAAGCAACCGGAAGGTTTTGAGGTTGAAAGGAAAGAAGAACATGTGTGCCAGGTTGGTGAAGTCATTGTATGGGTTGAAGCAATCTCCTAGGCAATGGTATAGGCGATTTGATTCGTTTATGTTGGCTCATGAGTTCACAAGAAGCTCCTATGATAGTTGTGTCTACTACAAAGAGCTAGTAAGTGGTTCTTTCAATTTACCTTTTGCTTTATGTTGATGATATGTTGGTTGCTTGCAAGCATTTGATTGAGGTCAACAATTTGAAGAAGTTGTTGAGTAGTGAGTTTGATATGAAGAATCTTGGTGAAGCCAAGAAGATACTTGGGATGGAGATTTGGAGAGATCACTACAAGAAAAAAGTTGAAATAACGGCGCTTCACAAATGACGGTCAAGAAACGGTCGGTGATGTAAATTTTAGCGACTTGGTTAGCGATCGGTGATCACCGACTGTTTATAATGTATAGAACGACGGTTTAACCGTCGGTGATTTTCAACGACGGTCTTAAACCGTCGTTGTCAAGGTTAATTTAAATCTAAAATTTGTTTACCTTAGGCGACGGTCTAAAGCCGTCGCTGATTTCGAGTGGGGGGTTAAAATGAAATTGTCTGTTTTGGTCGTGTTTATTTCGACAATTTATGAGAGGGAAGTTAGGGAGGCGAATTGAAGAAGACGACGAACGCGACACCACCTCCACTGCCGTTGCCGTCGGAGACACCACCTCCACTGCCGTTGCCGCCGGTTAGTAGTGCTTCATTTTCTTGTCTTTTTTTAATTTTTTTTAACTCATAAAACCAATCCCTAAAAATTGGGTTTTTGGGATATAGGTGGCCAAAACCACCTTAAGCCGGAAATCTTTCTCCTCCCTTATCCAATTTTGCGGGCTTGACTCTCCTCTACACTACCTTTGAACTTGGTAAAATTCCCTCTCACTTTTATCTTTGTCTTTAAAATTGCAATGTCGGTTATTCTGTTTTCGTTTGTTACATTAATTTTTTGTTAAAATATGATTGTTGGTCGAGATAATTCTATGCTCATATTGTAAAAGCTGTTGCAAAAGAAGTGTTCTTGTTTGTGCTTCTTATCCGTTTGAAGAAATGCTTATGTGAATTGTGTCTTGGTTTTCTCTAAGGGTGGGTGATTGGGTTTATTGCTTGATTTGTAGTGCAAAAATTCAGTCAAATTGTTAACTTTCTGTTTTTGGGTTAGTTGATTGTATGCCCACATTTGCTTTATGTTTCTTCTAAATAGGGTGTGTGAAATTTGTTTGATACATGTTGACGTTGTGATGCTTTTGTTCAATGGTTTTTATTGAATGAATGGTGAAAATATGGATTGTTTCCTAATATCTACTTCAGACTCAATTTTTGTTAATAATTTAATTTTTGAATTTTTTGGCACTCACCAAAATCTCATTTGGCTTTGTCAATGTAGGTGGCCAAACACCACGCCCCGACTGCCGTCCGCTTGTTCGAAGCCCCGCTTGCTTTGTAGGTACTCTTTAAATTTTAAAATCTTTAATTTTAATAGTAAATATAGTTTATATGGTTAATTGCTTAATTTTATGTTTAAATTTTGCTAAATGCTTAAAGGTTATAAAAGTTAAAAACTATATAATTATCACAATAATTTATTTATTGCACATTCCTTTATTTAGTTTACACTATTCAAATTGTTTATATTGTTTTTCACATATTTGTTTTCGTGGAAATAGTTTGGATGATGTTATAAATTTAATTTAAGTGTTTAAATAAATATGTTTGCATCATCATGTGCCTAGATACCCGTTCAAGGTATACTCATTAGGAGTATATCTTGAATAGTCCCCGATTAGGACTGTTCTTCGACGTTTGACCTCACTTAGGTGGTGAATGTATGCCTTTTGTTCTATTCTATGTAATTTCCGGTGATGTTGTTTCTCTATGTTGTTCTTCAGGTACATATGTAAGCTTTTTACGAAGGCGACATTGTGTACTTGGAGAACTCATGGGAAATGCTGCCCGGAATTTACGTAGAAGCGAATAGTTGGCATACATTCACTAGTGGGGTTAGACGTCGAAGAATGGGTTAGGTTGGAGTGATAAGGACCTTTGGACATCATTTTAGGCCCTATATGTATTTCACAAATATGTTTTAATTGTACGTATGTTGGTTGTTAATGAGTATTGTCATTGAAATGGTTTAGAATTGTAGAATTGGTCACCATGAAACGGAAGGAGCGTTGGTGGATGTATGATAGATATGACAATGTGCGTAACTTGAGGCCCGAGTTCTTGAGGGGGTTGATGAATTCATTGATTTTTGCAAAGTCAATCCCGAAACCCCAGGTAAGGATGAAGTTAGATGTCCGTGTCCGAAATGCAAGAACAGACGTATGCATGACGCAGACACGGTTAAAGTGCATTTGTATAGCAAGGGCTTTATACCTGATTACTACGGTTGGTATTCTCATGGTGAAGAGTTACCTCAACCCTGGAAGAGCTATCTAATCCGTACCGTGAAATGGTTTTCGATGCTCTTGGGAATAACCCGGAACCGTCCACTTGTTGAAGAGCCTAGTGGAATGGAGGAGGAGCCTAATCCTCAAGCAAAGGTGTTTCTTGACCTATTAAAGGCTTCTGAGGAACCGTTGTACGACGGGAGCTCCATGTCTGTGTTGGAAATGGCATCTAGAATCGTATCTTTGAAGTGTGAGTACAATTTGCCACATAGGTGTGTTGATGCTTTTGCTTCATTAATGAAAGAAGCAATACCTAGCAACAACAACATGAGTAACACATTTTACGATACGAAGAAGATCTTGGAGGGATTAGAGCTTCCCCACGAGAAGATTCATGCTTGCCCCCAAAGGTTGTATCTTTGTTTTGGAGAACTGATGCACACTTGGACAGATGTAGAGTGTGCGATAGCGACAGATACAAGAGGACTTCTAAGGGGTCTTTAGTTCCAATGAAAGTTTTGATTTATTTCCCAATCACACCGAGATTGCAGAGGTTGTATGCAACAAAGAACGTTCTTTGAAGAAATGACATGGCATGCCAAAAATCCAAGAGTCGAAGACAAAATGGCTCACCCTAGCGACAGTGAAGCTTGGAAGCATTTGGATAGATCATTTGGCGAATTTGCATCTGAGCCTAGGAATGTTCGGCTCGGTTTGTGTACCGATGGGTTTGGTCCACATGGAAAGTTTGGGGGTCAATATTCATGTTGGCCGGTCATCTTAACCCCGTACAACTTGCCGCCATCGATGTGCATGAATAAACCCTTCATGTTCCTTTCGTTGCTCGTTCTCGGTCCTAAAAATCCGAAGGGGAAACTTGGATGTGTACATGCAACCCTTAATCGAGGAATTGAAGCAATTATGGGATGTTGGAGCAACTACTTATGATATTTCTAGGAAACAAAATTTCAATATGCGTGCCGCCATTCTTTGGACAATAAATGATTTTCCCGCTTACGGTATGCTATCTGGGCTCGGTCTACTGGGAAAAAGGCTTGTCCTTATTGTATGGATAAATCCAAAGCTTTTTGGCTCGAGCATGGGGGTAAAGTTTCTTGGTTTGATTGTCACCGTCAATTTCTTCCCGAAGATCATCCTTTTCGTAAAAACAAAATAGCTTTTTGCGAAATAAGGTTGAAAAAAGGGTCTCCACCACACATCATGTCCTGGGGAAGAGTTGTGGTCATGTGTTAAAGACTTGCCAAAGGCTACGGATGGACCGAGATGCACTTAACGCTTTGAAAAAGTTGAAAAATGGGTGGTTCAAACAAAGTCTGTCTTTGGGAGCTCCCATATCTTGGAAAGATCCGCATCTTCGTCACAACCTCGACGTCATGCACATTGAGAAAAACTTCTTCGACCAACTCATTCACACGCATTATGGATGTGAAAAAAACAGGGCATGAGACACCGTTGCATCTAGAAAAGACATTGCTAAATTGTGCAAAAGGTCTCAACTTCATGTCACCAAGGATGCGAACGGAAAAGAAACTCCACCAAAAGCACCTTTCGCGACCGGACAAGTCCCAAAGGAAAGTATTATGCAACCGGGTCGGAGATTTGAAATTTCCCGATGGCTATGCTTCCGACTTAACAAGATGTGTGGACATGCAGTCCGGTAAGCTGCACAGTATGAAAAGCCATGACTGTCATGTCTTCATGGAAAGATTATTGCCGATTGCATTAAAGGAGTTGCTTCCGGTTCATGTGTGGAAAGTTGTCACTGAGATTAGCCTTTTTTTCCGTGATTTGTGTTGCTCCACCATCACAAGAAGTGACATGGAAAGGTTGGAAAAGGACATAGCCGAGATCCTTTGTAAACTCGAAAAGATTTTCCCACCATCATTCTTCAATTCCATGGAACACTTACCAGTTCACCTTCCACGCGAAGCTAGGCTATGTGGTCCCGTGCAATACCGTTGGATGTATCCCTTTGAAAGGTACCTTATCCTTCATTTTCATATATCCTTTTTTATTGTTGTTCGCAATTGTGTAACTCTTTTTTATAACCACCTTCTTAGGTTCCTCAATCATTTGAAACGCAAAATTGGTAACAAGGCTCGTGTGGAGGGTTCTATTTGTAATGCGTACTTGTGTGAAGAGATTGCAAACCTGTTCAAACTACTTTCAGCAAGGAGTGGATACTAAGACACGAGATTCAAGCCGTAATGTAAATGATGAACTTGATAGGATGCTCGACGAAACTGTCCCAGAGCTATTCAGGGTTAATTGTGGTCGGCCGTCTAATGCAGGAGGAACACGATTTTTAACTGAAGTGGAACTACAACGTGCACACCTATATGTGTTAGCAAATACAGGCATCTTACAAGAATTTGAGAAGTAAAACACTTGTTATTAATCATATTATTTATAAATTTAACTTTCATTTTAAATTTAGACATTAACAATTGTTATGTTTGTAAGGGATTTCGAGGACCACATTCTTCAAATTCGACCTACTCTACGTAGGGAAGATGTGTGGGTGCAACATGAAGCGGAATACCTTGATTGGTTTAGATCGAAAGTGAGTTTGTGTGACTATAGGTTATTCAATAGGTTATTAAAGAAATGTTAATGTATTAACAATATGAATGAATTTCAATAGGTTATTCAAGACAAACCCAATGATGATGTATTGTTTGCTTTGGCAATGGGTCCTTCGACATTAGTTCGCACTTGGAATAGATACTATGTTAATGGGTACAATTTCCAAACAAAAGCATCAAGCAACCACAAATCCACCATGAATTATGGAGTGTGTGTGTCTAATGACGGTGGGAGTGATTTCTTTGGGATTCTAGATGATGTTATAGAATTGAAGTTTACCGGTGCTCGTAGTCAATATAGCACCTGTTTTGTTCAAGTGCAATTGGATGGACAATGTGAGGGGAATGAACATTGATCAATACAAGCTAGTTGAAGTCAACCACACCAAGAAATACCCCAAGTTTGATCCCTTTGTGCTATCATACCAGGTTAGCCAAGTATATTTCGCACCGTACCCAAGCTTGAAAAGAGATCGTGCTCAATGGTGGGCTGTGTTTAGGACAAAGGCAAGGTCTGTGATTGATGCTCCGGTTGACTTCGACTTCCTTCAGGAGACAAGTGTTGGGACTCCAACGCTTTGTGATCCAAATGATATTCCCGATTATGAAGGTGGTAATGATGTCGAGTGTGTTGAAGGAGATGACGAAGAAATTTTGTTTGAAGCCCCATCGGGTGATGATGAAGAAGAGTCTAGTTTCGAGTCCGGAGAAAGCGAGGATGATGACGATGACGATGACGATGATGGTTTTTAGGATGACGATAGTGATGATGAACTAAGCGAGGATGGGAATTCACTTTGATTTGTTTGAGTATATCATAGCTTGTATTAAGGACAACATTTCAATAAAAATATAGGACTTTTGTAATGAAATGTTGAAGATTACTTGTTATGACATTTCCATCTATAGTTTTTCTTACTTTGTTGTTGAGTAACATGATCCATTCTCGCATTAATATTTATGTTTCCTCCGCCTTGCTTTCTCCCCACTTCAAACCTAGTAATTATTATACGGGGGACACAAACTCCTTTTGTTTTTTGGATTAAAAAGCTAAAACATTGATTACATAAATTATATAGGACTACTTCATAATCTACGCCACCGACTTAGTTTAGATTATTGGTACATGCAAATCTCTAACAAGGCCCATCTTTGTTTGCTTGCCTTTAGCGGGGGGGGGGAGGGAGGAGGGGGGGGGGAGGAGGGGGCTGAGGCCAGGGGGAGGGCGGGGGAGGGCAGGGGGGGGGAGGGGCTGGGCAGCCGCCAGGGGGAGGGCGGGGGAGGGCGGGGGGGAGGGGAGGGAGGCCGCAGGCCGCAGGGGGAGGGCGTGGGGAGGAGGGGGGCCGCAGGCCGCAGGGGGAGTGAGGGGGGAGGGCGGGGAGGGGGAGGGCACGCAAGCCCAGGGGGGAGGGCGGAGGGAGGGGAGGGGGGCGCGAGGCCGCAGGGGGGCTTGTGAGGGGGAGGGCAGGGGGGGGGAGTGGGGCAGCCGGGCCAGGGGGGAGGGCGGGGAGGGAGGGGGGCTGCGAGGCCGAGCGGGGGGGCTTGTGAGGGGGCGGGGGGGAGGGGGGGGGCTGCAGCAGCCGGCAGGGGGAGAGGGCAGGGGAGGGCGAGGGGAGGGAGGGGGCGCAGCCACGGCGGGGGGGAGGGGGCCGCAGCCGCCAGGGGGAGTGAGGGGGAGGGGGGGGGAGGGGAAGTCGGGAAGAGGATGGATTTGAGGGAAGAAAGAGGAAGGCAAAGAAAAGGGATGAAAATGTGGCATTGCTTCCTTTGTAAAGGAAAAATGTTTTTCACCCTTGAAAGAAGTATCTTACGCGTTTCTACTTTCTTGCATTTTAGGTAATCATGTCTAATCCTAAGGGCCGCGGAGGTCGAGGTGGCTTAGGTGGAAGCCAAGGTCGTGGGACTTTGACTCCGAGGAGCTTTTTCGGTCACCGGATGTACAAGGAAGCCGAGAACCCTATGTCGAGACACGGGGAGATGATTCACGGGGCACGTGACATTGGTGAGCACGTACCGGAGACTCCGATGACTCATACGGAGGAAGGTGAAGGTTCGAACCGTGCACCAAGAAAGGTTTTAAGCCCTACTGGATTGTGGTAAGTTCGTAAGCCTTCATTTCATGATATTTGTATGCAATGATATTCACAATTCACGTGTTTGTTTGGTTTTCAATTCAGGTTTGATGATAACAAGGTTAGTGGGTCCATCACTGACATTTTCCAGGGCCATTTTCGACAGCCATGGTTCAATTACAGTGAGGTCGATGATGCAACAAAGACGCATTGGTGGAACATTTTTACAGTATGTATGAATCGAATTATGAAAAATGAAATTGATTATATTACTTTATTAATATCTTTGTTTAATGTTTGACTAAAGGGTATTTACGAATGGCCTCCTGAGTTAGAAGGCCTAGTGAGGAAGGATTACAAGAAAAAAGCTTCATCTCGTCTGCGAGACTTGCGATACTGGGTGGTTAAGAAAGCCAAAGAAAGGCCAAAATGGTTGGGGGAGACGATATACGAAGACATGAAGAAGAGAAGTGAAGACCCAACATTTCGGGAAAAATCTGAACAGGCGAAGAAGAACCGAAGAGGTGGCTCCCTGTCTAATCCAATTGAGCCGTCACACTTTCAGGGTTCTATTTCGGCGGCACAGCATGCTAGGAAGATGGTAAACATGTTTCATATCTACTACTTAGTGTAATTTACATGAATATGTTCCATAAAGCCTTTGTTAATTCAACAATGTCTACGAGCAAAGAGTGAGAGGAGGAGTACTCCCTTTCGCTCCCGAGTTGTTCTTGAAGACTCATTTCAAGACTGTTCCTGGAAAAGGAGAAATTCCAGCAAACAAGAAATCAAAGCAAATCTCGGTACATACTTCTAAACATATATTTATAGGCAAATATGATTGAAAAGTTTGATGGTAGTTTAAGTTAGAACCAAATGTAGGCTAATATAGGCCATTTTAGGCCTTTTTACTTGAAATTGAATGAATACGAGTACTTTGATGTTAGTTTAAGTTATAATCACCTCAAACATCATATATGTAGTTAGTTTAGTGTATTTATAAGTTGTTTTGATTGAAAATACACAAAGTAGGAAAGTTAGAACCAAATGTAGGCTAATATAGGCCATTTTAGGCCTTTTTACTTGAAATTGAATGAATACGAGTACTTTGATGCTAGTTTAAGTTATAACCACCTCAAACATCATATATGTAGTTAGTTTAGTGTATTTATATGTTGTTTTGATTGAAAATACACAAAGTAGGAAAGTTAGAACCAAATCTAGGCCAATATAGCCCTTTTTTAGGCCTTTTTACTTGAAATTGAATGAATACGAGTACTTTGATGCTAGTTTAAGTTATAACCACCTCAAACATCATATATGTAGTTAGTTTAGTGTATTTATAAGTTGTTTTGATTGAAAATACACAAAGTAGGAAAGTTAGAACCAAATGTAGGCTAATATAGGCCATTATAGGCCTTTTTACTTGAAATTGAATGAATACGAGTACTTTGATGCTAGTTTAAGTTATAACCACCTCAAACATCATATATGTAGTTAGTTTAGTGTATTTATATGTTGTTTTGATTGAAAATACACAAAGTAGGAAAGTTAGAACCAAATGTAGGCTAATATAGGCCATTTTAGGCCTTTTTACTTGAAATTGAATGAATACGAGTACTTTGATGTTAGTTTAAGTTATAATCACCTCAAACATCATATATGTAGTTAGTTTAGTGTATTTATAAGTTGTTTTGATTGAAAATACACAAAGTAGGAAAGTTAGAACCAAATGTAGGCTAATATAGGCCATTATAGGCCTTTTTACTTGAAATTGAATGAATACGAGTACTTTGATGCTAGTTTAAGTTATAACCACCTCAAACATCATATATGTAGTTAGTTTAGTGTATTTATATGTTGTTTTGATTGAAAATACACAAAGTAGGAAAGTTAGAACCAAATCTAGGCCAATATAGGCCTTTTTAGGCCTTTTTACTTGAAATTGAATGAATACGAGTACTTTGATGCTAGTTTAAGTTATAACCACCTCAAACATCATATATGTAGTTAGTTTAGTGTATTTATAAGTTGTTTTGATTGAAAATACACAAAGTAGGAAAGTTAGAACCAAATGTAGGCTAATATAGGCCATTTTAGGCCTTTTTACTTGAAATTGAATGAATACGAGTACTTTGATGTTAGTTTAAGTTATAATCACCTCAAACATCATATATGTAGTTAGTTTAGTGTATTTATATGTTGTTTTGATTGAAAATACACAAAGTAGGAAAGTTAGAACCAAATGTAGGCTAATATAGGCCATTTTAGGCCTTTTTACTTGAAATTGAATGAATACGAGTACTTTGATGCTAGTTTAAGTTATAACCACCTCAAACATCATATATGTAGTTAGTTTAGTGTATTTATATGTTGTTTTGATTGAAAATACACAAAGTAGGAAAGTTAGAACCAAATGTAGGCTAATATAGGCCATTTTAGGCCTTTTTACTTGAAATTGAATGAATACGAGTACTTTGATGCTAGTTTAAGTTATAACCACCTCAAACATCATATATGTAGTTAGTTTAGTGTATTAATATGTTGTTTTGATTGAAAATACACAAAGTAGGAAAGTTAGAACCAAATCTAGGCCAATATAGGCCTTTTTAGGCCTTTTTACTTGAAATTGAATGAATACGAGTACTTTGATGCTAGTTTAAGTTATAACCACCTCAAACATCATATCTCGTAGTTAGTTTAGTGTATTTATAAGTTGTTTGGATTGAAAATACACAAAGTAGGAAAGTTAGAACCAAATGTAGGCTAATATATGCCATTTTAGGCCTTTTTACTTGAAATTGAATGAATACGAGTACTTTGATGCTAGTTTAAGTTATAACCACCTCAAACATCATATATGTAGTTAGTTTAGTGTATTTATATGTTGTTTTGATTGAAAATACACAAAGTAGGAAAGTTAGAACCAAATCTAGGCCAATATAGGCCTTTTTAGGCCTTTTTACTTGAAATTGAATGAATACGAGTACTTTGATGCTAGTTTAAGTTATAACCACCTCAAACATCATATATGTAGTAAATTTAATGTATTTATAAGTTGTTTTGATTGAAAATACACAAAGTAGGAAAGTTAGAACCAAATGTAGGCTAATATAGGCCATTTTACCCACTTTATTTTACTTGAATTTGAGTATATTTAACCAAATGCGGGAGACGTACAAGAAGAAGCTGGATCATTGTACCACTCGGGGGGTCACACCGAACCCCGATCTCGTTGTATTGGGAGACAGTTGGGGGAGGAACCGAGGAAAAGTTCGGGGGTTGGGTCGGGGAGATCATTTGTACTACAACTCTTCATCGGGCGAGGAGATAGCGGCTCTTCACAACCATATGAGTCGTCCATTTTATCTCGGATTGAGGCGCGAGGTGGAGGCAAAGGTCGGCTGCGCGGATGGAAGAGGTGGAGGCAATGGTCGCAAAGACGGGTGGAAGCGTCAAGTCGGGCCATTGTTGAGGAAATGATGAGGAACATGTCTAGTTTCGGCCACATGTCCTCGAGGTTGCAACCCAGCCCCCCTCCACATCGCGGACCGCACGATGACCCAGGGGTTTGGTGGTGGCGGTAGTGCTACACGGACACCCTTGACCAGTGTAGTGTTTTTGCTTTCGGCAACTTGGTAACTAACTTTTATGCATTTAGTGTCAATATTTATCGGCATCTCGCTTTGTTTCTAGATGTGTCGGGTTATTTTTTTTGGAACCCGACTTCTAATTTATTTCTCGACACCGGGATCTATTTTGCGTACATATATTTAATCTAGGTAGTTTGTCTAACTATAGACATTTAGTGTCTATATTTATCGGCATCTAGCTTATTAGTTTCCAGCTTTGTCGATATATATTTTTTGTAAACACAGAATTCTACTTTATTTCCCGACATCGGGATCTATTTTGTGTACATAATTGTAATCTATTTCATGTAATTATACAAGTATCAATGCAAATTACAAGTATCAATGCAAATTGTAATATATATCAAAATTGCATATTTTTGTAATTGAATGCGATGGAGGAACAAACTTTAGTGTGGTCCACGAAGCATGCAGCCGTGCCGGTACGGGTTTAATTATTGGTAACAACAAAATTATTCTAAATAATATTATTTCAAAAAAACAACGACGGCTAAACATTAAATCAACGACGGCTAGGCAGTCGTTGCAAGGTATACCATGGACCCAAGGACTTCCTCTTCAACGACTGCTTTAATATAATAGCGACGGTTTATAACAGACGTTGATGTGGCCCATACAACGACTGTTTATAACCGTTGGGAGAATTACCGACGGTTTTAAACTGTCGCTAAATCAACGACGGTTTGAAACCGTCGTTGATTTAACGGCTGTTTAAAACAATCGTTGCTTTGGTGCCAGCGTCGGGTTTTTGGAACGGTCGCTGATTACAAGTAAGCCGTCGGTATTTTACTCACCGACGGCTCAGCGGTCGTTGATTCTAAATTCAGCGACCCCCTGTGCACCGACGGCCAGTTAACGACGGTTTAGCGGTCGTTGATGTTTCACCGACGGTTTCCCTAATATTGCCGACGGCTTTTAGCCGTCGTTAAGTTCAACCTTTCTTGTAGTGGATCGATCTAAGGGGGTGTTGTACCTTAGCCAAAGGAGGTACATTGAGAAGGTTCTTGAGAGATTCTCAATGAGCAATGCAAAGCCCGTTTCTACTCCTCTCGGTTCTCACTTCAAGCTCTCAAAGGAGCTTTGTCCTCAATCCGAAGAAGAAGAAAGGGCCATGGTTCACATCCCCTATACTAGTGCCGTTGGGAGTGTGATGTATGCCATGGTATGTTCTAGGCCGGACATTGCTCAAGCGGTGAGCATGGTGAGCCGTTATATGTCAAGGCCTGGGAAAGGGCATTGGGAAGCTTTGAAATGGCTTCTAAGGTACTTGAAAGGTACCTCACACATTTGCTTGGAGTTTGGCCAAGATGCAAATGGTGTGATTGGGTATTGTGATTCGGATTATGGTGGAGACTTGGATGATCGGAAATCAAATTCGGGTTATGTGTTTACCTTGGGAGGTACGGCCGTGAGTTGGCAATCTTCGCTACAAGATGTTGTAGCTCTTTCAACTACGGAAGCGGAGTTCATGGCAATTACCGAGGCATTCAAGGAGGCAAAGTGGCTCAAAGGTTTGGTTGGGGAGATTACCTCGTGTTCTAAGGAGGTGTCCGTATTTTGTGATAGCCAAAGTGCCATTCACTTGGCTAAGAACCAAAACACGTTCCATAGAAGAACGAAGCATATTGATGTGGAGTACAACTTCATCCGGAATGTCATTGATAAGAAAGAGTTGACATTGATGAAGATTCGCACCGAGGAGAACCCCTCCGACATGTTGACAAAGCCTTTGCCAACAACTAAGTTCACCTTGTGTGTGAACTTGGTGGGTCTCTCCTCTTGTTTGTTGTAAGCCCCTATGGGGTAGAGCTTTGGAGTTTGATTAGTATTTTTGGTGTTATTGGAGGTGTTTGGAGAAATTCAAGTCAAGGTGGAGAATTGTTAATTTGTGCCTTGATTTCTTGGCGAAAAGAGAAAGGAGAGAGGAGCATTGAAGCTCGGCCGGAAGAGCAAAGCGAGCGGCCCATCCAAGGAGAAGCGGCCGGGCGGGCGTGAAGGAGCCCGGGCGGGCCAGTGAGAGCTCGGGCGGGCCAGCCCAAACTGTCACATTCTGCCTTCAAGGCAGTTTCATGACCGAAACCTGCACCGGGCGGGCGCCCGGCCGGGCGGGCAGCTTGCCCTGTTTCACGTTTTTCGTGTTTTTAATCCGGATTTTTCCGGATTTAATGTTTTGGGTTTTGGGTTATTTTGTAACCTTAAGGATGTCATATATAAGGCATCCTAAAGTCTTTTAGAACCCTAAGATTCAAATTAGCCACAAAAGATAACTCTCTCTCTCTCCTCCTCTCTCTCTTCTTCTCCATTGTAATTCCTCCATTAGAGAGGGTAAAGAAAACTCCAAGGTTCTTGCTTGTGGATGTAGGTCAAGGTTGACCGAACCACGTTAAATCTTTGTCTCTCTTTATTGCTTACTTTTCTCACTTAAAGTTTACAACTTTGCATTTATTGTTGAACTTGATGTTAACTAAGCAAACCCTAGGTCCTAGAAATTGCACTTATTGCTAACAGTGACTAAAGCTAGAAGAGGGTAACTGATAAGTGCTCTGCTCTTTATTGAAGTTCATTCATTCATATTTATCGGATCACCACCAACTACAAGGTGATCCAAGCAGTAGCAGCAGCGCGCGTATAATCGGATCATCATTATCATCGTCATCTATACTATCATCAACCACTAGCACACTATCTTCACCACCCAAGACCACCATCAACGCAGCCCACTATGAAATGCTTCTGAACAACGACATCAGTGGTTTGAGGGCGGCGGCTTCTCTGATCTTGTCTGGGGAGTCTGATAACAGCACCATTCTTCATTTGGCGGCAAGTGCCGGACTATCAAACTCCATTCATGTCATCATTCAGAAAAATCCAAAACTTCTTCAAGTTCAAAACTCGAATGGTGATCTTCCTATCCATGTTGCTGCAAAGTCTTGTCAGCTAGGCGCTGTTAAGGAATTAGTTCTTGGTGCTGATCGTTTCGGTGAGATATCGATGTTGGAGAGGGAAAATCATGATGATTATAAGAACACTGCCCTTCATATTGCTTTAGAGAATAAGCAAAAGGAAATGGCTGAGTGTTTGTTTAGGAAATGCCCTAAAACATTTTACCAGTTGAATAAGCAGGGGATTTCTCCACTTTATTTGGCGATTAAAGCAGAGTTTTGGGGGCTTGTTAAGGAAATGCTTTCTGAAGATGTAGTTGCAGCGTATCCGGATGCTGAAAATCAATTGTTGGAAGGGAAATCAGTTGTTCATGCTGCAATTATTGCCAAAAAGAAAGGTACTTACAATACTTTATCAGTACTCATTAATTAGAATTTAGATCTGTCAATAGTATGAGGTCCGGTCTAAAATTGCATTTCTATTTCTGCCTTGTAAATTATGGAGATTTTTTTTTACTTTTTCAAAGTATAGTTACAAGTACAGATGTATTTAGTGAGCGATTAGAACATATTGATATTTGCTACCTGATCTTCCTAAACATTCACTAATCACTACCAAATACTTACTTTATGTTTAGATAAACTTCCTATATTTCCTTTTCTAAAGTCCCAAAAAAAAAACTTTTAGCTTATGTTATATGAGTATGAGATTCTGCGGATTAGTGACTGGAATTTGAATGTGAGTGAGTTTATTAAAGTATTGTCATTGATAATTGGTATTCAATAAAGTAAGTTCGAAATACATAATTAACAACGTTAGAAATATACTTTTTGTTTTGGGTGTAGAAAGAGGCACAAGGATAAATGATGTAGACGAGATTTGATCCCAATTCTTGAACACCACCTCCCCAGACTTTAACCAACTAAATTAGTTGACATCCTAATTCCTATGTAATACTAGTATACTACTAGAAGTGAAAGATATTACACTTACACTTTTCACGCATGCCAATGCAAAACTTTAAGGATATATATCTCTAGTTTTGTATTTGTAAAAGTTATAAAAAGTACATATTAATAAAATACATACTAAGACGAATCTAACAAGATCCCACATGACTATAAATTACAAATGAGGGTCAAAGTCAGCAACTTGTGAATAGTATAAAATGTCAAAGTGTGAATGGAAATGAAACGGAGGGAGTACAACGCACTAATCCTACACCGCTAAAAGGAACAGTTGTGTGTTTCTTCCCCACTAAGTTTGAAGCTATCATATCACTATATGAGGGTTTGATTAGGTCAAAGATGTGAGGTACCACATCAAAGTGAAGAAATGATTTAAAAAGAAGTATATTTTTATCAGGGTCGGATTTTGTCATGTGTATAAAGGTCTACAGCACAGGGCCACATTTTCTAGGGGCCTAATATTGTGGTTAAGCCCACCTAGAAAAAATCTAATATTTTTCTCAATTACTATGAATACTCCTTTATCTCTATCCTATTACCGATACCTCTTTCCCAAAGCCTTCATTAGTCACACTTCTACTTATAATAGAGGCCTCATTTTGTTATAATAACGGGGCCACAAGAATCTAAAAAACGGCCTTGATTTTCATACTCATATGATGTGGACTCTCTTCATTAATTCTCTTTATGATTTTTCCAATTTTTGTAGTTATACTTTTTATTTATAAAAAATATATAGTATCCTACTAACAATTTTTTTTTTTTTAAGGAAACTACTAACAATTATTGAATTGTGTGCACAAGTATAATTGATTTGAATACTGACATGATGCCTACTTCTTATAAATTATCTTCCAAAATATAAATTGTTTTTTCTTTGTTTCTTTTATTTCTATTGTATGCTTTGCATGTTAGTCAATGCTCAACTTTTAACATTAGTATCTTCAATTATATACTTACTATGTTGCTTTTTTTAGGGGTACTTACTCTGTTACTTAATAGTTGAAACCAAGTGGTTTGTCACACAATTTTAGGAGCTTGATAGACAAGACAAACAAACAAATTTTTTAAGATATTTTTTGCACCTTACGATTAATTACTTCTCTTGTCGGTATTTAAATTTTGTTGTTTAGTTTGTCCATTTACCGTATCTATCATGATCAATCAACTAACTTTAACTCTATTTTATCTCTATTATATAAAGAAAAGAATAGTCAATTGAGATCTTGTTATATTCATCTCAACATATAATTTCAAAAAATTAACTTTTTATAATTTTTACTTGTGCGCAATTAAAGTTATTAATAATCAAAGAAGCGCATGGGGTTACATGAAAAAGAAAGAAAGAATGTAGCTCTTATTAAAACTCTAGAGGATCCGAACTCGCATGTATAAGTATATGTGAATAACATCAATAATTGTAAAAAGAAAAGGAGGTAGTCTATTTCTCGGAAGTTTGAGAAGTACCATATTTTAAAGCAAATTCATGTTTTTTATAGCATATTCATGTTTTTTATCCCTAGTAAAATGTAATCTTAACTAGGGAATATATATATATATATATATATATATATATATATATATATATATATATATATATATATATATATATATATAAGTGAGTTCATATGAGAATGCATACTTACATGAGAAATGAGAATGAATTTTACACGCTATAACTCTAATGAACAAGTGATGTAACTCTAATGAAAAGGTGATGTAACTCCAAAAAAACAAAAATTGAAAAAAAAAATTCGAAAAACAATTTTTTTTTTTTTTTGGGCTCGAAATTTTTTTAGGGGTATAACTCTAATGAACAAGTGTTGTAACTCTTATCCAATCGTGTGGTTGAGATTCATTCTCATTTCTCATGTAAGGAGCATTCTCACGTGATCCCCGCCCCTATATATATATATATATATATATATATATATATATATATATATATATTGGAACAAGATCTTGTGAAAACAACTCTTAATATGAAAACCGAAAACAAGACATCCGGACCGTTGATTTGGATCGTGCGGCCTATATCATCAATTCATTCTCTAACCCACTCCGACCCTCTCTCTCTCCTCATAGAACTCCACCCCTTTCTCTCTCCTCTAAAGATCCAACCCACATTTAACCCTTCCATTTTTTTCTCTCACATCCTTCATCAATGGAGGAAAACACCGAGCGCCACCATCATCAACACCGACATCTTCAACCAAAGATCCAATCATAATCTACTCTCGTCGTAAACATTTTGAGTACCCTAGCTTCTTTTCTTCCTTTCAATTCGGATCCTCTCGTTGTTGCGATTGGTGCGAATGTGCTTGATTCGATTTGTGTATTTAGTTTTATGAGAGGTGTTTTGCTCGCACTCATAAGGACGCCGTTGTTGATGTAAATTGATTTTGAAAGTCCGACATGGATAATTTGCATTGGGAATGGAAGATAACAAAGTTGTTGATAAATTGATGGGTATACTTGACTTGAGTTTCATTGCCATTGTTGTTTAACACACAAAGTTTGGGAAAAAAATGGAAGAAGATGTACGTTGAGGAAGAAGGTGGCAATATTGGAAAAAAAAAAAAAAGTATCAAGAGCTGTAATTAGTTACTCTAAAACTAATTAAAGTTACTCTTATAATACTAAAAGTTACCCTAAAAAAATTCAAAGCTACTCTTTAAATATAAAGTTACTCTTAAGGTCTTAACATAATAAAGTTACCCTAAAAGTGGTAAAAGTTACCCTAAAAGTTTTAATAGTTACTCTTATAATAAATAAAGTTGCCCTTGAAATATATAGAATTATCCTTAATATAATAAAGTTACCCCAAAATTGGCAAAAGTTACCCCAAAACTAACAAAGTTACCCTTCAAATGTATAAAGTTACCCTAAAAGTGTTAAAAGTTACCCTTCAAATATATAAAGTTACCCTAAAAGTGTTAAAAGTTACCCTTGTTTTCGGTTTTCGAGATTAAGAAATTGTTTTCAACGGATCCCACCCCTATATATATATATATATATATATATATATATATATATATATATATATATATATATATATATAGTGATAGTAAGAGCTCTCATATTCTAACTATGAGGTTGGTGGTTTGATTCTCATCACCTTCCATTTTAGTTACCTTGTGATTAAGAGTTGCGCCGGTTTTAGACAGGTCAATTTTGTGTAAAAATAATAAAAATTAAATTAACAAGTTTATTCCAGAAACTAATTACATCAATTTTACTCGAAATGAGCAGATATCCTGGAAATGATATTGAAAGAATATAGTGAACTTTTATATAAGAAGGATGAAATGGGAAGAATACCACTATCATATGCGGCTTACATAGGCTTCCATGATGGGGTTAAGTACATCATCTATAAATTCATAAACGAAGCCTTCAAAATCGATGAAAATGTCTTCTTTCCTATCCATTCGGCATGCAGCGGAGGCAATATCAAAGTAGTCAAGGAGTTCTTTACAAAGTTGCCTAAAAATTCAAGGTTATTGCTGAACAAAAATGGCCAAAACATCCTTCATGTGGCAGCCGCAAGTGGCAAAGCTGAGGTTGTTAAGTATATTTTACGACAGCCGGAATTCGAGACGATGATCAACATGAAAGATGAAGATGGCAACACTCCATTGCTTTTGGGTGCCAAAGGGAAACATCCTGAAGTGGTTTATGTTTTAACATGGGATGACAGAGTCAAGTTAACCGTCCAGAACAAAGATGGATGTACAGCTCTTGACATTGCTGAGGATTATGGAGACAATGTTCCTTCATTTGACGAGGTACTTACGCTTACATTTTGTTTTTAACTAAATTGCTAGCTAGATTCACTGAAAATCTATAATTAAATCTATAATTGGAGTGCTTTCCACTGATCAATAAATATAGATTATAAATTAATGATATTCCTAATTGTATCAGGAAATCAAAGATAAAATATATCCACAGAATATTCTATTTTAAATGTATACTAGCTATTAGGCCCGGACTACGCCCGATAAGAAAATTTTCATTTATTAATATTATCCTTTAAAATCTGATAACACCAAATGTTATTTGGTCTAGTGGTTAACACTACTTTAGTATATGTTCTTGAGGTCCTGGGATCAAATTTTATACTACGCAATTTCTAATTTTTTTTTTATTGTTGTGGATTACATGGAGTAAAACTCCCTTAGGAGAGGCGTCACGTAAGATCGTTTCTTCTTTATTCACGCCTTTTAATATATTAATATAGATATATGATCAACTTGTATCAATGGTAATATACACAATTTGTGTTTGTCTTAAATTGTTGGAGTAAAGTTGTGGGGGACGAAGGGCGTGTATGATATTTGCAATATCATGAAGAAAAGTGGCACTTGTGTTATTAAGATAATCTCTATAAATTGATAGCAAAACGACTCTAACTTAATTGATTTTAACTGTTTTATTAATTAAGGGAGAAAAATGATATATGATGAAACAAAGTTTTTAAGGGAGTTTTTGGTGATCGAGGAAGTGTCGCAAAAAGTTAAAAAAACACATTATGAAGGTAGATTATAGTTCATCTCTTATTCTTATATATACTAATCCAAGACCAGTTTTAACTTTTTAACAAACACTATATATTTTAAAAGCTATTTTGATTTTTGACATCTATTCTAACTAGCTATACTTAACAACTAATAGCTACCACTTAGAACAATAATTAGCTAACAACCACAACAATTACTTTTTTTCTTTTTTCACTATATATCAGTATTAATTTATCTTTTGATTTTCAATTATGCAGCGCTTGACTTGGTTGTCTTTAAGATATGCGGGTGTTCCGAGAGCCCCTCAATTGCACTACGTCAACATAAACTATATTGGCGCAGAATTAACCACACATAACCCCAATAGTGCACCCTTGCTTGTAAACAATCACGATAATTCAGCAACCTTTATGGTGCAAAACCAACCACTAAGCCTAGTGCAAAGCCATCCCAAAACAAAACGGAAAATTAAGTACAAGGAGAGAATCAACACACTATTATTAGTTTCCACCCTAGTAGCCACAGTGACCTACGCTTCCGGCTCCAGCATCCCTGGTGGCTATAACAACAATAAGCCCGACGAAGGCATGGCCACTTTAGCCCACAAGTGTGCATTTCAAGTGTTTGTGATCACCAACACCATTGCCATGTATAGCGCCATTCTTGCTGTGGTCGCCCTCATATGGGCTCACCTTGATGATCTCAGGCTCGTCCTACTATCACTTGACTTCGCGCTTCCGTTGCTCGGGATTTCCCTCGCCATGATGTCCGTGGCATTCATGGCGGCTTTGTACGTGGTGCTGCAGACTATAGTTTCTTGGTTAGGTATTATGGTGTTAATTATGGGAGGGGTCTTCTTAAG
This sequence comes from Beta lomatogona, assembly GCA_947646795.1. NCBI lineage: Eukaryota > Viridiplantae > Streptophyta > Magnoliopsida > Caryophyllales > Amaranthaceae > Beta > Beta lomatogona. The sequence goes on from CANSNZ010001493.1 coordinate 2,475,442, forward strand.
TGCACTCTTTGTTTTCTTTATTCCTCTATATTCACCAACGTCTTGCATTAGGATTAAAATTTTGCGTTATGTCTTTCATGTTCCCTTCACTCTCATGCTGTTAGCTTGTAAGAAGGGAAAAAGTGGAGTGCATTATTGATAATTTATGAATGTTTCAAATGACAAATGCTAAATCATTCTCCATATTTTATATTTAGATAATGTTGTTAGGAATGAAAATATTGTGGCTAACAAATAGTGCAATCCAATTATGACTTGTTGGAATCAACATAAATGAATAAATCAAAATACACAATAAAGAACATACAAAATTTACTTGAAAACCTTGAATAGGAGAAAAAACACAAATTTGTACCAGAACTTTCAATATGATATGATGATACAAGGAGATAATTCTATCTCTCTAAACTCTCTAACCTCTCTAATCTCTCTTTAGGGTTCTATAGTATCTCTAGATGAATTGCTCTCTCAATCTGCAAATTCTAGTTAATCCACTAAATAGGAGGAAATAAAACAAGCCAAGTAAGATACGGATTACGCATTCATAACAAAATTTTGACCATGATAAAGTGATTATTGACATGACAAATTTAAATTTTATATAATTATATACTTCTATATATATGACTTTAGATCTGCTAAGGTATAATCAGGTAAAATGGTCCAACCAAGTTTAATAATTTCAGTTAAAAAAATTTCAAGTGAAAGAATGCATTCGAAGAATATCTAGTGACAATCCTTATTACTATATGTTGTATATCATATATGGCAAATGAATCTTATACTAATATTTCAAGCAATAATACACTATATAACTATATTTGACCACAAATTTCTGTAAATTTCTACTCAAGTTCATATAATATAGTTAAGACAACTGTGTCCGTTTCCCTAAGTTGTGGGTTGGTACCAAAATGAAGCTGCGGCTGAAGCTGAAGCTTGATTGTTTAGCAGGTAAGCATTTCTTGGGAGGAATTTCTGAGGAATAGCATTTCCATGACGGTGTCATGCTATTACTAAATTTCTACGTTGGCATTTCAAAAATAAGGATGTACTAAGATATTAAAACTTCATGTCGCATTTGATGTATCTTCATCGCGGTGGACTTACACGATCGAGCCAAGTATTCATCGCAGCTTGGCAGTTAGAGATGAGCTTCACAGCAATTTCTGAACTTCTTAAGTGGACATGCTTGGCAGTTAGAGATGATCTTCACAGCAATTTCTGAACTTCTTAAGTGGACATGGTCTACTTTTCGTAATTGTGAATGTAAATGCAGCGATATTTGATCTGGAAATCAGAGGAGTCTCAGACACATGAGCAAAGTAAGTGACCGCTTAGGACCCTCAATTTTAAAGGGCCCCAACCATATTTTATTTTCTTACTTTTTAGGTTTTATGAGTTTAGATGGAAAATGCATTTGTTAATCCAAAATATTTGCCCGTAATCTATATATTTTTTTTTCATATTTCATAGCTTATTTTAGTTTTATCTTAGGTATATCTTTACTATTTTGTTAAATCTAAGGTGTCTCCTTGCTAAAGATCAAAATAACATTGAAGTACTCCGTTTAGAGTATTTAAGAACGTTAATCATTTTTCAACCATTTTAAAAAAAATTAAATTAGTTATTAATAATATGGGATTATGAATCCTTTTTATAGCCCTATAAAGCTCCATGTTTAATGCCTGGCACAGGGCTCCGAAATTGTCTGAGACGACTCTGTTGGAAATATTAAGTTTGATATTGCAACTTGCAAGTAGTTGTGTTAGCATAGTAGGTAAGGAGGAACCAATCATCTAACTCTGAATATTGAATATATCTTATAGTAGTAGTTCGATCTAGGAGAATATGGAAATGTGAAAACTCTTTTGTTTGTTGACATGGAAATGAACGGAACATGTGAATTTATAAACGGCTTTTTGATAATAACCACCTTATACTTCTTTTTTTGTATCTTATCACCTTAACTTTAATACATAGTAGATATATATATAAACTATGTTTCCCCACTTAACATTTTCCGTCCAAAATTATGTTTCCCCCGGCCCCTTTTCTTCCTATCTATCTCTCCTTGATAGGTCCTGATAATTTTTGAAATTTCATTGTAGATTGAAATACGTAGTCGATATATAAATTTACCCTCTCCTAATTGTAGATTTAGCTGGAAGGATTTTGACAATTGAGAGAGATTTGAGATTATGGGCAAGGTTTGAGAGGGAGTAATGGAAGAATTATGGAGTTATAGGGTGGAATTGAGGGAAATTAATAGGTGGGGCCACATTGGATGGAAAAATAGACAGAAACGTAAGTGATGGTGAAGTTAGTAAAATTAAGGTGGTAAAATGAATAATAAAAAGTATAAAGTGGTTACAATAAAAAAATCCATTTATAAATTTTGAAAAATATCGAAAGCCATATGATATATTCCCTCCGTTTCATTTTAATTGTTACACTTTGACATTTTACACTTTCACAAGTTGCACTTTGACCCTCATTTGTGATTTATACATGAATAAAAACATAGTCATGTGAGATCTTGTTAAATTCGTCTTAGTATGTATTTTATTAATATGAACTTTTTATAATTTTTACAAATACAAAACTAGAGATATATATCCTTAAAGTTTTGCATTGGCATGCGTGAAAAGTGTAAGTGTAACCATTAAAAAGAAACGGAGGGAGTAGATCATTAGTGGTATTGAACTCTAATATCCAATGCAATTATTCCATAAAAAAGAGTAATTAACTGAATTTAATTTCCAATACAAGCATATTTTGCCTCCAATAAGACCCCTTTAGCAATTAGTTATTAGGTTTTCTGAGTTTCATGAATGAATACACACAATGAATTCCAAATTTTAACAAGCAAAGCTGCGGCTGAAAATGATTGAATGTCAGGGTTTCTTGGGAGGAATTTTCAAGGAATAACATTACATTGTAATGATGTCATGCTACTTCTAACTTTCTACCTAGCTTTGACTTAGGCTGAAAAAAGTTTTAAAATCCCAAGTCAATGATGAATTTTCTCAAGATTTGTAGAATACGGGATAATGAATAGGTAAACACTAGCCAAGTATTTCAGTAAACATCCAGTGCATTTCATCTTCATCGCAGCTTGGCTGCCCTGCATGATCCATAGGGACATTTTCGACCTCATCATCTGCTTATAATTTTCTTTAAACATTTGCATCACAAATAGAGATGATTTTCACAGCAATTTCTCGATTTTGTTTAGTTGACAAAGTTCTACGATTTGTGAATGTGACCACAATGAAATATCTCGAAGTCTGAATTTAATCTTGAGTAATAGTCGTAGTAGGCCTGTAGGTTAGGAGGAACTAAAGATGAATAACAAAATATCTTTGTTCTCCATAGTTTTGATCTGGAAGGAAATGGGGGTGGCGAATTTTTCCTTCTTTTTATTCATTCACATAACTAGGTAGTTATTTTTATTATTAGAAGTGTTCGTAACAAGGTAGGTAATACAAAAAAAAAAAAAAAAAAAAAACAGAGGGCAATATAGTGTATTAGTATTAAATTTGAAGATTCTATTCTATTCAACTTATTTTAACTCATTTCAGAAAACATTGTTCTTACAAGATAAGATAAGTTCTAATAACATAAAATAAATTGAGATAAGTCAAAATAAGTTGAATAGAACGGACCGCTAGTAGTGGCGGATCCGGGAATTTATGAATGGTGGGTCACTACCAACTAGGTTGCACAAAGACGGATATGAGTACGGGTTCGGATATGGGTACGGATTCGGATACGGGTTCGGATACGCACACCCATATGGTGACCGACTCTTGAAAAGGGTGGAAAGAGGGAGAAAAGACGAAACAGAAGGTAGCTCAAAGCCTCAAACTATCCAAGTTTAAGCATCCTTAGAGAACAAGAGATAGTGAGACACATGAGGAGAAGTAATAGGATATAGGAAATAAAAAAGGATTTGGTAATTCAACCTATTGCTCGGGTTCATCATTCATGTATATGGTATATCTTAGAGATTCTTACGAGTCAATCATGTAATAGACATATAAGGGAGGTGGATAGACTCAATTGGACACAAAGCAACAAAAGTACCTTTACAAGTAGCTAGTCACAACCAAATGACTAAGAGGACGTCATATCAAAATAAGACAAGCCTTACCTCGTGCCTCCTTATCATCGAGAAAACCACACCCATGTTTCCTATAATTAAGTACACACCCCGAAAAACCCAGATGCACCATAATTCTACCAAAAGCAGCAAACCTAAAAAACAATTGACATGAATCATCTGAACTTTCACCGTATTTTTCCAAAATAATCTGACTTTTAATTTTTTTTATAAGAATCTCAAGTTCGTGTTAATAGACCCAAAAAGATTAACAAAAACGAGAAATAAATATAATAATAAAAGTATGGATTACTTTGAGAAGGACGCCCTAAAAGTGTTTTTTATAAGATGGGTCAAAATTGGAATTATAATCCATGTCAGTTTATCCAAAAAAATCACCCAAAAAAAGTAAAAGAAAAAAAAAACCACAATTGATCTAGATAGTACTCCATAACAAACCCACAAAATCCAGATTTATGCATAATCTCCAAAACAGAATCATGATCAAATTAACCAAAATTCATCAATTTTAGGTTAAAAAAAGGCTATGCAATATTTATCAAATTCTCCGTAATTCCCAATAGAATTCAAAAACAAAAAGGCACTTACGAAGAGCTTCTTGAGCAGAGAATCTTCTAGAAACATCTCTACGGACTACAAATCATGTTCCTCAAAAGATCTTTAACAGCAGGAGTAAAATTCCCAAAAACCCTAAACGAAAATCTCAAATTACCCCTCAAAACCATATCAAAAACCTCCTCCACTCTCTCTCCATAAAACGGCAGGAAACCAGCAAGCATTATATACAAAACGACACCAGCACTCCAAACATCAATTTTCTCATCATACCCATTACCTTCTAGTATCTCCGGCGCAACATAATACAGTTGAGAGAAGTTAGAGGATGAAAGGAAGAAGAAAGGTCAAGAGAAGGGTAGGAAATGCGGCGCTTCCTAAACCTAAAAATTTTGAAATTTGTTTTTTTTTCTAGGGGAATGGTGGGTCACGTGACCCACCGGGACTAAACGTGGCTCCGCCACTGACCGCTAGAATCTAGGTTTATTGATGATAATTATGATATGTAAATAAAAGTTGATGGTACTATTCTAGCTAATATCTCTATTGTGCTTGATAGAAATACTCTATTGTTCATACTGAGATGAAGTTTTTTTCTAGTTAATACTCAAAAGTAGTTTTTTTCTAAAATCTAAATTTATCAAATATGAAATGCTGATAATAGCAATGCATGTATCTAGGATATCAAGTTTATAATTATATTAAATAATAATACCTTATATGCTTGGCTCAACCTTCTCTCCAAAGCGAATAGATAAATGCAAATTTATAAACAAATGCATAGAATGATGTAAACAAGCATACCAAAATTTATAATCATATACACACACACATATATGTATATATATATATATATATATATATATATATATATATATATATATATATACTTACATATTATATACATACATATTATATACACTGTATATATACGTATTTTTTTAATTATAAAAGTATCACAATTTCAATAATTTTCATCAAGTTCTAATAAGTTAAAATAAGATAAAATAGGCTCGTTAATAAAACGAACCCTATTTGAATAATATGGAGAGAGAGTGTGTGTCTTTAGAATAATAGAATTCTATTATAATGGGTATACTAAATTGGTTATACGCCATTCAATATTTTTTAATTGGAACATTATGTAACACCCGTTCTTCCGAGCTAGTAACTAATCACATACCTTGGTTTGTTCCTCATTTGAATAAAAAAAAAACTAATCAAACTTTGCCATCACAAATCTCATTTATCATTATATAAACCTCATTTAATATTCTCTCGTAGTGGCTATCAACTTAAATACTATCTTGGATATGTAGGTCGGGGCCCATGCCACAATAGAACGATCTTAAATCAGACCTTAAATACACAATTAAATATTACTTTCACGGTTGTTTATGGCAATTCCGGGATTGCATTCTAAAGCTATAAATGGAGTATTTAGAGGCATTCTATGGCAATGCAAAGGGTCCTAGGCACCCGAAATACATTCAAGTCATGTCGGATCCCCTAGGAAGGTTTCGGGAGAAAAACATGACCGGGGCCACATGGTTTCGAAGAGGCCCCCAAAAGAGCCAAAATTGAAGGTTATAATAATACACGCTTTCGGACATTCTTGGGCACTTGGGCACCCGGAGGCTATTGGGTTGCCTCCCGGGGACATAAAAGCTCAATATAAGAATTGATATGTCGGACATACGACGACTTTCACGGCCATTTCGACATTGTACCGAAAAAGTGTAAATGGGGTATTTAGAGGCTATATGAGGCAACAAAGACGATCCTAAGCGCTCGGGATACGTTACAAATTATGCTAGCGCCCCAAGTAAGATTTTGGGGAAAAAAATATGACTAAGCCTAGAGAATTTCGAAAATTCCCCAAAAAAAGCCAAAATTGAAGGTTATAATACACGCTTTCGAACATTCTCAGGACCTAGGCACCGGAGGCCATTGGGTTGCCTCTTGGGGGCATCAAAAATAAATTTAAGAACTGATATGGATTCGAACGGACATATGATGGCTTTCACGACCATTTCGAGGCATTTCCGGGGTTGTAGTAGAAAAGTACAAATGGGTATTTAGAGGCATTTTGAGGTAATGCAAAGGGTCCCAAGCACCCAAGATACATTACAAGTCATACCGGAACCCCTAGGAAGGTTTCAGGAGCAAAATATGACGGGCCTAGAGGAGTCCGAAAATGCCCTCAAAACACCCAAAATTGAAGGTTATAATACATGGTTTCGAACGTTCACGGGGACCAGGGACCAGAGGCCATGGGATGCCTCCTAAGGACATGAGAGATCAATTTAAGAACTGTTATGGATTGGAACGGACATATAACCACTTTCACAGCCATTTATGGCAGATTATGATATTGCACCAGAAAAGTATAAATGAGGTATTTTGAGGCATTTTGAGGCAATGCAAAGGATCCCAAGCACCCGGAATACATTACAAGTAATACCGGAACCCTTAGCGATTTTCAGGAGAATAATACGATCGGGCACTTAGGAGTCCGAAAATACCCCGAAAACTGCCAAAATTCAAGGTTATAATACACGCTTTCGGACGGTCCCGGAGCTTGGGGTCTGGAGGCCATGGGATTTGTCTTAGGGACATGGGAGGTCAATTTAACAACTGACATGGCTTGAAACGGACATATGACGACTTTCACGGCCATTTCGGGGTTGCACTAAAAAAGTATAAACGGGATATTTCGGGGTCTCAAGTACCCGGGATACGTTATAAGTCATGTTGGACCCCCCAGGGAAGGTTTTGGGAGAAAATTATGACTGGGCCCAAGTGGAATTAGAAAATACCCCAAAAACGCCAAAATCGAAAGTTACACGCTTTCGGACGTTATCAGGATATATTAGTGGTCAAATTTGCATAAAAACTTAATTGGTCAAAATTGTGTTTGGAGATCATGTCAAATGCAAATAGGAAGATTTTGGGGAACAGAAGGAGTAGCTTAATATAAAAAAGATTATTGTATTATCTCAATATCTATTAACTGTTCACATTATTCTTTGTAGGATGTATATTTTGCTCTCGTATTTTTCTCTTAGATAAACAACTCATCTTATTTCAATGACTCCACCAATAATTCACGTTAAGTCAGTTTTAACTCCTCAATAGAAATGTGAAAGTTAACAACAAATAATATGTGATTTAGTAATTAAATTCAATAAATTTTCATACTTTCTAAGATATTCATATTCATATATATACATATATACATATATATACATATATACATATATATACATATATACATATATATATATATATATATATATATATATTATGTAGAATAATGAAAATTATTTACACTCTCTAGTTATTTATGTTGTTTTTTGTTGCTTCTTTAAATATTCTCGGCAAACATTAACCATTTGTGTCTCTCGTTCATATTCGTAAAGTTGTGAATAATTTTTGAAATTACATAATAATCAAAATGAATCTATAAATAGCAACAAAAGAATTGGGAGATATACACAGCCCTTAAGTCAATAAACTAAGTCATAATAAAGTAAAATAGGTGATAAAATTAAGTTGGTTGGAAATTTGGGACATACTTTTCTTTTTTTTGTCTCTTTGGTTGACATAGGACATACAACAAATTAGGTCTAATAATGTTCATGCATTGCTAATGCAATTGCTTATACATTTCTAGCTCTCTTCGACCTCTCTATATGTTATGATCCCTTGCTCTATATATATATACACCTGCAGAATCCCATTGAAGCACATCAACTCAACAATAACAAGCAAATTAAACTGATCGATCCATTCCCTGCCATCTTGAGAAATGGGCGACCCAAACGTTCCTAACACAAAGATCAATGAAAAAGAAATGGAGAAGGCAAAAGAAAAAATTATGAAGATGATGGGTTTGCCTCTCTCCACTATATTTTTCCACGGTAATGATCGAGCACACTTGAAGAACACCACCTCCATGGGAAGTACCCTAATCCCACGGGACATATATACCAACATAATAGTCTATCCCATGATGACTCACGATGGACATATGATACGCAATTTTAACCAAAGGAATGCATCATCAGGTCGTCCAAGAAATGTTCCTATCGAGGGAGCACCCAGAGAATTACGTGATGCCATTAGATCACATGTGAATGAAGGTAATATTAGTTATTTCCTCACTCCTTGCTTTAATATAGAAATGTTTGGCAAAAGTAGTTATTGAAATTGTAAAATACAATAAGTAACATTTAATCAAATATGAAATACACTACAACAGTTTCATTAATTAGTTAGTTCAATAGTTAAATTAGATATTTATTATTTCAAGAACTTACACATAAAAAAAGAGTATATAATTTTTTAACTACTCAAAGAAATGTATAATTCTAAGATAATATTCCACTCTCAACAAATTTACATTACCTATTTTAACTAAAATGTTTGTGGAATTTGGAGCACAAAATATTGTGAGATTTTAGTCATATATTCTCTTTAAAATAAATATTTAAATCCATCCTCGCTATTGTAGTGGAAAAATAATGAATTGCCATAAAACAAAGCAATTTACAAACGAGAAAAAGGAAAAAGAAATTAAAAACATTAGATAACAATTCTACCTTATGCTATTATATACTCCCTCCGTTTTTCCTTTTAATGGTTACACTTACACTTTTCACGCATGCCAATGCAAAATTTTAAAGATATATATCTCTAGTTTTGTATTTGTAAAAATTATAAAAAGTACATATTAATTAAATACATACTAAGACGAATCTAACAAGATCCCACATGACTATGTTTTTATTCATGTATAAATCACAAATGAGGGTCAAAGTGCAACTGCGAATAGTGTAAAATGTCAAAGTGTAACAATTAAAATGAAAAGGAGGGGGTAGTGTTTAGTCTTTATACCTATAAATCTCGGACATTACTTGTAGTAACATTCTATAACCACTAATACTCATAATCTACTCCAACTACTACCCGCCACTACAACCACACCTCACCAAAACACTCAAAATTTTCTTAATTGGCTTTTTGATCTTGTCCAACCGCTAAAATCTTTAGTGCCAAACAGGGCCTAATAAGTCAACATACATCTTGTTCCAACTTATAATGCATTGTAAAACTTAGTAAGTTTGACTATTAAGATCAAATGGGACCTTTTATATCTAAGAAATGTACTAGTAGTATCTTGACAGCAATTGGCTTTTTTTTTTTTTTTTTTTTTTATCTTAATCTTACTGATAAGTTATAATAAGGACCCCTTTTGGCTTTTCATATATAACTGATTGATTTGAACGCCGGTCTTGAATTAATAGAGAAGTGTACTCCATCTTATTATAGTGCTAATAATTAATTCAAGCAATTTTCAAATTTTAACAATTAATATAGGACTTTTTATTGAGAAAGACCTATTAAAATAGTTATTTTGTTAGGAAAGACTTAATAAAAACTTTTTTGTTGAAAAAGACTCATTATAATCTTTAACATTCTTTCTTAAGACCACCTCAATATTTTCCAGCCATAAAGTCAATTTTTTCGACATTGACTAGCTTCCCCTCCCTTTCTCAATAAATGGGACCAACATTTTTTTTTTCTTACCATAATCTCTTAAAATAGGAAGCAAGAGGAAAGGGTTTGGTAGGGTTAAGGGATCAGGATAGAAAAAAATATGTTGCTTTCATTTAATGAGAAAAGGAGGGGAAGAAAAGTCAATGCCAGAAAATTGACTTTTTGGCCCGAAAATATTGAAGTGGTCTTATATAACAAATGAAATATTATAATAGGTCTTTTTGAACAAAAAAGTTTTTATTAGGTCTTTTCCAACAAAATGACTATTTTAATAGGTCTTTCTCAACAAAAAGTTCATTAATATAATACGGATAATTATCTACTGTTAAAGATTAAAGAATTTTAACAATCTGGCATCATATATATACTTAATTATATGATTGTTTGTATGTCAAATCACAGGAATGCTACGAGACATACTCAATCGAGAACCTGGTCTAATCACGTCTTACAATCATGAAGACTATACTCCTCTTTCTTATGCTGCATTCAGAGGTTTTACGGAGACAGTTCGCTACATCCTCACGAATTATCCCACAACTTTATATGATCCAAAGGCTTTCCCCATTCACAAGGCATGTGCAGGAGGCCATCTGAATATAGTAAAGATGTTTCATAATTTACGCGGCGATGAATCGTTTTTCAATGCTGATGGAAGAGGCCGAACACCGCTTCACGTAGCTGGTGATGCACCCGCCGAGATTTTCCGGTACTTGATAACGCTACCTGGGGCAAGATCTGCTATGCGTGTGATAGATGAGAACGGGGAAACTCCTAGGAGAGTTGCTTGATATAAAAAAAAATTAAAGGACCTTCGTACTCTAAACCTTACAAACAACGCTAATAAGTCTTAAACGAGTATGTAGTACGTTTCATTATATCTGTGTATGTGCTATTGTTGTGTGTATGTGTGTGTTTTCATGCACAAGTATTTTCAGCTATCACATAAATCTTAGAAAGTAATGGTACTTTTCTTTGGTTCATCAGTCCTGCAGGATTGAGTACCCAATAATGTCTTGCATTATTGTTTGTGTCTTCTCCTTATAAAATCAAAGAATATAAACTTATATTTGTGTACTACTTTGTTTAAATTTCCGCTTGATATTGTGTGTGTTTATGACTATTTTTATAACTTTTACTTGTACGTAATTAAAGATTTTAATGCTCCAAGTTGTGCCTGGACAAAGTTGCCAAGAGGTTTGAGTATAATTCATTAAAGCAATAGAGTTAGTAACTATTACATGGAATTCATTTCTATATGGACTATGGGTTTTCCAATATATCAAGCTCTTATAACTTTCACCAATATATAATTGAAGATGCCACGGTGTGATGGAATAAATGGAAATAGGAAGGGTTTATGAAAAACGGATGGCATATATCATCATAAATGTGGACTATTTTAAGATCCATAATATAGGCTCAATCAATTGAAGAATTTCATGTTAGTTATGCTTCAAAGTTAGTGGACAATTGCATCTTATCTTTAGGAAAGTGATTTGTTGGTTAGTTGATGCATTCTTAGTGGTTTATTTACTTCCTAACATTTTGCCTACATTAGTTGCTTTTACTCAAATAGCATATTTTTATTTGAGAGATTTTCAGTCGTTAGTGGATACTTGTTCTACTTTATACGTTAGCAATTGCTATTGTAAACCTTTATAATATTTAGGCATTTTAGTTGTTCTTGGAAAATGAATGAGATTACAAGGAGCTTGTTTCAATATTTCCTTTTCTTTTGCTTTCTTATTTCAACAATTAGTATCAAGATCCAAGTAATCCATAGGGCTTGATAAGCGGGGCTTTAAAAAAACTTGTTAATTATTATCTGACAAAAAGAGAAAAATCAAATGGCATCAAACACTTTTTTGTAATTCAAGGATTATCAAAATGAAATCATATTTTAACAATAATACTCCCTCCGTTTCATTTTAATTTACTCACTTCACTTTGGGGGAGAACCAAGGAATAAGTACAAAAGTATGAAGAGAAATTGAAAAGGTGGAGAGAGAAACTGAAAAGTGAGAGAGAAAGAGAAAGTAAAAAGTGGGTTAAAATATTAAAAAGTGGATGACATGGGTGGAAAAAGAGGAGAAAGTAGATGTGACATGTTACTAAAATAGAAAAAGCAACAGTGTGTAGATTAAAAAGATTCAGACCAAAAAGGAAAGTGTGTAGATTAAAATGAAACGGAGGGAGTATGAGTTTGTGGGATGCAATTGAAAGCGGTGTTGAGCGGCAACAGAGGCAAAAACATTTTCATGTACGTCTACATCAGTCATTTCAGAAGAAATTTCCACAATTATTATGAGTTATGATACTCCAAAAGAAGCATGAGAGAAATTAAAGGATGAGTTTAAAGGCAACTATGTCAAATTAAACTAACGGAAATATTGAATCTCAAGAGGGAGTTTGAGATTATGGGGATGAAAAGCAATAAAGGTGTCAAAGAATATAGGAATAGCTTCATGTCGTAAATCAAGGGAGGACCGTGAGAAATATTTACTAAAGTTTAAGGGGCCTATTAAGCCAAGTCCTCTCATCAAAAGGGGAAAGGAAAAATTTTTAAGTGCGACCTTTGTGACAAAAATGGTCATGAAGAGAAGGATTGCTAACACAAATTAAAGGAAAGGCAAAATGTTTCAAACATCAAAAATTTGTGCAATTGGCAAAGAATTGTAGGTTTTGCTGATGATCTACTGTTATTTGGTCGTGTCGATGAGGAGACTGCCTATGCAGTTAGAGGAGTCTTAGAGGCCTTCTGTGACATGTCTGGCCAAAAAGTCAACGAGTCTAAGAGTAAATTAATCTTCTCTCGAAACACCGATTCCCACCACCGCCAGCTGTTCCAAGAGACCCTTAGGGTAGAAGAATCTAAGGATCTAGGTCAATACCTTGGACTCCCTATATCCCATATACGCCCCACCCGAGCACAAGTCCAATTTGTAGTAGATAAGGTTAGAGGCAAATTAGCTAAATGGAAAACCAATTACCTCTCATTTCGTCTGCTTTGTCCTCGATTCCCGCCTACTATATGCAAGCCACCATGCTTCCTATAGCTACCCTACATGATATTGATGCTATTTGCAATAACTTTTTATAGGGGGATACCTCGGAGCACAAAAGGCTGCACCTTGTAGGTAAGGAGGCTACTTTCCTCCCAAAATCCAAAGGGGGTTTGGGGATTAGGAATCAAGCTCTAATGAATTTCGCTTACATGGCAAAGCTAGGGTGGAAGCTGACGCAAGGTCCTCCCAATCTAGCCCAGGAATGTATCAAGTCAAAATACATCCATGGAAATCATGTCACGCCATTCCAGAATGGCTCCCACATTTGGCCAAGTATTGGGAAGGGTTGGGAGCTTTTAAGCAATCATAGCTCTTGGATCATTGGTAGGGGGGAAAACATTAGAGTTTGGGAGGATAAATGGGTATCATCCGTGACTCTGAGACAGATGATTCAGGGACCATTATCCCCTAATGAAGTAATGATGACTCTGAGTGAATTAGTGACTCATGGAAAGTGGGATTTATCCCCGATCCCCTGTGTCATCCCTGAACCAATTCTAGATCAAATCCTTTCTTTAACCCCTCCTAGCTCCCAAAGCCCGGCGGATCTCCTTGTCCCTGATTTCCTAAACATTAAGGGGTTTTCCCTTGGCCTTGCATACTCGGCCCAACTCCCTAATGCTTATTACAAGCTAACCTGGATGTGGAAATGCCACACTGAACCAAAGGTAAGATTCATCCTATGGTTGGCTTGGAGGGATAGGCTTGCGCATAACGCTCTCCTAAGGCAGCGTAGAGTCCTTGTGCACTCGTCTTGTCCTCATTGTGCCTATCAGATCGAAAACTCCTCCCACATTCTAAGAGATTGCCCCTATTCCAGAGAAGTATGGGACCTCTCCCCTTTAACTTTTCCAATTGACTTGTGTTTTGTGGACTGGCTCCAAGCAAACCTTACGTGCTCAATTAGTGTTAATGGTTGTAAGTGGAATAGAGTGTTCCCTTATATTTGTCATGAGATGTGGAAGGACCGTAACGAGTGTGTATTTAAGCAAACTAAACCTTCCCTGGCCTCACTTACTATCCAAATTATAAGGCTGCTGTAAAAATTGCATCTGACTTGTCCGTCGCCTTAGGGGGAAATGTGTGTAAGAATCCTAGGCTTGATCTCGGGTTTAATACCCCTACCTCCTTGGTTTTTCATGTTGATGTTGCTCATTTGGGTCCGACTTCGTGCACGGGCCTAGGGGGCGTGATTCGAGATAAAAGGGGCCAGTGGCAATTGGGTTTCCAACATAGGTGTTATACTAGTGACTCCCTCTGGGCCGAACTTATGGCTATCTATGTGGCCCTCGGTACTATTGGGGAGCGTAGCATAACATATATCACTATTTTTTCGGACTGCTTGGCGTGGCTACTCGTCTGCTTAAGTGGACTAATGATTATGTGTTGGACAAATATTGTAATATCTTGGATTTATGCAGAAGAAGGTGGAGTCTATGCCCGCAGGTGAAGATTGAGTTTTGTGGAAGGAAGCATAACATGGTGGTTGACATCTTGGCCAAGCACTCGCGGGACTCGGAAAGTAGTTGTAATGTAACTAGACTGATTACTATCACCCCTGGTTATTGTAGGAACCAATGTAACGCGGATTGTATTGAACTATTTAATGTTTTAAGTTTAAGTTAATGAAATGCTATGGTTCACCCAAAAAAAAAAAGAATGATGACCAAAAACCTGTGGTGCATGGTCGTAGGAAAAAACATTTTTCTAGAATTTCGGGTGATAATATGCACCATGGAAAGAAATGCTCTAAAGTACAAAGAATACATATTGGTGAAAAGCGTATCAACAAATGAAGATTATTGAAGGTGGTGAGACGTGCATCACAAAATAAAAGAGAACTGCTTCACAGATTTTCTCTACAACTTTTGAAGCAAGGGCGTGTTTTAATTATGCTTTAATGTTTAGTGGACTAGTTTTAGGAATGGTTAATTGATGCATTTCGTTAGTACAATCTTTATTGTACATCCAGGTGTAACATGAGCATACATGGTACACCCAAATATATGATGAATGCACTCTTCTATTAGTGTATTATTTACTTCTTTTTTAGCGGTTGTTATTGTAAGCCTATTTATTTAGGGATGTAATTTATAAAAAAATGAATGAGATTGCAGTGAGTATTTTTCCCAACGTCTCCTTTTCTTTTGCTTTCTTATTTCAACGTTTCAGGATCCTCCTTGTCCACAGGATTTTAAGAATGGTGGCACTGCTGGTCTGGCGCATATGTATATCTTGTCCGACCACTTGAATGATTGAATTAATGTTGGCAAATTTACAGAAAAAGGCCTCTTGATTTCTAACATCCACAAAAATAAAAATAAATTATAACATCCCTAGAACTTAGTGGCCAGTGGGCCGAGATGAAAGAATAGCCAATGAATATCAAGTTGACCTCACCAATACATCTAAGAAATGTCAATAAAGTTGGCCAATTTCTCATAGCCTTTATACTCCCTCCGTCCCATAATATAGTGCCCACATTCCATTTTAAGTGTCCCAAAATGTTGTGCTTGTTTTCTTTTTTATTAATTTGCTTGGACTAAATTATCCTCCATTTCTACACAAACTTCCCAAAATAACCCTACTTTTCTTTCAAAATATGAGCCCCTATTTATTGTTTTACACCATTCTAAGAAACATTCATTGCTTTTTGATTTTTTTAAAAGGAAAAATAAAATAAAGAGCTAGTTTCAAGACAAAAGTATCAAATAAACACTTTATTAAATATTGTTTTTGAGAAATCCTACTATTTCTTCTAATTTCCTTAATTCCCGTGAAAAATGAGAAATGAACACTATATTATGGGACGGAGGGAGTAATTTGTAAACCAGTGGTTCGCTCGAGGGTCGGGCAATATTTCGGATTATTTTAATAATTTAATATATTGAAATGTAAAAAAAGAGAGTAATATATAATTGCCTATATTTATTGCCCATGTCTTTTAATAATAATAGTAGATTTTTCTACTCATTTGATTTTTCTCTTGTAATTTCATTAAATAAATTTGATAGAGCGTAAAGATTTAGTAGTTAGAATTAGAATTTGGTTATATGCTAAGATTATGACATTTGAATTGAGAGGTCACGTGTTCGAGACCTTTTACACTATTATTTTGATAATTTTCTAGGATATTATCATTTTAGAGTTGAAGGGAGACAACATGTGACGAGCTATAAGCTTGTCTACACGTTTTGATAATATACTACTTATTAAGCCCGGACGATGCTCCGTGTTATTAATATTTTCATGTAAAAAAAAGAGCATCTAATGTTGCATAGTTTATTGGTTAGAACTTTACTATAGTAACTTGAGGTCACGTGGTCGAATCTTGTACGAAACATGTTTCTAATTTTTTAATGTATATATGTTGATGACATGAAACCTAAAGGGAGAGTGCCACGTGGAGCGTATACTTGCTTCAGAACGCCTTTTAATATATTTGTACAGATATTGATATACATAATACTATAATTTTGCTTTGACTTTGACTTTGACCTTGTCCTATTAATGTGAACAAAAACAATACTCAAAACGTTTCAAGCTCTATATGCCCCTTGAATTAATGCTATAACATCTTCCAAAAAAAAACAGTAAACTTCTTCTAGAGTAGCTGGTGTCCATATTACTTTGCGGACGTGTTTCTCTTTCCACCTCCAACCTACCAAAAGCACCCTCAAGTGACAAGTGAAAAAGACCCATTTCCACAAATCATTAAACTAGGACGACATAATAATATAGTATGACTAATTAGTAAATAATACCAAGTGGGATTCGAGAAGTGCCAAGCTAATTAAAAGTTGTGTCCTTTATAACAAAGAGGAGCACATTCATATGATCATATCCACACAAGCACAACTACTAGAACTCCAAGGTCAGCCAAGCAATAGTAGGCTAGTAGCACCCCCAAAAAATAAAAACATAAACATTCGGCATGCAACATCCACAAAATTTTATGTACATCCATGCCGGACACTATGCAACGCTAGTCAGGGAAGACTTAAATGGCTTCAGGAGTGCAATCAGCCAAGATGCCAACGTACCTAATCTCGTCTGCGGGTCTGACGGTAGCAGCCTCCTTCATCTATTAGCCAGTGTCGGGCACATAAACTTCATTGATTTCATTGTTGGAGTAAGTCCAACACTTCTTTACCAGCCAAACTCTAACAGCGATCTTCCGATCCATGTCGCCTCAAGGAACGGCGAGCTAGAGGCCGTTCGGGCGTTGATATCTCATTCGGCTGCGCAACCGCGAAATAATGCTGATGAGATCTCGATGTTGGAGGCAAAAAAACATAGATGGGAACACTGCTCTTCATATTGCATTAGAAAATCAGCAAGAAGAAATGGCGAAATGCTTGGTTGAGAATTGCCCACAAACATTTTACAAGTTGAACGCAAAGGAGATTTCTCCACTTTACTTGGCTATTAAAGCACAGTTTTGGGAGCTTGCCAAGTACATGCTTTCCACACGAATCGTTGATCAATGTCCGGATGCTCTAAGTCACTTGAAGCGTCCCGAAGCGAAGTCTGTTATTCATGCAGCAATTACTGCAAAAAACATAGGTATTAGTAAGGGCGCCCGTTCGTTATCGTTTTTGTTTTGATTTTCGGTTTTTTTAAAACTAAAAACAAAAATCAGAAAACCAGAAAAAGTGGTTTTCATTTTTGAGTTGTCAGTTTTCAAAATCATCATGTGTGTAATAAGTTTGATTAATTTTTTTATCCATTGTAAGACATATATTATATGGCTTTTAAATACAAAAAACCAAAAAACTATAAACCACAATGATATTGAACGAGCTCACTAATTCGAACTGGAATTTTTAATTTTTTTCTATTAATCAACCAAATTATTCCAACATCGGAAAGAGAATATCCAAGTTCATGCTTCCCTCTTCTTCTTTTTCCTCCCTTTCCCTTACCCACATTTCCCTCCATAATTGTTATCCATAAAAAATGTTAAAAAGTGTCGACAACCACATGCAAGAAATAAAGAGAGTATTTACATAGTAGTATAGTACATATAATTGTTTTCTGTCGTACTTTATTTCAAAAGTATTGCGTTTGTTCTTTTTCCTTTCTCTCGAGGATTGGCGATCTCGAGGGTTTCTTCTCTATATCTTATCTATCTCAGTTTACTTTTTATTTAAGTTTCTTTATTATCTATCATTACCTAAATTGATGCCCGTGGACATAACTACATCTACCCAGCCAATGGGTGATTACCCGCTTCTAATAGATTATAAAAAGTAATTGTTCACGGTGAGCTGCATTCCACCATACATTAAATTCTATTAGTAGTAGATAAACTACCTACTTGTAAACTAAGTTTTATCCGTTTAGTATGGCGTAATAAATTGCAGTATTAATAATGAATTTGAGGGTAACTTTTGTGCAAATAATTTTTATGCCATTATCCATGGACCATGGTAATACTTGTCTTCCCTGAAATATTATATCTTCCTAGAATTTTATTAACATTTATCACCATTTCAAAAGGTGGTATTGAGCGTAGATTAAAATTTATGAACAAAATATGATGTGCAATGATGGACTTTGAATTTTATTACCATCATTGACATATAATTCTCTTGTAAAATTACTCTTGTGTCATGACATTCATTTATTACCGCCTACCAATGAGGTGGTATAAACTACCTTTATGTAATCACTCATCACCACCTCTTCATGAACAATAGCTCAAACCTAGTATTTAATGGGAATATACTCATGCAATTTTACTTCTGAGCAGATATCTTTGGAATGATTAGCAACAAATACGAGGAAGTCGTACGATATAAGACAGATGAAACGGGAAGCACACCAATTTCATATGCTGCTTACACAGGCTTCCTTGATGGAGTTAAGTGCATATTTGATAATACTAGGTTGCAAAACCAAGCCTTCAAAATCGACGAAAAAGGGTTATTTCCTATTCATTGGGCCTGCATTGGAGGTAATGTTGACGTAGTCAAGGAGTTCTTTTCACGTTATCCTGTAAGAGCCATGTTATTAGTTAGCAAGAGGGGACACAACATCCTTCATGTGGCAGCTGCGAGTGGGAAAACTGAGGTCGTTAAGTATATCTTACGACAGCCAGGATTTGAGAAAATGATCAACACCAAAGATGAAGACGGTAACACTCCCTTGCATTTAGCTACCATGGAAAAACATCCTAAAGTGGTTTATGTTTTGACATGGGATAACAGGGTCAAGTTAACCCTCCAGAACAAGGCTGGATTTACAGCTCTTGACATTGCCGAGGATTGTGGACATGGTATTCCTTCATTTGAAGAGGTACGTAAAAGTGAACATATGTTTCGCATTTATTTTTATTTTTTTTACAATGGAGGAATAAACAACAGAGTCTACATGATAGAAGCTGACAGTATATAACTAAAACGAGCTTTGTTGACTAGTACATGACTGCCTAGCAAAGTAGAAAAAATGAGTGACCATGTCCTTTTGGTCACCGATACCTACCTTGAGGAAGGAAATAGGTTCGTTTATTATCATTTTCTTCTTTGATCGATAGTTTATTTTGATAGGAGAATTTGTATAGGAAAAGGACAATTTCAATTTCTATTGTTTGGATATAATATGAGAAAAGGGAGTGAATTAGGAAACAAAGAATTGCAATCATACAATTTTTCTTTTCCTCTTCACCGAATAAAAAGTTTTTTTTTTTCCAAAAAGTGCGAGATTGATTATTGCTATGATGCAGACTTACAAATTCTAATAATTGGCTATACTAGCTTCTTATGTTGACCCTTAATATCGAGGCTTGCGTTTACTAGTCAATGTATAAAGAGCATGGTGGCAATCCATTACCAACTTTAAGAAATAAATTATCTACCCAAAAGTACATGTAGCCACTCATTTTGGAGTTTGGACCCCCCAGAAGAGTGTGATTTTGTTTGATTTGTTGGAATTATAATCTAAGAGATGAAAGAGAGAAAAATAACAATTTATACATTCAATTCAATTAAAACTGACTACAATAGATTGTTTTCCCCTCAAAAAAAAAAAACTGACTACAATAGAAAAGCCTTATATAGGCATACAATAACAAACATTAACTAAAAATTAGGAAATGCTAATAGTAATCATGACCCACGTTTAACACTTTAACTCAACCAAATAATGACTCAATACACTTCTAACTTAATTCACGTAACCACTAACTACATCTAACTCCACATATTATGCAAGATACTAAGCAGCCTAACAAACACATATTCCTATCCTAAAATACAGGAACTACTTTGAATCAATCATTCAACATGATTGAATCATAGAAGAGGAAGTTCCACTATATCAACTTTTTTATTACTAACTAGTATGCAAAATAATATTCTACTGAAATTTACAGTGAATATGCTAGATATGAACCATGGTGTAAAATTAATTTAGAAAAATAGACGTTCAACTGTTACATCTACTTGGTCACTAATTATACAATTACCTAAGTAACAATCATCCACACCTAGAGTATATGATGGTATGATGCACGTGTTCTTCAAGTGTAATTAGTGTTGATATTATGTGGAATGAAAGTTATTTGCTAGATTTATAAATACAATGGAATACCTTTCCTCTTAAATGCTTTGTTTATGCATTTCACCTCTCACACCGATTAAAACGTAATCGTACAACTCTCGGAAAGAGCGCGGCGTGGGCGATGCGACAATCAGTTTTGGTTTGTACTAATTGCAAGAATCTCGTCTTGCCGTTATTAGCGTGATTCCTAGCTGTTCCATATGAGATTTCGCCTTGATTTCTTCCCTTATTTTTAGTCTTTCCGTTTTTCACCTTGCCTTGTTGATCCTGTAAATCCGTTTATTTTCTTCATCAGAAATACACAGAAACACCTAAACACTCTCTCAAAATATTCTCAATTATTAATGTGCAAAGTTCTGATCCAACCGTTGCTTGTGAGTGCACAACAACGGTTAGATATCAGTCTTCAATGTACAACAATTCCATTCATATAAAGTACTATTGAACCATCTTCAATGACTATCCATTAAAAAAAATCCATACTTGTCTTGCTTTCCTTATCGTTTCTTTTTTAGCTTACTACCAAGACCTCATACTGCTATATTTTTATCATCATCATTGATTAGTTTTTTCTCTAAGTGAAATGCATTACCTACTCCCTCCGTTTCATTTTAATTTACTCACTTCACTTTGGGGGGAGAACCAAGGAATAAGTACAAAAGTATGAGAGAGAAACTGAAAAGGTGGAGAGAGAAAGTAAAAAGTAGGTTAAAATATTAAGAAGTGGATGACATGGGTGGAAAAAGAGGAGAAAGTAGATGTGACATGTTACCTAAAATACAAAAAGCAACAGTGTGTAGATTAAAAAGAAACAGACCAAAAAGGAAAGCGTGTAGATTAAAATGAAACGGAGGTAGTATGTGATATGTTTACTTAATATGATACTATACATTCTCTAAAAACAAAAAATTGATACTATTGATACGTATATTTCAATCTTGAATTTTGCAGCGGTTGGCTTGGTTATCCTTGATATATGCGGGTGTTCCAAGAGCACCACAATTGCACCACATAAACTCTCTTGATCCGCCAGCAGACATGAGCACAGGTAGCCACACTAATGCACACCCACCTTTAGCTGTAAGTGATGAAAATACCTCCACTGTTTCCGAGGTACTCGATGACCAAGGAAACATAGTGAGTTTTCAACAAAAAAAGAAAAAAGGAAACATAGTAAGTAGTAATCATCCAAAAGTGAAAAAGAAAAACAAGTACAAGGAGAGAATCAACACACTCTTATTAGTATCCACTCTAGTAGCCACCGTAACCTACGCTTCCGCCTCGAACATCCCTGGTGGTTATAACAACAATGATCCTCACATAGGCATGGCCACTCTCGCCCACAAGGCTGCCTTTAAAGTGTTCGTGATCTGCAACACTATTTCAATGTATAGCGCCATTCTTGCTGCGGTCACCCTCATTTGGGCTCACCTTGATGATCTCAGGCTCGTCCTATTATCGCTCGACGTCGCGCTTCCGTTGCTAGGAATTGCCCTTGCCACCATGTGTGTGGCGTTCATGGCGGGGTTTTTTGTTATGTTGCATAATGTAGCTAATTGGTTAGCTGTTTTGGTGTTAGTTATCGGAGGGGTGCTTTTAGGTGTACTAATGATTTTCTTTATTCCTCTCTTTTCACCAAGGTCTTGCAACGGGGGAAATAAGATCTTGCGGTATCTCTTTCATGTTCCCTTCACTCTCATGTTGTTAGCTTCTGAGAAGGAAAAAAATGGACTCTATTGATTTTAGTTTTATGCGATAGATGCTTCACAATTCATATGGTATATTATAAGTTTTCTTAATTAGGTACAAGGAAATTGTGTATGTAGGTACTTTTGACGCTTTTTACCTTGTAATTTTGGATTTGAACATTATTAGCTACTTTTTGCATTGATTTTGCTACCTATTGTTGGATTATATTGATAAATTAAGTTATTACATAATGGTTCACATAAACAGCTCAATTACATTATTTAATATGTTATAATTACTACAACAAAATAAGACATGGACAACAATGTAAAACCATTGCCTAATATGAAAAAAGTGTTGCCTTAATGCTAAGGCAACAGATATGAGGCGTTGTTTTTACTCCCGTTGTCTATTCTTAAGGTAACACATTTTAATTCAAAGGCAACAGTTTTGAAAGCTAAGGCAAAAATAGACCTAAGGCAACAATTTTACAAAGACAACAGATTAAAATTGTTGCCACCTTTGACAACATTTCAAATAGGTCACCCTATGACATAATATGCAACAACTTTTTACTGTCATATTTGCTAGGAATGATTCAAAAGTGTTGCCAAATATTTTAAATGCTATGCCTTAAAAGTGTTACCCATAACATGAACAATCTACAATATATTGCCTATTTTTGTTCTATTGTAAGTAATTTTATATTCCTGTAATTAGCTGGATAAGCTGATAAATGTAACATTCTAGTGTTGTAGCCTAATAACGTCAGAGTATCAATCTGTTGAACATCAATATATGTAACAAGCAAAATCACGTTCTTCTAAAATCATAAAAATCCAAAAACAATATCAACATGATCCGAAATCCATCCCTGTTTTTTTAGCGTATATTGCAAGCCACTAATATCTAATGTAGTAGATAGTTTGAAAAAAAAACAAACACAAACAAAAGAAGAATAACAATAGAGAAGCTAATGTAGGAATCATCTTAGATCTTCTTAATTTTCTTCATCTTCATCATCATTATCATCATCATCATTATCATCTCCTTCATCATCATCATCATCATCATCATCATGTCCTTCATCATCATCATTATATCCTTCTTTTTCTTCTTCTTCCACGATTTTCAAATGCATTCCCCTGCAAAAGTAAATAAAAAAACTATTACAAATGTATCGATTTAGATTTATTAAAATATTCACTAAAGAATATAAAAACAAAAGGCACTAACAACAATTTTATATATTGTTAGTCAAGGGATGAGGTTAACATAGGATCAGGTAAAGGAATGTGAGATTGAGATAATGACTTGACCAACAATGTTGCACAAACAGGTTTGGAAAGGTTTGTGCAAGATTGAGGATGACCTTTATGGGAGAATTAGGACTATAACATCAATAAAATGTACTAGGCAATAAAGCATCATGAGTTTAGAGTTGCCTAGAGCAAGGAACTTGGTGTAGATACTCAATCCCAAAATACAGGTTTATCTAATGGTTCATCATGCTAAGGAGGCTTCAAACAAAAGACAGACTTGGTAGGATTGGCCTATGTGATAATTCTACTTGTGTTGTGTGTAATGAAATAGAAGAAACACATCTCGCATTTGATCTTTCAATGTAGATTCGGTGCTAATTGTTATGATTAGATTAGGATCATATTAAGCAATAGTCGGGGATCCACTATCCTAGCTGTGACATATACGAGAGATACAAAGAAACCGCAAACATAGTCTTTGGCGAGAAGGAAGGTCTATGCAGCAGAACTAGCAACTACAACCTACCAACTTTGGGAACACAATAATGATATGGTTTGGCTGAACGTGAATACTTTAGTTAGCATAGTTCAATGTATACAATTCTCCATAAAAAAAAGGGAAAATTATCTATGGCAACCCCGTACTATACGACTTTTTCTAAAATGACCCTCTACTTTGCAACCCTCTCTAAATGCAATTTTTGGGACTTTTCTTGACGAAAACTTGATAGACAATTTTGTTCCTTTTCCTTTGTTTTTTTCTCATACCCAACAATATAAAGAGATAGCAAATACTAGAGTACAATGACTAATTTTCTTCCTGCACAGCCCTAGAATCATAAATGGAGAACCCAATATCTTCAAAAAGTTTGAATTCAACAAATCCTATTGTAGAACAAATAAAAAGAATCTGGAGTATTAAGCTAAGACATGGTTCCTTTATCTGCACTTCTTTTTTTCTGAAGTAGCAATGTCATTGGGTTTTCGACCCAAACAAATTACTTTATATCTCATGCCCGATTAAATAGCTAGCACAAAACTGCCGAAACAAGCAAACCTTTAGTCCAGTTCCAAGGATAAAGGACTTAAGTATTAGAGACTGATGATAGCAATATATATGTGAAGTCACTCACTGCTAACTGAACTATTAATAAGAATGCACGCAGTAAATCTCAGCAAGCACATCTAGTGAACTATTAACTATATAATTTAGAAAAGGAAAACGTTGTACCTTAGATTTAGAAGTTGAAGAACGAAGTCGAAGTATATCTAAAGAATCAGCATCCTTTTCAGATTGGTCATCATGGAGTAAGTAGTCAAACATGCTTAGATCGAGAGACATCTGAGGATTTTGTGGCTGAAACTGAGAAAAAAAGGATCGAAGTCCGTTAGCGAACTCCCTCCTGTCTTGTTGTCGCTTAACATTATAATCTTTTTGTATAGCTTCTATATCCTGAGCATGTTTATTTTCAAGCTCCTTCACCATTGCCTTTTGCTTTAATTGAGTAGAAGAAACACCCCTTCCATGAAGGTTCAATCGACTTTTCTTCTTGTCATTAGAGCCAATAATAGTAGAAACCACATTCTCGACATCCTTCTCAGAATCTAGTCCTTTAAGTTCATTCTTGTTTTTCAGGGAAAAAAGAAAAAAGAATTAGTACGAACAAAATATAGTGCAACCAATATAACCATAAGAACTTTGAATGAATCTTACAATTAATTTGTCCCTTAGGTCGTCGGGTTTGCGCTTTGTCAGCTTTTCCTTGCGAGTTTCTATCAACATTTCAACTAAAGTGGGATTCTTTGTTGTGTTTCTATCCTTTTTCTATGCATGAGAAATGAGTGCAAATGATATTGATGAAGAAATAAAAGCAATTAATGCTGAAAGTGAGGTAAAGATACCAAACATACTTACCCACTTATTTCGAACCCTAGCAAAACTCTTTGGTCCTGAAGTATGCATAATGTTCTTCTCCTTTCCAACAAGACGATTAGCTTTATTTTTCATACAACGTTCCTACAATTAGGATGCAGTAAGTAGATAACCTCTTTGAGAAAAAAAATATATATTAGACATTCTAAAAGAGGAGCAAAAGAGACTTTACAAATATAATTACCTGATATTTGGGATCTTTCCAAATTTTCAACAAATCCTTAAACATGGCCTTTGGGACCTGTTTTGGTTTGTACTTCAACCTTTGTTTATCATTGTCATATTGAAGAAAGTGTTGCTTTTTCAAGCTACACTTGTACTGTCTCCAACAGGAGCCAATAGTTTGCAAAACCCACTTCTTGGCCTCAACTGGAATAATATAATGTTTCTGCAATAATGAAGCAGTAAATAATTCCACATCTATTCTGTAGTTGGCGCAAACTTTCTATGAGTCTATGATGTTAGTAAATACATAGTAAACCTATGTACAAAGGTACATTCTAAACAGAAAGCATCAGTTAGATAATTATTTAACATCATAGACTCATAGAAAGTTTGCGCCAAACTTCCAAACTCCTTTCAATAAATGTACTTGTCTAATTAGAAAGTTTACGGGCAATGAGACCAATCCTTATAAATTGTTGCTCGGGATACCAATGCACAAATACTTGTTAAATAACATACCAATGTAGTGCTCCTTGTCAGTTTTGAATTCCAACTTAATAACCAATAATCCTTAATCTTTGCGAATAACATACGCTCATTAAAGTATTTCTATGTACACAACAATGGAAATGAGTTTCTTTAAAACATGAAAGTACTCAACAAATACGCAATTTGAATCAATTCTTGATATAGAAACCCTTTTTGAGGATCATATCTTTCAGTCAATTGCCAATTCAATCAAAGATACAATGAAGATGCACAAACAGATTCGGATAATTAATTCATCACAAAACAACAATGAGCAATCACTAAATAATACTTTATAAGTCCAAAAAAAAAGAATCATAACTTACAGGTGACATAATCCCGTAGTTCATCTTGCTTTTCATTCCTCAACTTCGTCCGGGTTTGGAATTGTTAAAGGTAGTACATTGGCTTTACGAGCTATTGTTCCCCGGGAAGCTAATGAACTCATTGCATGTCTCATCATCCGGACCAACGGGTTGACCATACTCATTCAAGGTAATTTTCAAGCGTTCTTCTTCACTTCTTCCATAGACTTTATGACACATGGTGGGACCTCTTCTTGGCTTTTCGCCATTACTGTTGTCTCGAAAAGCAGTTCATAGCATTCGAAAATTATTAATACATAATACAACTAGACATTATTATTAAAAGACTCAACGAGAAAGAGGACTTACCCTTATCTTTATTTGTGTCATTTTTACTTAAGTGTCCCACTTGTAGATGCTACCATTTCATCTTTGTGATGCAAGATCGGAAGAAGAGGAGCCATGAAGTTGAAATTCTCGTTGACGCTTCTTAAACGCCATTGCCATAGCCATTGCTTTTGGAATCAAATTTTTTTTTTAAAAAATCTGCAGAACATGCATGATAAAGGAAAGAAAAAATATACAAAACCCAAAACATATAATACATTATACAAGAAAAACCGAAATGAACTTCGATAGATAAATATAAACTTAGAAAAAGATGAATGGAAATAGTAAAGCATACAAAAAATATAAAGTGCAAGTAGGAAAGGTTTCAAAGTATCCTAATAAGGTCCATAAAGCCTACGAAAGAAAAGAACAATAATGATTAAAAATAATAAGATAAAAGATTATTCTACATTTGGATGCATAAAATCCCACAAAGTGTCATCTTCAATTTCATCATCTCGAATCATCAATTTTCAGATCTAGTTGCGCGTCTAGCATGCGCGTTGGAACATAAACAGTTATAGCAGGCAAGTCCTCTCTACTCCAACTAACATCATGATCTTCGATGGGTGTCCCACTTTGAACACCATCACTAGCAGATTCGATCCAATAAGAGACTCCAACATTGGCATTGGAATCTTCACTCATATCGAACAAGTCTCTAGGGATAGTCTCCATGACATAATACCATTGTTTTTCTATGGAGTCTTGCACATAAAAGACTTGGCTTACTTGATTAGGCATGACAAAAGGGTCATTAGAATAGCATAGCCTACTGAAATTAGCACGTGTTGACCCGTACTCATCTTGCTCTACTTGAAACCATCTACAGCGAAACAATACCACTTTAAAGTGTCCAAAATAATCCAATTCAATAATATCCTCTACTACTCCATAATATTTAACATCCCCAACAATAGGATTTCGGTCCCTAGAACTTGCAAAACTCGGTGTTGAAGATGTTGAAGAAACTCCACTACATTGAGTTTTCCTCTTCGATTCATGTCCAATTGTATGAAATTTATGACCATTTATGAAGTAGCCTTTAAAACTTCTAACAGTATAATCAAGACCTCGTGATAAAGCTTTTAAATCTTTAGAGACATTTTCGTCATCTTGTACACGGTCCTTGAACCATACTGCAATTTCATGACCGTGGTCTTGTGCTCTCACCCACCTACTCCGCTTACCTCGTCTACCTTGATTTCTTTGACTATTCACTAACTCTTGATGTTCTCTGCATTGATATTCCAAAACAGATTACTCGTATTAGCTAATCAAAAATTTGAACAAAGATTTAAATTTTGATTTTTTTTTTAAAAAAAATGATATGAAATTACTTTCTGACCTTCTGTAATCATCAATCTGATCGCAATTAAAGAGTACATAACGGTGGGCCTTTGTCCAAGTATCTTCATCTAAAGTAATCTTTTTGCCTTTATTTTTCATCTTCACTCCTAAAGGACGTCCAGTGTTAGGGTAAAACTAGCATCTTCGAAGGAGGCACTATCGTCATCATTCCTGGATGCTCGATTCAACTTTGAACTAAAATCATCATGAAGATATCGAGAGCAAAAAACAAGACATTCTTCCGCCAAGTAACCCTCTCGCAATGGAACCTTCGAGCCGACTTTTGTTTTTTACATAAGACTTCAATTTACCCAAGTACCGCTCCTTCGGATACATCCAACGACATTGAACGGGACCCCCAAGCCTTGCTTCATTAACAAGATGAATTGAAAGATGAACCATTATGTTAAAAAAGCTAGGTGGGAATATTTTCTCAAGTTGGCAAAGAATTTCTATGATTTCAGATTGAAGATGGTCAAGATCTTTAGGCTTAAGAACTTTCTTACATAGACCCCTAAAAAAAGATCCTAGCCTAGTGAGAGTCGATGCTACTTGCTTAGGTAATGTGTTCTTTATAGCAACATGGAGCAAATAATGAAGCATAAAGTGAGCGTCATGACTCTTATAACCTGCTATCTTCTGCTCATTGGATTGAACACATCTAGAGATGTTGGATGCACAACCATCGGGAAATTTAGCCCCTTTTATGACACTACAAAACAATTCTTTTTCATAAGAAGACAAGGAGAAGCAAGCCTTGGAATATGAACGTTTCCCTCTGTTGTTAGTTCTCTTTGGATGAAGTTCATTTCTTATACCCATATCTTGTAAATCAAAGCGGGCTCCTACATGGTCCTTAGTTTTTCCAAGAATATCAAGCAAAGTTCCAAGAATACTATCACAAATATTTTTTTCAATGTGCATAACATCAAGATTATGACGCAAGGTATTAGTTTTCCAATAAGGAAGTTCAAAGAAAATCGACATCTTTTTCCAAGGAAAGTTCTTTCTGCCCTTCTTTTGAGTTTTCCCGAACTTATTTTCAAACCCTTCTAGATCTTTCAATACATCGGATCCTGACAAAGAAGAAGGGGAAGGCCTTGTCTCTACTTTACCATCAAAAGCAGCCTTATTACGACGCCAAGGATGGTTTTCATTTAACCATCTACGACGTCCCATGTAGCACATTTTCTTAGAAAATTTCAAGTATCTCGACCATGTCTTATGATTACAACAAGGGCAAGCAAATTTTCCTTTAGTGCTCCATCCGGACAGCATTGCATAGGCAGGAAAGTCACTGATTGTCCATAGCAATGCTGCCCTTAATGTAAATGTTTCATCTTTAACAGCATCATATGTGTCAATTCCAACTTCCCATAGCTCCTTTAATTCTTCAATCAATGGTCGCAAATAAACATCTATGTCATAGCCTGGAGAACGAGGACCAGGTATGATCAAAGACATGTTATTGAACTCGGACTTATTATATAACCAAGGTGGAAGATTGTAGATTGATAAAACAACTGGCCAAACACTATGTGAGACACTCATAGTTCTGAACGGGTTGAAACCATCACTCATTAGACCAAGCCTCACATTTCGGAGCTCACTTGCAAATTGACGATGTGTAGAATCGAAAGCTTTCCAAGCTTGTCCATCAGCGGGGTGCTTCAATTTTTCATCTTTCTCTCGACCATTTTCATGCCATGTCATGAGCTCAGCGGTCTTAGAACACATGAATAGCCTTTGCAGGCGAGGTTTAAGAGGAAAATAACGTAAGACTTTTGCAGGGGCTCCATGGTCAGGCAATGCACCTTCCTCTTTTTGTTTCTCATCTAATTTCCACCTAGAAGCTTTACAAACATGGCAAAACTTATCGTTTTCACGCTCTTTCCAATATAGCATACGATCATTAGGACATGCATCAATTCTTTTGTAATCAAGCCCGAGGTTTTTCACCATCTTTTTAGCACAATAAAAAGAAGTGGGAAGTTTTGCAGATGGAAAGGCAGCACATAATAACTTCAACATATCATCAAAAGAAGAATTGCTCCACCCATTAACACATTTCAAGAGATACAACCGCACTGTAAAGGAAAGCACTGAAAAATCCTTACAACCTAGATATAATTCTTCCCGTGCATCCTCTAACAACTTATAAAATTTTTTAGCACTCTCATTAGGACCCTTGTGAATTCATCAGCTTCTGAGCTTGAACCTCCTATAACATCCCTGAAGATGTCATTAATCATCTCATCCATATTGTCCTGTGTGTTTTGTGTATCCTGCTGCACACTTTCCCTAGAAGAAGACCCCGCAGTCAATCCCTCACCATGAAAATTCCGCACTTTATACCTCTTGTTAAATTTGTGACCAATCAAATGATCGAAGACCACCTCTTTAGTGAACCAAAATCTATTAACACACTTCGTACAAGGGCATAAAATTTCTGGTTCATCATCTTCCTCAACGTCCATCGTTGCATTTTGAAATGCAAAATCAAGAAAATTCTGAACTCCTTTGATATAGTCTTCGGCACTTTGAGGTGAATCAATCCAATCTTTATTTAAAATTTCCATACCCTAATACTCAATAACATATACAATTATAATGGAAACAAATAAAGAATCGATATATCTATCTAGGCATAAAGGGAGATATGTTATAAGGAAAAATGTATTCACACAAACTTTAGAAGTAAACTTTAAAAGTAGATTCAATTAATATCAAAACACAATTTTACAAAAAATATTACAAGACTTTGGTTAATATGAAGTGTCAGTGTCCAAATGTCAAACGTTAACACAGGTATTTGAGGTACGATAATGAATCCAGATAACATAGCCTTTAAAAACTCGACATAGGTAGTAGCACAAAGGAAATGACTATGGTCTATGTACGTGATTGCTTTTATTTCATGTGATTTGACATTGAAACCACTAAAGAGGTGTGGGAAAGACATTTTATGTATGGAAGGGGAGGGAATATGATTTGATTCCCATAGTCAAAGAAACCGCTTTAGATTCCTACTAGATTTATAGTGATGAACTTAAAAACAAATATTGACCACACAACAAAGCTACATGTGCGCAAAAGACTGAAGGAAAAAAAAAGGCCCAACCAAAAATTTTATAGGAACATGCTTTATACTAGTAAACAGGAAACAAGCTACTCGAAAAATTAAGAAGCGACTACCTTTTTAGGAACAGAGTAGGGGCTTTGTTTACTTCTCTCCTCAACATTTACATCCTCATCGAAGAATCAAGGTCCCGCGAACGTCGGAATCTATATCCGGCCTTGTAGTTATCATCCTTTCTCACAGCTTGTTTTTTCTTACCCTTCAAGCGATTGCCTTTTTTAGATTGAACTCGATCCATCAACTCCTCAGCTATTTTCTCCAGGCCTAAATCTCGCATCTTTGCCACATTTTCCCTAATCCTTTGCATTCTCAGCCTCTCATATTCTGGAATTCTTGGTTCATTAGTTTCAACATCTTGATTACTCGCTCCCACTTTAGTAGCTTTTTTCTTTTCCATTCTTGCAACTAAAAAATAATTACATATCATTAGGATTTTTGTCAATAACGTCTACATAAGCAAATAAATTAATTTATTATCATAGGAGACATTGCCAGCATGCATTGAAGCAAGTGAAAATTACAATATAAACATAAAGTATTGGACTCTATGTTAGAAAATTGAACATAACATTCCAAACCTTATCAAACATTATATTCACTACTTAGTAATTATTAACGAAGTACTAAAAGTTACTCACAAAATCAATCATTTGTTTGTACTTTAGAAGCTCTACATATTACTAAACGGAGTAACAAGCTCTCAAATAAAAAGACGAGTAAATTTTAGTAGTTTTGTCAAATAGTTGCTTGTCTATTAGTAACAAACACTTTCCTCACTAAAACTTCTGAACCTACAACTTTGTTTGTTTTGTAAAAATAAGCTTACACTAATTAATTAAATGATCTGAAAGTATAAGTTCGAAACACTACAATCAAATCGCACATGTTTAATAAACATGCCCCTATACCCATGTATCTGTATAATAAAATAAGTTCGACATATACATAATAAGTTGATTCTATGTATATGTATTTAGCCAATAGCACTTACACCATAATGTGTGTCATTGTATAATAGTCTTTTTACAACTATTACATGTGAGTTTATAGTCTATAAGACATTGAAACACTAATCCAACATATGTCCATAAGGCTAAAACAGATATTGGCAATTTGCACAACCGTATATGAATCGAATTGCACAAACAACAGAGTCAATTCTTTTGGTAGTTTATATACTAATTGAATACTTTTAGGACTCCTATGATTATATCAGCATCGATGTTCTTATACTAATTGACTTTCTTCCTTGTGAGGACAACAACACCGCACCACATACAAGAAAGCTATCAATACATGCATGCTACCTACCCAGTCTAATTCACTCAACTAATTATAAAGAGTCAATAAAATTTATTTGAGAGATGAAAGAGTACCAACAGCGAATTACCAGTGGAATTCCGAGAACAAGGACGATGTCGTCGGCATCAATCAAAACAGCCCAATCTTGAAAGAGATGGAACCGATGTCAGTAGAGAGCAAGAAGGATAATTAATTTCAAAATATAATTGAGCATAATTCAATTAACCCTCACCTTTGAGAAGAAGGAACTTCAATTGACCTATGGAGCAGTTGTGAGAAAAATTCAATTGACTTTGAATTGTTTCAAAATGATGAGTGCCGTTTGAGTAGTTCCCGCAGAAGCAGGTCAAACATGCAATTACCGATAACTGAATCTTTGTGGGAAAATCGTGGATCTCCGCCATTTTCGCTTAGCACTTGGGACTTAGGATGGATGATGATGCTCTTTGGTTTCTTTGTTTGCAATACCTAGTTTTTTCTTTCCTTCTTTTTTTTTTTTTTTTTTTTTCTCTTTGTATGTCATATAAATTAATAGGCATATAATATCATAAAAAATCTTCCTCATATATGAAACTATAGTTTACAAATGAAATTTTGGATTCTGAGTCGACTTTTAAGGTAACTTGGACATGATTACTTATTATATTAAAATTAGGCTGTCTGTTCTAATAATTTGTGTACACGGTTTATATGTTTTTTCTGTCCTACTTTTGTTAATACTTCCCCATTATATACTCTCTCTCCTATCCAAAATATTTTTAATTATTATATGAAGTAGATAATTGATATTCATATTTTAATGATATATGCAAGCCCACGCCGTCCGAGGTCCAATTGATCGGCGAGATAGGACCAACCCCGATCCTTGCCCTTGGACGGTCGAGAATCTTTCCAAAATGTAGCCAAGTACAAAAAGAGACTCGTCCTGGAACTTTGGACGGTTTGCAAAATAAATATAGGGGAAGATTGCCATCCTTGGCCTTGGACGATCGTGAATCTTTCCAAAAAGTAGCCAAGTACTTAGTGAGATTCGTCCTGGAACTTTGGACGGTCTTCTCCTTTAGACGAGTCTTGCCCCAAGGAGGAAAGCGACCAATACATATTGGTTTTGTGGACGAGCCATGCTTTAGCCATTTTTCTCGAGTTGGTAACACTCGTCCGGCAGTATCAAACCATCACAAGGGCATTTTTTGCCTAGTTCGTCCCGGGTTTTTGGACGACCGTTTCCCTTTAGCTCGTTCTATAGGCTTATCTCATCCCCCCCTTCTTGGGCTTAGCTCAACCGTTTATGATGGACGAGCCATAGTCCAAGAAGGAGAGCGGCCAACGTTGGCCAAGCCTGCTGAAATTGCTAAGGACGAGCTTTAGATACATGTTCAAACTATGTCTTAGCCGGATTCCTTTACCACTCCCCCTTAGTTTCCAAGTGTATGCTCCGCAAATACTGGGCCAAGAAACCGTGAAGGTTGAGGTCTGGTCAGGGTTATTCTCCTAAACTTAAAAAAATAAATATACAATTTTAGAATCTCAATCTTATATGTACGTACATATGAAGTAGAACGAGTCTTTTTTTTCACGTTGTCTACAATATTAATTTATAAGAATAAAAAAAATTAGATAAGTATTATAAACATTGATAATAAGGGTGTGTTCAGTTTAACTTTTTTAAGCATTCTAATACTTATTTTGGGAAACAATCATACCAGATTAGATTACTTAAGATCATATCGGATCAGAAAATTTCAAATCAGATAAAAAAAAAGTATAACCTAAAATTCAGATCAGGTTAGATCATAAAATTCATATTGGAACGAATTAGAAAAATTCAGATTAGATCAAATATGATAAGAAAATTTTTCAGATCGAAGCCAAATGAATCGAGAAAATTGAGACAAAATAAAGACACCCTCAGTTTAGACAAGTTCAAGTGAGTACTATCGAGTAATAATTTTAGATAAGTTTAAATAGGTTCAAGTATATTGAAAATAAGAAAACCCTCAAAGTTGGGGGTATTAAAAGCGAACCGTCCAAAGTTGGGGGTATTTAAAAATAATCCAAAGTTGGGTATTAAAAGCGAACCGTCTAAAGTTGGGGGTATCCATTTTTCCATTTTTTTTTTTTTGTATTTTTTTTTATATACTTCTTTCGTTTTTTTAGTTGTGAAACTTTTGGTTTCACGAATTCATAAGCAATTTTTGAAAAGGAAAAAGATAAAGAGAAAACAAAAATGGGGACCCATGTGAGAGGAGAGATAGACTTTATTGCCCAAAAAATAAAGTGTAACATTTAATTAATAAATTTTTAAAAAATAGAAAGTATAATATTTTTAAAAATCAAATGAAGTAATAGAGTTGCTTATTTCAAATCTATAAGGATTTGGTATCTTAATTCTCGCTTTTCTTTGGGATTTGATGCCGCGTCCACACCCGAAGCAAGCACATTTAGTTGACAACAAAGACCACCTCGACACTCTCAACTTTGTTGTTTCATATTACACGTGAAAATATATAATTTAGCACTAATGATTTTTTATTTAAAAACTAAAAAAGGAAAAATTGCACAATTTTTTTCCAAAAATCATTGGGTTCATCTGAACCCAGTAAACCCATAGTGGATCCGCCTGACAATGCCTCCTTACATGAGAAATGAGAATAAATCTCAACCACACGATTGGATTAGAGTTACAACACTTGTTCATTAGAGCTATACTCTCGAAAAATTTTCAAGCCCAAAAATTTTTTTTTTTGAATTTTTTATCTAATATTTTCTTCTTTGGAGTTACATTTCTTTTTCATTAGAGTTACACCACTTGTTCATTAGAGTTATAGCGAATAAAATCCATTCTCATTTCTCATGTAAGTATGCATTCTCATATATATATATATATAAGTCTTTTAGTAATTTGTATGACTTCTGTCCTACATTTTCCAATTTCGTATGTAATTATTGTTAGGAAACTTAATCAGGAGATACAACTAATAGAAGGCGTGATATAAGAGTGTATATTAGCCCCCAGTATCTTAATGCGGTTGGGTTAAAACGGCTAATAACCCTCAGGAGTCCCCTCCAAAATACAGAATTCTTAAGCATCATTCTTGGAGAATTCAACATGAAAACTTAATCAAGAAAAAGGATATCAGGAAATTGAATAATCAGTTTTGCAATCCTTGGGTCATATTTATAAGCCAGAAAGTTATAGGAAGTTACAAATTTCTACTGATAACTTCCTTTTCCAACCAACATGACTTATCCCAAATTAATTTATTTAAATAATTAAATCTGAAATTTAATTACCTAATAAAATAGTTCCAAATTAAAAACTAATAACCCAATTTATTACGTGCACGCGCCAATAAGCAAAACACTTTTACTCTTTCCATGAGGGTGTCTAACAATATAGACAACATCAACTGCCAAAGATCCAACAATCTTAACATTCGTAGTATTGGTAAATCCTTATATTAATTAGAATTTTAGGAAACAATTTGGTTGTCGTTATATCTTGGGGCAACAATTTTTTTAATATGCTGTCTTAGGTAAGCAAATGGCAACACAATAGGCAATTGTTATCTTAGATGATTTTGAAGCAGCGGATTTAAAATTGTTGCATGACCAACACTTCAGTTTTTGTTGTCTTTTTGGCAACAATTTGAATAAATGTTGTCTTAGCTAAGAGAAAGACTGCGTTTTAATAAACTGTTGTCTTATATAATCTAGAGCAACAATTTTTAAATCGTTGCATTGCAACATAGTAGAAATGGTTTAAGAGCAAAGTAACATATACAAAGTGTTGTCCTATACTAGAAAGGGTGACATTTTTCATAGTGTTGCAATTTTAGGTGTTGTCTATTCCCAATTTTTTTGTAAGCTAATTGTATCTAGTTTATTTAAATAACAATTTGTTAATTAGGGCTGCCAATAAGGTACCTTTTTGTCCGAAAAAATTATTTGTTAATATCTTGGCTGACCTTCATAATTATTTCATGAGCATATTTTTAATATTAATGAATCTAACTAACTAAAAAACATAATTATTGATAACTCTTACCTTATTACTTCAAAGATTACTACTTCTCCGAATGATATATATAATACTTTGTCCAAACTAGAGATAAATCTTACCAATAAAATAAGCTAGTTTCACATTATATTAAGATAATATCCACATCAAATTTTTTAGGATTCCATAATCAATTTCACAATATAAATCAAGCACTCCTCTAAATGATGGAGTATCAACCTATCACTTTAATTGCCAATATGAGTATTCGGTTTTCCTTCAAACTTCAAATTTTATTCCTTCAAACTTCCCCTCTAGAATTTACTCCCCTTTGAGAAAAGAAAGACACATGGACTGAAGGAGAGTGTGAAAATCACTTACTCCCTCCGTTTCATTTTAATTGTTACACTTTGATATTTTACACTATTCACAAATTTCACTTTGACCATCATTTGTGATTTATACGTGGATGAAAATATAGTCATGTGGGATCTTGTTAGATTCATCATAACATGTATTTTATTAATATGTACTTTTTATAATTTTTACAAACACAAAACTAAAGATATATGTCCTCAAAGTTTTGCATTGGCATGCGTGAAAAGTATAAGTGTGTAGATTAAAATGAAATGGAGGGAGTATAAGAACCGTTGGTTTCACCTTTAAAAATACTAGAATATTCAAAGATTTTAAGTAATATTGGCATATTGCTGAGATGAGCAACAGGATAATGGGGAATTAAAAGTGGCATCAAACAAAAATTAATGCTAACTCAATGCACGTGTGTGGAAATTTTGCCAATTGTTTTAGGAGTAACTTGGCAACTTCGGGCAAAGCATCATTAGCCAGTTGGCGGTCCCCTCTGACCCCATCATCTTAGTTGTAACCGCACGTGCCTTCCCCATTACCAATTGGCTGATTGTGGTCCTTCCTCGACAATTGACCATGACTTTTACCCATATGCTTTAAAAGGCCCAATTCCATGGAGATATATAAGTAGATAGGAAAAGGAGAGAGATCCACATCCACCCATTCAAACAAGATGTATATTGAAATATGTTTTAAATTACTTGGCGTTAGGATTAATCAAGTGTGAGGGTTTTGCCTAAAAGATAATAAAAGCGTTTCTTCTTTGCTTGTGGATGTAGTTAACACACTGTTAGTGAACCACATTAATTCTTGTATCGATTGTTCTTTAA
Organism: Beta lomatogona; assembly: GCA_947646795.1. Taxonomy (NCBI): domain Eukaryota; kingdom Viridiplantae; phylum Streptophyta; class Magnoliopsida; order Caryophyllales; family Amaranthaceae; genus Beta; species Beta lomatogona. Next base: position 2,513,578 of record CANSNZ010001493.1, read on the forward strand.
TTCTTCGTTTCTTTATTACGTTCGTTTTAACAATGCAATATAAGAATTAAGGTCGATTTATTTGGTTGGAGGCCCTCCTTCCATTTTTGTAATAAGTGTTTGAATCTTGTGTACAAAGTGGTATCCCCAAATTCCCCCACTTGCAAGGAGTCTTCATTTTATCTATAAAAAAATGTAATATACGTACGTACATACATACATACATACATACATACATACATATGTACGTACGTCAGTGGCGGATCTAAAAATTTAGAAATGGGGGTACAATAAAATGAGCAATTAGATTTGTAAAATATATCATCTCTGCGTCTCTAATCTTTGGCTCCAGTTTATTTTATGGGACAAATTTCACCAACTTTGACCGTAGAATACAATTAGTATAAAAAAAAGAAATCAAATAAAGATAAATGCCCCGATACAAGAAGTGGACAACGGTAATGAACTTGAATCCCGAAATTTAATAATTTTTTGAATATTTAGTCAACCCTAAAAAAATTGGGAAATTTGAAAGATTAACTACTATAGAAGGATTTTTATCAAAATTTGTAGTTGATATAAGTCACATAATCGTGTTAATGGAATAGGGTAGAAAAAGGTATTAGAAGATAAAAAGATCATTTAATAAGTATATAGAAGTGAGATAAAAAAAATGCAAAATAACTTGATAATTGACAACTTTCATAATTTGTATTGTTGTATGTATAATAAGAATTGCATATTTAACTTCCATATAAGTTATAATCTTAGACTTAGAAGGGTTTGAAGAGTAAGAGGAAGAAAATATGTTAGCTAAAGAACCTTTAAAAAAACAAAAAGTAAGAAAAAGAAAGAAAGAGTAAGAAAAAGAAAGAAAGAGTAAGAAAAATAATGCAAATGGAAGTCAGGTGGAATCGATCACGCGACCATGCTTTAGTGATTTCCCCCTCCCTTGCCACTGAAGCAAACATCAATTTTGAGAAAAGTTTGCATGTGTAAATTATATTGCCTTTTCCGGATTAATGGGGGTACAACTGTACCCACTGTACCCCCTGTGTATCCGCCAATGACGTACGTACACATACATACATACATACTCCATGATTCATGAAACCAGTCTTCAACTCATGTATATATACAATCATGTATTCTATAAAATTTGCAATATATGATAATCGTAAAATGTAGTGGATAGAAAACCATAGAGATTTTGACTAAAAAGTTAATCTAATATTTGATTAATTTATAAAATACAAAGTCGAATAATAATGAAATTTCATCATGTTATATAGTGAATAATATGTCTATTTGTCATTTAAATCATCTCATACTTATCCATATCTATCAATAGAAAATTTATCATATATATATGACATAAATTTTTGTTATATTATTAAAAAAATAGAATTAGTTCTGATACAACACAAAAAGAAACTAACTTGTGCAGCCAATTAACATGGTTCCCATCGTAATCTATAACGAGTACGCTTTGAAGAAGAAACACCATGCCAGATTGACTAACTTTAATTAAAACTTTGAATGAATTTTCTATATAAATCATGTTAATTAATTAGTTGAACACAAAAAAGAGGAAGGAATTGTAAAAAAATTTTCAAAAAAAGACCTCATAATAGGCCTATAATAAGTATTTAAAAAAAACTAACTCGACTTCAAGGAATTTTGAGTCCAACTCTACAATCTGATTTACAAACCTATTATATTCTTGGGCCACAAATTGAGTTCGTCTTCCCTAAAAAGCCATCTCTCTTGACACTTGAGAGTTGAGACTTCACTAGTAATATCTTATCTCTTACTCTTTTGTGACTATTAACTCAAGATCCCATATCTCTAACTTAGGTTCACTCACATCCAAGTAAAAACTTATACACTTACTTTTAAGTGTATGCTCTTCCATTGGCCAATCACTAGTTAAGTCTTATCTTAAGTATAAGAGATTCCAATGATATTATTAATCAACTTTATTTTCCAATAAACATAATGTTATAAATTTTGGTTTTTTGAAAAACCTCATATATGTGTGGAACAATACCATTGCATCATGAACATGCAAAAAATTATACTATAGGAACAATCAAATTTGATATATTAACCATCAAATTTGTTGTAGAACAATCAGAGTTGATCTATTAACAATCAAATTTGTTGTATGGTAACAATCAGATTCACTGTAAGAACTAATTGTCGTATGATGTATACAAATAACTATAATGGTCCGTTTGATTAAACTTATTTTGTCTTATCTTATCTTATTTGATCTTATTTTTTTTTTTTCTTATCTTATCTTATCTTATCTTATCTTATCTTATAAGATAGTTTATTGTGTTGTCTAACATCTTTTTTTTTCTTACAACAAAAAATCTGATTAAAAATTAGGTTCCCTCTAGGGTTTCTCCTTGGGATGCTTTTTTTTTCTCTCGGGTTTCTCTTTGGGAGGGGTTTTTTCCTATCCTCCATCGCTAGGTTTTTCTTCTTTTTTGAAGGTTTTTCCTTCATTCTTAACCCCTTCTCTCTCTTTCTCTTTCATCTCTTTTCTTCTTGGCCTCAATTGTTAATCTTTGTAGGGGATTCCACTGGTGTTCGTATGTTAAGCCCCAAAAACTCCTTTAATTGCTTCCAATAAGTATATCGTCCCATCCTTAGATGGGTGTTCAATTTCTTTTTTTGTTCGTCTGATGAAGGAGGAAGATCTAACAATCTCTATTCTCTACAAGAATTTAGAATATCAAGGAATTATTTTCCCCCAAACAACTATGCATCAGCAGAAGTTAAGCCGAATCAGAGCGAACTCACAGATTGTATTGCTTAGGGTGAAGTTTTTATTAGGGCTATTTTAATCAAATCTGCGATGTATCTAGTTATTCTAAGGTATTATATACTTGTGTTAGAATTTTCGATTTTTCAGGAATTGATTGTAACTGCTGTTTGGCTATCCCTTATGAATGAAATCATTTTTCTTTCAGTAAAAAAAATCAATTTTTCTTATCTTATCTGATCTTATCTTATTTTATTTTTTCTAACAAGTTGTTTGGTTTATATAAGGAAACACGGGAAACAGAAATTCCTAGGAATTGAAAATTTAGTGAGTTGTTTGGTTGACAACAAAATAGCAAAATGAAGGAATTAGAAATTCCTTTGAATTTTGAGTTCCCGCGAAATGGAGGAAATTACTTACCTAGGTCACCCTAGGTAAATAGAAATTCTCATGTGAATTTAATTCCCTCATTGTCAACCAAACAATTTAACCAATTTCCCATGAATTTCATTAAGTAATTTATTTCCAATAAATTGCAATTTAATGGGAATTTTGACTTCCCATATAAACCAAACGACCACTAAAATAAGTTAAAATAAGTTGAACAGAACATAGCCTAAATAAGGTAGATATTTAAACAGGACATGGAACTCAACCTAATACTTGATGCACCTAATTTTCACTAGAGTTAGTTCAGCTAAAAGTAAACTAAACATTGAATTCTTAAGTTTGCATGAATTATCAGTCACAAACAATTAATTTTACCAATCACAATAAACAACCAATATAAACAATCAATAAAATAAAATAAACTGGGCAAAGTAGCCAAGTCAAACACACACACAACAACTAACAACCAACAAAAAAGTTGCCAAACAATCTATCAATTTTGCACATAAAAAATAAAAATTGGCATTACTTCTATTTTAGAAATTATCCATAATAAACATATAATAATCCAACCCATAAATTGGGGGAAAAGAAAAGGGAGGGGTAAGGAATCTTGGATAGTAAACCCACGAGCCACGAGTCGTAAGTACTGTAATAAGAATCCTAGTAGTAGTAATACAATACTCCATTTCTTTTGTAAAAGGTCCTCGTTCCAACAAATCCCCTTATTATATCTATTTCCTCATTTACAAAAAAAAAAAAAATTCCCTTAATAAATAATACTTGTGTGGACTTGGTTCACAATAATGTTATTGTGGACCAAAAGGTCACACGTGTCTAAAATTGTACGTGGAATACATAGTGATCCATATTTAAATATAGTCAATGCTTTTTTTGACACAGCAACCTTTTCTATAACATATATTATAATTCATAATTACAGTATTCACTTAGACATAATCACCTATGTGGCTTTATTAACTTATAATTGTTCTACATTTACCCTTAAGTAATACTTAATTTTATCATATTAACCCTTGTTTAAAACACAGTAACTATTTGTTTTAGAAGCAGTGGACCAGGCATATGTGTGAAAAACTAGAATACATGTTATGTCAAAATAGAGGTCACTATGTATTCCACGTATAATTTTGATCACGCGTGACTTTTTGGTCTACAGTAATTTAGTGTGGATCAGCCGATCAGGTCCCCACACACACAAGACTTTAGCTAATAAAGAAAAGGTAGAAGAGTGGGGTGGGGAGTATTGTGGAGAGGCATTCTCCTCGTGAGCAGCCTGTCACGATTGTCTAACTGCCTCTCCTTCTTACAAGTTACAACTAAAATACTCCAAAGAAGACTCAAGAAGGAGGAGAGAGAAACGAAACCCACGCAACGCACGCACCAAGGCAGCATCACTTAGACAATCCACACGCTTTTTCAGCAGCACCCCAACAATACAGACTTAGAGAGAGAAAGTGAATAATAAGCATCCTTTGTTTGTGTGTGTGTAAGGCGAGGAGAGAGAAAAAATGGGGGGAGCAACAGGAAGATTACCTACATGGAAGGAGAGAGAAAACAACAAGAAAAGGGAGAGAAGAAGACGAGCTATTGCTGCTAAGATCTTCACTGGTCTTCGAGCTCAAGGTAGTTATAAGCTACCTAAACACTGCGATAATAACGAGGTTTTGAAAGCTCTTTGTAGAGAAGCTGGTTGGATTGTTGAAGAAGATGGCACTACTTATCGCAAGGTTTTTGTTTTGTTTGTTCTTGATCTGATTGCTACTTTTCTGTTTTTAGATCTGATTTTAATTGATTGCTTTTGTGTCGATTTGATCTTTTCTATGCAATTTCAGATGGATTGGTATCTTAAGATCCCTAATTCCTGATTTATTGATTTCTGGCTTTCAATTGGATTCATTTAGGGTTTATTTCTTGGACACTTTGATTTCTATTCTGCATTTCTGCTTGGTTAGATTCACAATTTTTTTTTGACCCTTGACTCTTGAGAAAAATATTATACAAGTAATGTGCTAACTCTTTATTCAATCAATTCTAAACCAAGGCTGATTTTCTTAGTTTTGCACCATTAATTAGTTTGTTTTTACTCATTTGACTTGTATCTGCCGTTCTGTGAACTCATCTGTAGCCAAGTATTGTGATTCTCATGTGGATGTATGGAAATAGTTTTGTACATGTACTCTGTGCTAATGTAGTTGCATTACAGGGATGCAATCCACCTCCAATGGATATGGCGGGCACATCAGCCAACATTAGCGCGTGTTCGTCTCTTCAGCAGAGTCCACAATCATCAGCATACCCCAGTCCTATACCTTCATACCATGCCAGCCCAACATCATCTTCTTTCCCAAGTCCTTCGCGTTATGATTCAAACCCCTCGAATTACTTGCTACCTTTCCTTCGCAATTTGGCTTCTATTCCTACTAATCTGCCGCCTATTCGTATATCAAGTAGTGCCCCTGTAACTCCTCCGCTCTCTTCCCCGACTTCTAGGAGCTCCAAGCGTAAAGCGGACTGGGAATCCTTGTCGAATTCAAATGGTTCTGGCTCTCAACAATCTGCTCACCACACAGCTTTTGCTGTTTCTGCCCCATCAAGCCCTACACGCCGCAACAACATTACCCCTACTATACCGGAATGTGATGAATCCGATGCTTCTACTGTTGATTCTGGTAGATGGGTGAGCTTCCAGACAGGGCCCACCTTAGGTTCTCCATCTTCTCCTACATTCAATCTTGTGAAACAAGCTGTTGCCCAGAGGAGTTCGATGCAGGGTGCACTTAATGGGTCTGTGCCTCTAGGCTGGGGAGGTGCTATGGAGAGAGGACATGGTCCCGAATTTGAGTTTGGAAATGGTGCTGCTGTTATGGCTTGGGAAGGTGAGAGAATACATGAAGTGGGTGTGGATGATTTGGAGCTTACACTTGGAAGTGCCAAGGCTAGATGCTGAAGGTACCCCTTGCAATTCTCGTATTTGCCTCTCCCAATTGAATTGAAAAAGCAGGTACTTGCTAAAATTGTTGTATCTAGTAAAATCAACTGTACAGGTTTCCTATCAAATGGAGCCATTTCTGAGGCCTGATATTGTTAATCATGATAGGGCAGACTTTGGGGTAGTCTGGAAAGCATATTTATGACATGAAAGGGTGCCTTTACCTTAAGCAAACTGGGAGGCAAAGCCGTGTCAATTGTCGATGTTGCTTCCTCTGTTTTTTTTTTTTTTTTCTTGAGCATAAATGGTTGTTAATATAAGGTTTCATTTGTAAGTTGTGACTGTTAAACTAGGCTGGTTTTAGAGGCTTAGAATTGTAGAACTTTTGGTATATGTTAAAAGTCCGAGGGTAACTCAGGCACCTATAGTGACTAGCGTAGTAATTCTAATCAGCCAAAAAAAAAAAAGTTGTGTTTTTTATTTGTAATAGCAGCAGCCAATTTCAGTGATGAACTGATGTTGGCTTATCGATTTAACTGTTTTTGTTCTTGATTTGTGCTGCTCTAATTGCAGTGTTTGAGTGCTGTGATGGCAGTACTTAAGCACCATCCAAAGATTCAGTTTGTATGGAACTAAGTTATGGTGTCATGTCAAATCATGTTTATTACAATGTTTGTGAGCTTCGAATTTCAGTGATGTTTAATGCAATGTATGAGAACTTTGATGGCAGCATCTTAAGCACAATCCAAGCATGTAGTGCATACTTTGTATGAGATTCTTAAAGCAGTTATGTGACATTTGGAGGACTTCTTTGCTTTCTGGAATTCAAATTTTTTGTAACTTGTAGCATCAATTTGGTGTCACTTCATCAATTTTATCACTGATTTATCTGAAAATCTTGGAATCGTCAACAATATCTGCAAATATACTTTCACTTATCTGTTAAGACTTTGCAATTGATTTGATTTTTCCTTGATCTCTTTATACTATCGTATCTTCAATTCTAACCATTGAAGTCTCATCATTGATTATGTTTCTTTTGAGTTCTTTAATTAACTTCAAAATCTTCTTGATATTTAATCTAATCTTCAATTGTAATGGCTACAAATATGCAAATTCTTTCGCTTGATGATCATTATCTGTATCCATCAAATCATCCAAGAATAATGGCATTTGTAAGGAGTTTTGATGGATCAAGATTTGGAGAATGGACTATCAGCTCAAAAGAAGCTTGCATTCAATGATGGGTCCTTGTTTAACCCTCCTTCATATTCAACAACACCGAGGAGTGGGGAAGAGGTTCAATATCTGAGTATCTTTTAGATTGCGGAGGGTTTGAGTTAAAACACTTGCTTTTGCTCACTTAACCAGGAATCTTAGGGGTAGTTTGGTTCATTATTTTCGGGCTTTAAGAAACGGAATCAATTACTAATTCCATTTCTTCTTGTTTGGTTGAACTTCTATCAATCCCTTACCATTACTTGATGGTAATGGATTCCCTCAATAGGTTACATTCCCCTCCCCTCAAATAACAAAATCCATTACTTAAAGGTAATGGTTACTATTCATTTCCATTCCTTGGCTTGAACCAAACACTCAATAAAAGTAACCATTTTTGTTACCATTCCCCTCCTCTATTTGTATACATTCCCTTTTTATTCCATATTTTGAATCAAACGACCTCTTAGTCTCTAACGCTCTCGTTTGCGATTAAACACATTTTATTAGAGAATATCATAAGACTAAAAGTTGATTTACAAAGAAGAAAAATACCCATAATAACCCGTATAAACTTCTAAATACTATACTTAAGTGTTTGATGAACTAAAACTAATCAATCAAATAATCATGGTACACGTTGTATTCAGGGGTTGCTGACTTGTTGTAACCCCTATGGTGCGCTGTACATGTAATCATTTGGATACGCGGATATTTTGTCGTTAATTTCAGAGAAAACATCAAGTTCGCTAGGTTGATGTTTAAAGTGTATTCTGAAACCGAATTATGATTTTGAACATTAGTGCCCCTCCTTTTTGTCTCCATGACTTGTGATTAGGAATGGCAACGGATAAAGAGCTAGTCTTGTATGGACTTGGTCCACACTAATATTATTGTGGACCAAAAGCCAACCATTAACCATATGACATAGTGATCCTTTTTTTTTTTTCATATAGTAACCTTTTAAAAGTTTAAGTTACACTAGTCTATCATTATCATTTTATAACAAAGTAACATTTTTTTTCACTCACATAGTCACCCTCTACAATTTATAACAACTCATCTTTTATTTATAACATAGTAACATGTTTTCGCTTTCTTTGAGAAGAAAAGTGTTTTCCACTATTAGGACAACTATTTTCCAATTTCCACCAGTTGATGATTTTTCACCTTTGACAAACCAATCAAAAAAGAAAGTGGGAAAACCCCCTCAAGATTTTACAGCCAGCCAAACACACTCTTACATTGCATCTACATCCTTAAAGGCCAAAGCTAGTCTTACCTATCATCAATTTGTGCGTTTGCTATACAAGTCATTGACGTGCATTTTCTTATTGGAGGTTGGCTTCTCGTTGTGCTTCTTTACTTGGAATGTTACTCCTATCAATATCTCGATTCACCTTGGCCAAAGAATGGGATTGTTCAGCTTTAACAAACTACTGTGCAATTAGAGAAGTTTTTCGGAATTTCTGGTTGATAAAATTAAGCAACAAGACATATAAGGTAGCAGCTGCTCTCTTGCGAGTTGCGAGTATGGCAATTGTCGCAGTATTTACACCATTCTAGACATAAAATTCGGTTCATCTTTCTATTTCACTCTTTGTTTGCTTGTTCAATTCGCTAGGTAGTTGTTCTTTATAGTACTACTCCCTCCGTTTCTTTTTAATCTACACACTTTCCTTTTTGGTCCGTTTCTTTTTAATCTACACCCTGTTGTTTTTTCTATTTTTGGTAACATGTCACATCTACTTTCTCTTCTTTTTCCACCCATGTCATCCACTTTTTAATATTTTAACCCACTTTTTAATTTCTCTCTCTTACTTTTCAATTTCTATCCCCACCTTTTCAGTTTATCTCTCATAATTTTGTACTTTCTCCTTGGTTCTCCCCCAAAGTAAAGTGAATAAATTAAAATGAAATAGAGGGAGTAGTATATAGCGCTGTATATAACGGGAAAGTGATCAACTGATCATCGTGGGCCAAAATTACCAAATTTACAGGTATTTATGCGTGGCAATCTTCTGAATCTTCAGTTTGCTACGACAAGTCGAGGAATAATGAATTCATTGCAAGAAGAAGCAATTGCAAATCGTCCAAAATCAGATAATTGTTTTGCTGTAATTTATTGTTAGAAAATTGTCCTTGTAAACATTCACTTTGTCTGAGATCATCTGAATGTGCATATACTAGGAAATGTGTAGAAAAGTTTCTAAATTTTTTCTTGTATAGTTTGTCATTATGCAAGGGATTTATGGAAATGGAAAAGAGATGCACGTAACAGAATTTGTAGATTGAACTAGTTTTCAGGTCTCGCGCCTTGCACAGTTTAACAAAGAAACTACATCAAATATGAAGTAAAAAGAATTGATGCTTAATAAAGAAGTAACATAAATTTGTAGATTGAACTAGAATAGCTTGTAGTAAGAACTAAGAAGCCAGAGAGGATTGAGGCGTTGCATAGGTGTTCATCACTTTTGAATTGAAAACTATACATGGTTGGCAAATTAGGCAATTAATAATTGAGAGATTAACTCATATTTGCCCTATTTTACCTTTTTCCAATTTTCTTTCCAACAATCATCAACAAACTCTCAAAGAAAAAAAATATGCTACATCAAACCTGGTAAAACTAGGAATTATAAGCAAAAATGCAAAATAGTAAAGACTTTTAGACAAGCTAAGAAATAGGAGCAATATGTTCCACTATTCAGATACTTATGTAGTTTACTTATTCGATGTTAACTAACAATACGACGAAAAGTGTGTCATTTGAGCGCTTGTTATATTGTATGCGCATTGCACTGTGCACATTGATTGTCCTACAAAAACTATGTAACATGTAAAATGTTCAAATTATTTTGAAACGAAGGGAGTATGTAATTAGAAATTTTAATAATCAAAAATGTATTTTAACGAGTATATTTTTACACTCTTTAAAATACATCTTTGACTATTCAAATGGTCTTTTCCATATATATATATATATATATATATATATATAACTCATAACCGATAAACGGAAAGGGGATTATAGTGGGAGTTGTATTTATGTGTTCTTCCTACTTTAACTTGTTACTCTCTCAAAAAGATTTTAAATCGGAAGAACAAATAGGAATGGAGGGGTAATTTGTTTAAAATGGTTTGATTATGAATACCACATATCTCTATTATATAAGCCAAGGGGGGAGCAATGGTGTCCCCCTTAGAAATAACTTAAATGCCCCTCCACAACATAGATATTTCATTACAAGTTTCCACAAACAACCTCTGACAGCTAATCAACCCCAATTCCACACATAAACTTGCCAGAACAAAAAAAAATCAATCAAATTTCTATATTTATTAAACTCAATCAACTCATATAATGTTCAATCACAAAAACTTGCCAATAAAAAAGATTCAATTAAAAAGATTCACAATCAAGAACTTACCAAACATTAATACCACATACATAACAAAAAATCTACACGACATAATAGCCTCTCAAATCAAATTTTCCATAACACAAACTCAATTACAAACTCAAACTCCAAACAAAAAAATCAGTTCTCTTCATAGATTGGAACTTCACGACATTCTCAAATACGAAACTCTCAAATTTGCCGATTTTTTTTACTGTTAATCAGGTACGTAGTTCGTTATTGAAAATAAAATTATGTGTACTGTTCTATGTTCAGTAAATCTTAAGAATATGTAATATTTTTGAGTAAAATTAAACTCAAGTTACAGTAACTCTTACGAATATGTGCTTTATTAGATTTTTTTTCAAAAAAAAATATTACTTAAGTTACACTTTATTTAAAATTTAATTCGAAAATAGTTGAAATGCAAATTAAAATTACATCATAAATGGTCGGAAAAATAATCAAATTTTGTCAAAAATAACTTCAATATTCGTGCGCAGATATTTAAAAAAAAAAACTGAGTTAAAAAATGAGAACTCGAATTGTTTTTGTGTCCATATATTAAAAATAATTTGAGAAAAAAATACTTAAACCCATATATTAAAATCAAAAAATTGTGCCCATAATCGAATTTCAACATATACCTTAATTTGGAGGAAATCGAATTTCAACAAAAACTGTAGAGCTTGCGCCATGACCGCAAGCAAGCTCGGTGATCTATGACGGGCTAAGCAAAAGCCAATTGCCATGACCGCCAAAGCCAACTCCGCGACTTGCTTGAGATAATCCTCAGCTAATAATTGAATATAGAGAGAGAGAGAGAGAGAGAGAGAGAGAGAGAGAGAGAGAGAGAGAAAGAATCGAGTGTGTGGTTCAATTTGGGAAAATTGATGAAGACGATGTTCAATTGAATATAGAGAGAAAAATTATTGCGTGAAATTCAGATATTATGGGTTTGGGAATTGGGGGAGTAGTGGTTTGATTTGGGGAAATTGATGAAGATGATGTTCAATTGAATTAAGGGAGTAGTGGTTTGATTTGGGGAAAATATGGGTTTGGGAATTGGGGGAGTAGTTAATAGCTAAGAATAGAAGAGAGAGAAAAATGAGTAGCTACTGAGTAATATAGAGAATATGGGTTTGTTAAAAAATGAGAGCTTTGACTTAAAATTGCTAATTGTTATGCACGCTGATGAAAATTAGTTAAAGTCAACAAATTTCAGATGCAATTTCAAAACTTACATTTATTTATTAAGGTGTTTTTAAATACTATTTGTAAGTATTTCAAACAATCTTATTCACAAAAATGGAGGTGAACTTAGATACGAAGTTTCGTTTTTGGTTTGTTTTACTACTGAGTAACAGTTATGCCCAAAAATGTCGTCGCACGCATCGCGTGTATAAAAAGCTAGTAATTAACATTACAATGGTCATATTGCGGTTACTTTTGGAAATAAATCATATCAGATTTGTGCTGATATTTTACCTAACTACGTGTGAATGCAATTAGTATTTACATTCATTGAAGATCTTAGAGAGTTTTCGGAATGAATATATAACACATAGTATCTATATTCTTTTTACTAGTAACTAGTGAGTATCCCGGGCGATGCCCCGGGTTATTACTTTTTGTAAGTTTTTGTCTAGTGAGGAAAAATTGGAGTCATGACATGATAAGTAATTACATGGTATTTTGAAAAGTAAACCCTTAAAAGTTTGGAGATGAAAGCAATAGCTTAACTTTCTATAAGAATTTGGCTAGACTAAGAGTTTATATCTATAACAATCTCTTGTTATTACCATTAAAGTATTAGGGCCATTAAAGTGTTAGGGATCTAAGTACTTGTAGAAGTCTTTTAATGAGACATAAATATAAGACCTTATTATATTTTATTTTGAAATAGTAAACAATGATGTAATGTTGGATTCATGGTTAAACCCTCACTTTTCATTTCAAAGGTCATGTGTTCGATACCTTGTAACTACGAAATGTTATTTTTTTTAATTGAGAGGTTCGACATGGAAATGGAGCACTTGCCTTAGCACCTTAGAGGAGGTGCCACGTGGCACATAGACTTTCTTAGTAACGCCTTTTAATATATTAGTATAGATAAGAAAAATCTTATTGAATCGACACCTCTTTAGAGTTAACCAGTTTAATTTAGTGGACATGAGAGGATGAGAGTATCTTCACCTTAAAAACAATCCTTAAGATCACAAATGAAAATTCTTACCACTAGAATCACGGTATATCTATCGATTTTTTACCATATGTGTCTAGGACAATATTTTTATTGTCTAGACCCTTGCATAGTCTTGTTTTTTTTTTTTTTTTCCTAATTGTAATTTGAAGATTTGATATTCATTGAAATGCATACCATAGCAACGGCCACATCCATCTATAAGTATAAATATGACTACCACCACAACAATTTCTGATCATCTCCATCATACCTTTGCCTGGTCCTCCTTTTTTTTTTTTTTTGGTGTTTCCACCCGGTTCACCCTTCGGGCTACATCCGGATCGAGGCCAAGTTCGGGGTGGTTAAGTTCCATTGCCTGGTCCTCCTTTAATAACCATGGTAATCTCATCAAAAACCCACGTTGCGCTCCTTGCTAGCCCGGGCTCAGGCCATTTGATCCCCGTAGTAGAGCTAGCCAAGCGCCTAGCTGCGCATCATGGGCTGACCATCACCATCTTTGCCGTCACCCCTGCCGTCCACCGTGCAGAGGATGAGCTATTCGGCTCTACCATTTCGTCGTGGCGCGAGGTCATCAACACCGTGATCCTCCCTACCGAAATACAAGACTTCCCATCCAAAAAGTCCTTCATCCCTTCGCTGTTAGCTATGATGAGGGATGTTCTCCCAGCCTTACGCTCCGTGATCTCCGACATGAAGAATAAACCCATTGCCCTGATCGTCGACCAGTTTAGTACCGAGGCAATCGAGACGATAGCCCTAGAGTTTAACATGTTGAAGTACGTGTTCATTGCTTCTAGTGCAATGTTTTTGTCCTACAATTTATATCTACCCTACGTCGATAAAGAGGTGAACCGGGATGAACCGTTTTATATCCCTGGTTGTGAACCGATCCTGGGTGAGGATCTACTTGAACTAACCTTTATCCCCGAGGAACGGCCTTACAAAGACTTCGTCCGTATGGGCTACGACATCGCCGCCGTTGATGGCATTTTGGTGAACACATGGGATGATCTTGAGGCCAAGACGCTTCTTGCATTTAAGGATTTAAGGTTCATGAAAGAAATTGCTAAAGCACCGGTTTATCCGATTGGACCGGTGGCTAGAACGGGTGAACCAAAAGGTTTAAAACCCGAGTTAATTGAATGGCTGGACCGCCAACCAAATGAGTCCGTTGTTTATGTTTCATTTGGGAGTGGTGGGACCATATCGGCTCAACAGACTATTGAGTTAGCCTTGGGTTTGGAGTTGAGTAAGCAACGGTTTATTTGGGTGATCCGACCTCCTATAGAAAATGATAATGCCGCTTCCTTGTTTAAGTCCATGCACGGTGAAGGAGGGCTCTCTAAGTATTTACCGGATGGGTTCGTCGATCGAACCCACGAAGTAGGTTTTATTGTGCCAATGTGGGCTCCACAAGACGAGATACTGCCCCATCGATCAATTGGGGCGTTCGTGTGTCATTGTGGGTGGAATTCGACTTTGGAGAGTATTGTAAACGGGGTGCCTATAATTGCTTGGCCTCTTTATGCAGAGCAAAAAATGAATGCAACTATGCTTGTTAAAAATATTGGGATTGCGGTGCGATCTCATGTGAAACCTAGCATGGAGCTAGTGAAAAGGGATGAGATAGCAAAAATGGTGAGAAGGGTGATGGTGGATAAGGAAGGAATAGGCATAAGAACAAGGGTCAATGAGTTGAAAGCAAGTGCAAATAAGGCCTTGAGCGAGGGTGGATCTTCTTATAACGCATTGTCCGATGTAGTTAAAAGATTGTGAGAAGAACATTATTGTTGTGTTACTACATTGATCTACATAATGAGGTCATGTCATCCCCTAGAAGATAGTTGTTATATCATGTCTAAATTCGTTTTGCTTTTACTAAAACCAAAAAAATTAAGAAGATATTCATTAGTGTTATCTCTTAGTATAGTATTAAAAAGATTTCACTTTGGTGGAGCAATTAAGTTCTTCCTATGTTCTATCTCACGACTTTGTCTCGAGTGTGGCATCCCAAGAACTCATTAAAGACTTGTTCTTGCTTTGATCTTTCTCTAAGAATGTTGTCAGTGTTGTGCAGAAGTTGCTCCATGCGGTCACCATGCAGATGTAGCGGAGAGATTGAATCCTTGATATATGGAAAATTTGTCAGAAATAACCTTTTAATATAAGTTTTTGCGAGAAACAACCTTTTAAAAAAAATCTGGCAAAATAAGACCTCAAAAATAATTTTTTTTGCGATAAACAACCTTGAAACATTTTCTAGGCGTTGACCAAGTATTTTGCGGCTTCAATTCACTAAAACCAAACCTGGCAAGGCACGCAATCTACATTTCTTATGTTTCAACCGCATTTCCCTTCATTATCTGATGAATTCAACATCGAAAAATATTTGGTCAATGTCGAAAAATGGAGAAAAAAAGAGTTCAAACATAAGAGATGCAGTTCACGTGTCATCCACATGTTTGGTTTTAACGAGTCAACGCTGAAAATTGCTTGGTCGATGCCGGAAAATGGGTCGATGTTATTTCTCGCAAAATATTTTCTTCTTAATGTCTTATTTTGCCAGATTTTTTTTAAAAAGTTTTTTCTCGCAAAAAGTTGAATTTAAAAGGTTGTTTTTGACAAATTTTCCTTATAGCAAGAAGTCTACAAGGCATATAGCCACCTCTTTATTTCTCTAAATCAACGAGTGTAAATAATGAAGACCGGCTAACTAAAATTCTCAGAAAACCAAACAAAAATTATAAATCGTGGGCACTTTCAGATACCTCTTCTCAAAAGTCTGACTCGTACCTAACTCGACTACTCACATTTATTTCCTGCAGGACTGTTTAATTAATAGGGCGTACAAAGCAGCTAACAACACATGTACTCATTTTTTATAGGACCCAAAAGTCTTAGTTAAATGTTTTTTTAGCCATATTGTTCAAACCCGAGATTTATTTTGTCAAAAATAGTTCAACAATGATATATTTTGTAGAAAACATTATTTATAATTTTACAATCTGTGCATAATATTTTTATATGGCAAAAGCTAACGAACGCCCCGGGGGCGCTAGATAAGAAATATATTGTTCTACTTAATTACTCATATTTATATAAAATAATATAATAATGTATAATTCCAATGCAATGTATTTAAATTTATATTTACATGGGGGCCTCAAAATTTTTAAGACGACCTTGATTTTCGGACTGGGTACCTAATCCTTAAATTATAAGTAAATTGATTACAACCATTTTTCTTTAAAATCGGATTATTACCAAATCTGATTGGGTATTTGTTAACACCCCTGGCTGCTAGGTAATAAATTATATGTATCTCAAGTTTTAATCGAGTTAGCTCTCACCTTTCTGGGTTGAATAGGTTTAGTCAATAGCAACGAGCTTAACCGACCAGGCAAATTTGAACTTAATTAATTTGCTTATGTATGCATGATATGGTGTCAAGATTGTCAATAACTAGGTACGTAGTCCTTTTCTAGGAGTATTTAGTCTTGCATTACACCCTAGTCAGCCTCAATAGATCTATCTAATATTAAAAGAAGATGAGTGATTCATTAGCCCGTTAATGTGTGCAAGTCATAATTCGTCCAATTTCATTCACAAATTCTTTTATAAAAAAGGTGTGGTACGGGGGGAAGAAGCTAAGATTTTTGATACTGGAAAGGCATTACTAGTTTCTTCATTTCTTGGGTTTAATTTCAGTTTTGGCAAATGAAAAAGTTGTAAAATTTCTCTTTTGTTCTGATGTTTTTCTGTGTGTTAACACACTTTTCTTTCTTGTATTTCTATCACCAAAAGCGGCGCAAAATATTATTACAACCCAGAGATTGTAGTTCTCTCTATCTACCCATAAATATATGTATACAAAACCTTAACCCAAAGTAAACCTAGAAAGCTGTCTATGTACAACTGTACAAAAAGACAAAAAGAAAGTCAATTCTCTACATGTTGTCATGTAGGCTAAAACTATGCACTACCATATATATATATATATATAAGCATTTATTTTCTTAGTTATTTATAGACCTAGGCTAAAGTAAAATAAATATTTCATATAAACAAGGGCAATTGATATAGACGGGATTAGAAACTAGGTCTTAGACGCCACCTCCTAATACTTTAACCAACTAAAGTAGTTGACATCCACATAATTGGATTACATTATAATTTCAGTTCAAATTCCAAAGGGTAAGTATATATATCAAACAATACTTAAGTTTTCTTTAACTTGGATGGTGTAGCAAGTTTTTTCTTCCCACATTGGATGGTTTAGTAAGTCAGAAATTCACTTTAGTAACCTAGCAAAACAATGTGTATCACTTGGAGTGCATCTTCAAAAAGGATATCAAAATATCATTTGGGTCTATCTAAATAGACTAATCTATTTATTACATTATATTAAAACAGAATCCATAATTGACTTTGATATTATATATAAGTGTATTATTGATAAGAGTCTTATATATTATGAACCACTGATAGGACCATCGTAAAAGAAATTTGGTTATTTCAAAATCTCAAATTTATTTAGTGACGAAAGTTGCACCTTAGCAATTACATAAAATCACACCTATAAAACAACTAATTTAGATGAAAAGGATTATTTTACTCCATTAATATTAAATTGGTAGCTATATAAGTCATTGTATAAGATCCCTGTCAATGAAAAGTTTAGTTTATCTTATACTAAAGCATGAATCATTGATAGGACATCTATAAAAATAAATTTGGTTAAAATTATATAGAGATAAAAGTCAAAACATTGAAATAGTATTAAAAAATCTGGTTCAATATTGACGAGAACACAAGTGGACCAGAAATATGTTTTCCAACATGACCCTACTCTCCCATACGTAACGGTAGCTCAGTCTCACACGGTGAAATGATACAAGACAAGACCTTAAACATTACATTAGTTATAAAAAATTCTGATTTAGTCTCCAGAGAAAAACTCTCTAATCTTGTGTAGTTGTGTTGAATTTTCTAACTTTTTTCTAAAGAAATCTGAGAATCACGTGACAATCAATTGACCATCTTAAATCTGTCTATTTTCACAACTGTACGTATGTCTCATTTAATTACTACCTTCGATTTTAAAATATAGTTCCCATTTTAATTTTAGGTGTCTTAAAATATAGTTTCTATTTTCATATTTAGTTGCACATTTTTTCATAATTTGTCTAGAAAAACAGGGCCTATCATTTATTTGTTTATTAAATTTTGTTTTTTTTGCTTTGTTTATTCAACCCAAGTGTTACGATTAACGCTTTTTCACCAATTATTCTCCATTCTCTCTCCTAAAATTATCTTTTCCCATACAACATATATTTAAATAAAAAAAATCTTTATTATCTCCCTTAGATTCTACTTACATAAATTATCGTGAAAAAGGCAAAAAGGAATTATATTTTGAGACGAATGGGGGTACTCTTCAACTTCGACGGATCCAGTCTTTATATACTCTTCTTGATTCAAACTTCATTGCACCACCTCCTCCTACATTTCTTTTACCTCTTCTCTCTCTTTATTCATCAAATCATCAACATTCAACAATGGTGATCCCAACAAAGCCTCATGCTGCTCTACTTGCTAGCCCAGGCTTAGGCCACCTCATTCCCATGGTTGAGCTAGCCAACCGTCTCACCACACACCATGGTTTCCACGTTACCATTTTCGTGGTAACCATGGAGCCCGGCCCAAACAAGCCCAACCTCATTCCTAACCAGCCCAACACCCTCAAACCCTTGTATGATCTCGTTGTGCTCCCCTATGTGGACTCCTCGGCCCATATGGGCCCAACCGACAAGATCATGACCCGACTTGTCATCATGATGAGGGGCTATGTTTCGAGCCTACGGTCTGAACTTGGGTCCATGGAGCAGAACCCGACCCTACTTGTTGTGGACCTTTTCGGAACCGAATTCCTTACACTTGCAGATGAGTTTAACATGGTCAAATATGTTTATATTCCTTCAAATGCGTGGTTTTTAGCTCAAACTGTGTGTGTACCCCTTCTTGATAAACAAGTGAAGCATGAAGGGCCACTCATTATCCCGGGTTGTAAACGGGTGGAGTATGATGATATACTTGACCCGGTTTTCGACCCCGAAAATAGGGACTATGATGAGTATGTTCGTATTGCTCTTGATATAGGGACAGCTGATGGGGTGTTGGTTAATACTTGGGAACACTTAGAGCCTACAACACTTTTTTCCTTCAAAAATAATAAAGTTCTAAAAGAGATCTTTAATAAACCGGTCTATCCGGTCGGACCGTTAGTTCGACCGGTTAGACCGGAGTGTTTAGGGGAAGAATTATCAGAGTGGCTAAATGAACAAACTAAAGAATCAGTCATTTATGTCTCATTTGGAAGTGGGGGAACCTTGTCTAGACAACAAACGATAGAGTTAGCTTGGGGTTTAGAAATGAGTCAACAAAAATTTATTTGGGTGGTACGTCCACCCATTGAGCATGATGGAGCTGGGGCCCTCTTCCATGCAATGGACGGTCAAGATCATATCATCTCTCAATACTTGCCACCCGGGTTCATGACCCGAACCCACAACTTGGGTAAAGTGATCCCTATGTGGGCCCCACAAACGGAGATACTAGCTCACCCGTCGGTTGGAGGGTTTTTATCACATTGTGGTTGGAATTCGACACTTGAAAGCCTAGTTAATGGTGTACCTATAATTGCTTGGCCACTCTACGCCGAACAAAATATGAATGCAGCATTGATGGACGAGGAGGTTGGGGTGGCGGTCCGGCCCAAAGTGTTGCCAACCAAAGTGGTTGTGGGTAGAGAGGAGATTAAGAAGTTGATAAACAAGATTATGGTTGATGATGAAGGTATTAAGATTAGGGAAAGAGTTAAGGAAGTGCAAGGATATGCAAAAAGAGCCTTGACTACGGAAGGGTCA
Source organism: Beta lomatogona (assembly GCA_947646795.1). NCBI lineage: Eukaryota > Viridiplantae > Streptophyta > Magnoliopsida > Caryophyllales > Amaranthaceae > Beta > Beta lomatogona. The sequence continues at coordinate 2,533,424 of CANSNZ010001493.1, forward strand.
ACTTGTAAGTCATTTGTGCAAGTGGCCAATAATTGTGAGATGAGGTTGAACGGTCAGAGAGCGAAAGCTAGTATTACTAATTGATGGGGTAGTATTGCATGTTGCATGCGCTAAACTTCGCTAAAAATCAATAGATTAGACGATGGGTAATATTTATGTCGTCGTGATATTTTGTTGGATGGAAAAATTTATTATGTTTGTCCATCAGTTAGCTCTGGAGTTTGCGAATGAGACTTGCAAGTTGCTTCTATATTAATGTTTAGTGGTGACTGGTGAGTTAGAAAAAAAATTAAATGTTGTGGTGAACTGTACGTTGATGATATTATTATATATGTTTGCTTTTATAAGTTTGCATTATTAATTACCTGAGCTTTGTCCATCTCCTTTTAGATATTATGTTGCTTTTATAAGTTTGCATTATTACCTTAGCTTCCATCTCCTTTTAGAAAACTTTTAAAAAGTTAATTTTTAGAATAAAACTATACACTAAAATAAACGTAAGTTCACAAGATAAATTATACTCCCTCTGTTTCATTTTAATTTACTCACTTCACTTTGGGGGATAACCAAGGAGAAAGTGCAAAAGTATGAGAGAGAAACTGAAAAGGTGGAGAGAAATTGAAAAGTGAGGGAGAGAAACTAAAAGATGGGTTAAAATATCAAAAAGTGGATGACATGGGTGGAAAAAGATGATAAAGTAGATGTGACATGTTACCAAAAATAGAAAAAGCAACAGTGTGTAGATTAAAAAGAAATAGACTAAAAAGGAAAGTGTGTAGATTAAAAAGAAACGGATGGAGTAAGTCCCTTGTCCCATGTTAACCATAATAGTTTGACTTTTGCACTATTAAAATCACTCATTTTGACAATATTTTTTCACCCATATATATATACAATGGATAGTCTATAACATGTTTAAAGATTAATCTCTATGTATATTCTCAACACATCAACTTTTTATAATTTTAACCAATATTTCTTCCACTTATTAATATTTGCAACATTTTTCAGTTTAGGATGTTCCTTTATTATTTGCAACATTCACATCATTGGCAATATTTTTTTTCAGGGTTCTTTTTAGCTCTCTCCTCTCCTTGGTCCTTGTGCTGTTGTGCACATTTCAACAAGATAATTATTAAAAAGTAAAGAAAATAGATAATTAAAAATATTAATGGTTGAAATTGTGCACCAGCCAATATACTGATCAAACTGTTGTAATCATATGAAATAAGAAAAACATTTTTTTGACTATATAACATTATCTAGAAGATAATTAATAGAAGAGTAGACAGGAGTACTCGACTCCTCCACACTTAAACGACCTGATTAGATACGTACTATTTCCTCTGTTTTAAAATACATGATTCGGTTGACTTTTATACTATTCCCACACTCTCTTTTGACTGTGTTTTGTGATTTTTTCATAAGGAAAATATAGTCATGTGGGATCTTTTTATATTCGTCTCAACATATACTTTCAAGATAACAACATTTTATAATTTTTACTTATAGGGAATTAGAGATATTAATGGTTAAAAATATACATTGACAAGCGTGTTAAGAGAAGTGTGTCAAGCATTTTGAGACAGAGGAAATACATTTTAGTAGGTCACCTTTTAAAGACATGATATAATAAGTGCTCTATTTCTATTTTCTTCGTAGCGCCTAAAATAGTTAATATAACATCGTAACTATTAAATCCAAATGGAGGGGAACACTTTTACTGTCTAACATACTCCCTCCATATCCATATCTTATAAAGGGGCGTTTGGTTCAAATAGAGGAATGAAAAGGGAATGGAATCAAGTAGAGGGGAGGAATGGTAACAATAATTGTTTCTTTATTGGGTATTTAGTTCAACAATGGAAAGGAATCACTTGTAAGGGAATGGAAAGGATTTGAACACTCCTCTAATTTGGAGGGTAACATTTTGGGAGTTTGGGTTACCCTCAAATAAGGGTAGCGGTTAACCTACTACCCAAACCAAACAAGGAGAAATTGATTCAAATTACTGAATCCGTTTCCAGGCTTCCAAAAAGCTCAACCAAACAAGGCCTAAGTGTATTATTAGGTTATAAAGGCAAGCAAAAGAGGGACTACTAGTTATCATTAGAATTCAAATTTTGTACGTTAAAATTACGAGTAATTAAACACTGATATTTTTTAACCGACAATCAATGTAGAAGGGGAAAAAAAGTGGGTTAATCAAACGAATAAATGGAGAGAAGTAGAGAACAGAACAAATAGAGAATCATGAAATGAAAGTGCCTAAAAAAGATAGAAATATGGCAGTAAAAACATGGAAAAGAAACAATCAACTCCACAGTTATTGGAGCCTTCAAACTTATTACTTCTAAAGGTATTTAGCTTCAAAGATCTCAAAAGAGTACAGAAACAAATTGAATAGCAATAGCTTGTAGAATTGAAGATTGAGTTTAATAATAAATATGGAAATATAACTAATTCAGTAGCTAATGTGACTTGACCATATCAATGGGTTCTGTTGCTTTTCTTAACCATGCCATCTCCGTTTCATTCATATAAGGTGACAAAATTTCTCGACACCTTGAATGATAAGTGTTCACCCAACTTATCTCTTCTGGGGTCAGAAGTTTCAAGTCTATCAACTTATGTTGATATGGAGCCTGAAACAAAAAGCAAATATATTCATGTTCTATAGAATATGGATTGATGAAACTATATCTTTGCTTGATTCTTAATAGTATTTCGTTTTAATTAAAACTGCACATTTCTTCCTAACAAACATTCCTAGCATTTTGGGAGTGGGGGGGGGTCGGGGAAGGGTAGGGATTCCCTTCCGTTAAAGTGCCCCAACCTTGAGGTTGAAAAGTGCAATCATTTTCACTAGGTCAAGCTTAGCTTGGTATTTCCTTTAAAAGTTGACAAAGGCTATTCAACAACGGTATAAAAATACATTAACAGATTAAATTTCACTTGAAAACAAGAAAAAAGAATCCAAAATTAGATAAAAAGCTCACCCATGTAATATGCTCAAATTCTAGGTACCCTCTATCACCGAAGTTGAATTTTGTATTTGCCTCGTTTACTATAAGCACGTTCTCCAATCTTATACCAAAATTCCCGTCCTCATAGTAACCGGGCTCTGCAAAAAAAACCCATTCAATGCAAATTGTCAAAAATTGAAGTATCCAAGAAAAGGCAACCTAACAAAGAGAAAGAGATGTAGCAAGACAAACGAATAAGAAAATGCTACTGATAGACAGATAGTCACTGGGTTTCAATTATCAGAATCATCCTTTAGGTGTCCCGGTGCTCATTGCAAAATTACCATTGCTTACAGTAATTATTCTCTTTTACTTTCTTACAATACATGAGCATGTCTTCAACACATACTATATATGAGCAAGCATCAGTAAACAACAAAATGTATAGGTACCTAAAGATACATCGAAGTGTTTGCTACATTACATACTAACCATCTGTTACAGTCATTGCAGCTTGGAGAGGCACATTCTGAGCCTGGGGTCTGAAGCTAATCAAATGTGGACCTGCTCAAACACAAACAAACTAGAGTTTCAACTCACAAATACAGATAGTTACAAAATGGAGCTTAATAGGAGTATTAGCTAGAAAAAACAGTAACAATAACATAAGGTTTTTTGACAACTAAAAATGATTTTACAGGGTGATATCAAGAATTCAAGATCTGAGAAGGTTATCCTCTTTGATGTCATGAATTCATGTTTTGTCTAAAGAAAGGGAATGTTCTCAAGATTGACAGCCACCTCAATACTAGCATTAGAATGTGTACTTAGGTGAGTTTTGTGTTGTAATTTCAATTCTCTTCTTCTAATAGTAATGCAGCTAAATATTGTCCAAATAAAACACACAGCCCATACTGTCCAGCAAATAAGTGCCAGAAATCCTACTCGTGTGATGTACAAACTGTTCCGGTATTGAAACAGGTGGCGGTCTTCAAGCAAGTCCACTCCACTCTTGGCAGATTTGCTTGAAGACCACCACCTGTTTCAATACCGGAACACAAACCAATAGAAATAAGATCAAACTTCATCACTCACCTTCATGCACGTTGAGGTAGGACCCTATGCCATGACCTGTACCATGTCGATAATCAAGCCCATACTTCCACAGAGGAACTCGTGCAAGGATGTCGAGAGCATGACCTGATGTACAATTCATCAGATAAGAGCAGTCACATGCACAATATTTAGTATATATTAATATAGGGGGCTGTGTAAGAGCATCATAAGATTGATCCTATTTTGTACACTTCTCACACTCATTGATCATCTACTAATCAGCAGGACATCAAAGCACTAGCATAAATCTGGACTGTCCCAACTGCTCAATCAATTCTCATAATACAGACAAACACTAAAGTTGCCATACCATTAGTTCCTTTCGGAAACCGAGCATTACCCAGTGCAATGTGACCTTTAAGAACCTGCAAAGATAAAATTACATGTCATAACTCAAACCAGGATAAATAAAAAGGTAAGGGGGTTCCAGAACAAGGCCTTTGTAACAAATGTTGTCTGGAGAGGTAAAACTATCTAAAGAGAGAATCATATATACTGATGCAGAATACACCTGTATGTGAGTGTTTTCATGTAACTGGGGACTGTCATCCGAAAAATGGAGTTATTCATCAAGATGTTCCACACAGATTCAAGTCTAGAAAAGAGCATTTGAAACTCAATGATTTCAGCATGCCTCTACAACAACAACAAAAATTATGTAAAACTATTTTTTAGCTAAATTTCCTATACAGAGCTGGCCAAGACGGAATATTGGGCTTCTGAGAAAGTGTGGTAATATGAGAAAAGATAAGACTCTGCAACAAAGACTTTCACCAAAAGAGAACCGGCTATAGTGGTTTGCACATAATGGAGAGTTGAGATAATTTTTAGAAGAAGCAAAGACAGACCAAAGGTGACCTAGAAGAGTAAAAACGGACATGAAAGAACTGGATCTCCAGAACCATGTTGTATCAGAAAGAAGAGGGGGTAGAGAAGGATTAACATGATTGACTCGTGAAAATAAAAATTTTAGTTCATGTATCCTTTTGTGGTAACAAATCTGCCATTCTGGTATTGTTGTTGTGAAGAACACAATACATGGGTCCTTAACCTTTAGTCCAATTACAGAGACAGACGTAAGAATATTGGTACCCTGTTGATGGGGACCCCTAATTCAAATGCATTAGGACATTGGTAGTGCTTCCAGTGCATAGGACCTAAGATTTGTTCCTCCCAAGATAATTAGTCACACGGATGGAAAGAGCCTAAGATATATGAGACACACATAGTCCTCCAAGTTATATGCTTTTGCTGGACATAAACCCAACCCACCCTAAGGGATTAGAAACAGGGAATAAAACAAGGTCAAAGCTAGTCTCAAATCTTCCAGATAAATCATGGATTGATTTAAATAAATTATTCAAAACAAGCAGCAGATTGTTTGCAGATAATTATCTTGCTAGGTGAAACAAGAGAAAAAGTTGAAGAGTCACTTCGTTAGGTGGCAGTTGTAGCCAGTGAACCTAAATATTAGTACGATCAAACCAAGAGATGAAATTGCAACTCCATAGTCAAGAACATAGAAAACCAAGGAGGTGGTTTAAAATCTAGGTGAACAGAAGATAAAATAGTCATGCTAAGTGAAACAGCAGACACGACAAAAGAGTCATTGAGTTAGGAGGCGGTTATAGCCAGCAACCATGGCAATTAGTATGGTCAGGAACACAGGAACCAAGGGAGGGAGGTTGAACCTATCACATAGAATCAATGGCTTTCTCCTGTCAGGCCAAACAACAAAAAAGTTATTGACCAATGGGTTATAAGCTAGCTTCTTTGATAAGAGTCAATGATAACCAAATGAGTCTTACAAAATCCAGCGTAAGCAAATAGTTCAGGGATTAGCCTTGATTTTATCCTCTGATGTTAAACAAACTATCTCCCGTTCTAAATTAGAGAAGCTCCAACCTGTGTGTGTGTGTGTTACATATGATATTTGTAAAAATGACACAAAATAATAAAAAAATTAAAAAAATGACACAAAGTAAAGAGGATTTTTGTATCCATGCTAGATTTGAGCGCTCCAACGATGGAAAAGCGGATCACACGATAACAAAGGATGCACCATAAAGGGAACCGCATATGAACTTTTATATATATATATATATACTCCCTCTGTCCTTTTTACTTGCTACAAATTCCGTAAATGTATGTCCCAAATTACTTGCTGAATTTCCTTCTCTGCCATATGATCCCCATATTATTTCTACTTATCTTCGCTCTTCTTTTGTCATCTACCTATCTATTTCTGCCTATTTTGACCTTCTTGTTGTTAACTACTAATAGACTTATGGTCCCAACACCCCCCCCGCATGCATCTCCTAAAATTTTGTGCCAAAATGGAATTTAGCAAGTAAAAAAGACCCGGGGGGGGGGGTATATATCAATAACATAATTGGAACATACGGACAGAAACATGATAAAGTACATCAGTCCAAATATAATGAAAGCAACATCAATTCATCAGAGCGTCGATGCCAACATTAAGAATACTTCACCAGTCCACAAGATGTCTAAACCCTGAATCAGGAACGGTAATGACCATGTCATGCTTATATCAACTAATGACCAGAAGTTCACTCCATATTTCTGTTTCATATGCAAAAAATATAGTAGTTTTTATATTCAAACATAATTACCAATACATCCAAGTAAATAACCAGGAAGCTTTAGCATTTGACTAATACTCATACATCTCATATCATGTCAAAAAGATCTCCTTGATTCATACCATAAATTAGCATTTATAAATCTGTAAATGTTATTATATTCCAACATTGAAGCAAATCCTGAAGAATTGGAACTTCTCTTAAGGTGGACAGGAATTTAGATTTTACATTCACAAATCCAGTAATTCTCTAGGAGATTTAAAAGCAATACTACTCTCAGTTTGCATAATGATGATTCATACAATGATGCAGCACTTTGCAAGAAAAGCTTTCAAATAAGTGTTGTGTGTGAGATAGCAGAGAATAAACTGTTATCAAACAGGGGGGAAAAGACAAAGAGAAAGCAATTTCTTCAAATCATTCCAAGTTGAAAAGTGCATGCTACAGTTGCTTTGGCAAATAGGAAGTAACATCATCTATGAGAGTTCACTTTCACTAAGATCATATAACCAAATGTAGAAAACATCTGGCCAACTCACAAATTATCAGTGTCAATTAAATCAAGTATCCTATGCACTATACTAATAGTCATGTCCATTCATAGTTATAAAGTGGATCAAGAAACAAGGTGTTCAGCATTATGCACTATAGGTACATACCCCTGTGTAGCATGTCTTCTCATGGGCAGAAGGTTGCCCAAAATGCACTGTCCGAGTTATATCAGTTGTTCCATCTTGATACTTTTACAGGCCACCCAACCATGTCAGTACAAAACAAAATATCATAAACAAGGATAATTTGAGTACCAGCCAACATGATCATACAAGCTGCTTAAATAAAGATGTTGGTCTACCTGTGCTCCTGAATCAAATAGGTAAATTCGATCTGGATCCATCTCAGCACAAGTTTCAGGATCAGGCCCATAATGAATAATAGCCGCATTTGGACCAACAGATGAGATGGTAGGAAAACTCAGCCCCCTAAAATGCTGAAGAATTAATGAATTAAAAGAATGTCAATTTTCCCAAGAGACTAACTGATCAGTATGCTTCAATTATGATTTATAGGACCAAATCAGATACCTCTATATACTGTCCTCTGCCATTTGTTTGTTATACTATCGTGGGTCAATCAGTTCAGTATACAAGGTTGATAAAAAATCTTGCTTAATGGATCAAAGAATTGAAATAGAACAATAAAAATCCAAGTTTTCTCATAAATAGATTCTAATGTAGCAGCAGCACTTAGTTGCTCTTGGCTCAACCATAATAAGCAATCAACTGCATATAATGACAGCAGAGCCATAAAAACTACAATCTAGTGTGAAAGTTATTACCTCCTTTGATGCACGAAAACCTTCTAGCTTGTCACTTACTGAGACTTCTGTCAGTTTCTGTGCTTCCCTGCAAATATTCCCAGGAGTAAGAAGGAATGGAAAAACGGTGAGCCATACGAATCAAACATGCCGAATCAGCAAAAGAAAAAGACAAAAAAATATTAATTTAGTGGAGAACGTGCATGAGAAGCAGACATAGAGTACAGGCATGCATCCAAATGTCCAAGTTATGTTCATTTTACATGCATAAAAGCTCAAAATAGAGTGAGAAATAAATCATCCCCTTTACTAAGATCTGTATGAATGATCACATGATATAGTTCCCGAATTCCCATGCTAAGATCAATCGTTAATAATTTTATACTAGGAAAAAGTTAAAATGAACTTAGCATTGACAGAAAAATAGATTACTTACGAAGGTTTTTTCCTTTCTGTCTCAGCCTCAGAGAAATAACCAGGAGCCCCATAAAGCTCCTGCATCTGCAAATTTTGAATTTTAGCTCTTTGAAACATAAAAAGGGACGCTTACCATATCTTGTAAAACACTTCATCTTTTTGGGTCTTCCCTCTTTCAAGTTTGGGTGTATCTTTTTTTTTCTTCCCCTCGTTTGCTCTTATTCTCCCGACAACTACTCATACAGTACTATGACCATATCATCTTTGCTTTGTTCCTTCATAAGTGTGGAAGTCAAACAGGGAAGAACGGAGGGAATAATAGAATGATATTAAATGGATTTGAGATTAATGGATTTGTGGTTTTTAAAAATTGGATATTCAGAGAGGTGAAGATTCAAGATTAATGGATGTGTTGAACAAATTGGAGAAAGGGAACATATAGATGATTGGCTAGCACCTAAAAAGGTGAATTAAGGGAACAATACCCTTTCATTTTCCTGATTACACCGAGCCAAACAGCCCCTTAGAGTTACCTAGGCTAGACAGCAATTAAAAAATATGTTTAATGCAGGTTTATCCGTTTATCACACAATATAACAAGTTCATTACAAATTAAGAATGGGTTCATTAGGCATGTGTCAAGTTCATTAGAGATATGAAGCTTCGTTTATCATCTGAAATACATGTACATTCATTAAACATTTTAGTTCACCAGTTATAAGTTCCTGAACCATATAAGTCCATTTATTTATGTACATAAAGTGAAACAAGTTTTTGTCTTTTTCCATTTCGCATGTTTATTTACACTCGAGTAGATCCATTACTTACAAAATCAGGCTTATCACAAGTAACAAGTAGGTTCAATGGTTCATTAATAAAACCAGCTATCAAATAACATGGTTCTCTTTTTCAGTAATTCATTAATGATGTGCTCCTAAAAAGTTGGTAATATATATTTCATTATAAAGCTAAGTAGAAAAGATATGCGCACTTACAACCAGTTACCTGCTGCTCAAGCCACACAAGGAACTGCACAATAGCTGCACCATCCCGCATATGCGCATTCCTCAAACCTTCCATTTCGGCAGAATTCTGAAATTTTTTATGCATTAGTCAGCAAAAAGTCGTCTTACAAATAGCAAGAACTTGTCTAAAATCTAAAAAGGTAATAATTGAAGGCTTTAAGAGTAGAAGTACGACTAGATCATACGAGATGGTAACATTCAATGTTTAGAAAACCCCAATTTGTCATTGATCTTATTAGGTCGTTGCGAACTAACCAAGCAAGCTAGGCTTTGCTTGTATATCACCAAATTGGTTCCTAGAGGAAATGGGGAAAATAGATAAGTTTCTAAACTATGAATATGATTGCATAGCTTCGAAAGAAAATTTTAAAACAAACATCTAAACCTAGTACGCTTCATTACATAAGCCATTCTGTAACGAATTTGTAAAGTAAAGTATTATTTTCATTACACCGCTACATTTGTTACAGACCATTTATTTACCATATTAATCATTATAACCAGTTTCTAAAATTGTTAGAGCATCCACCACCATGAACAAAAAATAGTTCATGGGATCAAAAACAAAAAAGATTCACCCCCATCATAAACAAGTTGCAAAATATTGTTGGTCACATTGTGACCAACCAAGGAATTGGTCACATGGCGAACAAAAATTGATTATGTCATGAAAAAAGTGGGCCCCATCGAGAAATTGTGTAACAAATGTATTTGCCAAATTAAAATGGCTATATTTTAAAAAATACAAATCTGCAAAAAAAAAATATCAATGGTCATATTCTTTTGAGATCTATAAAATGTTATCCATTTTGCCATATTTGGAAACACTTTAAAAAAAAATTTTGAAGTAAAAAATAGGAGAGAGAAAACTGATGTACTTTTTTTTAGGTCATGGGTGGGATGATTTTGTAAAAATGGTCATGAGCCATGACATTTGTTTGGATGATGAGAGAGAAAGTTGTAGAAAGAGGGGGATGAACATTTTTTTTCATGGTGGTGGATGCTCTTATGCACTTAAATTCACATTTAAGATAACATTATACTCATATTTTAGTCACTATAAACGGTTAGATAATAGTATTTCTACACAGAATAACAATATTCCCTAAAAAAAAAAAAGAACACAGAATAACAAGATAGCGTTTGAAAAGGTACACATCAAACTATACTGTTACTGCCCTAATCTGTAAAATGTTCTCCAAAACTCTTGAAATACAATGATAAAGTGGATTTTTTTATTTTAATTCACGTTGCGATGAACAAGAAGCGCACTTTAACGCCCGCAACGTGCGGCTTATGCAACAACAATACAGTGGTTTTTTCTATGGTTCCAAGATCCTTATATATGTATATGGGAAACATACATTTCAGAACGAGAATGAAAATTTTAATGCAGCAGAAGCTCAGAGAAGAATGGAAGAGAACGCTTACTTGACCCAACTTTACTCAAGGGAAATCAAACAAAGCCAGATTTAAGAGTTTACCAAGAGACTGCCATCAAAATCAAATCCTCTATGCCCTTTCTCCATCCCAATTAAAATTTCAGTGACAGGATTTTACCATTACATCCCCATCTATTTATCTTCCACTTCCATCTTTCTCCTGTATTTTCTGAAATTTCACTACTTCTCAAACGGTTTGAGACAAATTTTGCAAAAACCAAGGGAGTTCACAGAAATGACTAGTATCATGTGTATGGCTCCTATGATCTACTCATTCCTTCATGAACTGAACTTCATACTTGGTTTCTTAAGGTCAAACTTCATCAATTTTAACAAGACACCATAACACATTACCAATGGGCTCTTTTAGTTGTTAGATTCACTTCAAAGTTAGTCATAGAGATAGTAAAAAGCAAGTGTGAAGTTCATTCTGGATTAGAGGGAGTACCTAATAGTTTGACTAGCAATCTAGCATGGATACAAAGATCCTCTTTACAAGAGAAGAATTTATAAATGTGAGAAAAAAGTTGTACATAAATAACTATATGAAAATGAGAATAGGAATTTTCCCTCTAGACCTCTATCCCATCAAATACGAGAGGATGTGAACCTTCTGAAGCAGTTGAATCCACAACCATTGAAGACATTGCACTCTTAGCCTCTTAGGTTTGCTATTTAAACCATTAATACAATTTTAACTAATAAATATTGTGCAGTGCACCGAACAAACTGAGATCCCATTTATTGTGCACTTCTTTCAAGAAAAGTAAGCATTGATACCTCCATCAAACATACAGACAAGACAAAAGTGTTACCTTCAAAGCTTTTGCAAGAGCCAAAGGAGACTGCTGCAAAAAGACCTGATCAGACTTGAGTTTGGAATATAAAACATAGCAGCATGAGCGAGGGTCCATCCAAATAAAGTTACATTCTTTTCGCATATCCCCAGTTTTATGTTCTGGTGTTGTACCAGACACAGCTTTATCTTCAGCAGCAGTAACTGACAAGGAAGAATCAAGCTGATTGGATGCAAGCAGGTCAACATCTGCACTAACTGCGTCATAATCTCGGACTTCAATATTGTTCTTCTTCATGTGAGATATTACCTGAAAGCCATTCAAGTATGGAACGCAGAATGGATATTGAAATTGAATACGAAAATATGGGTATAAAACTTTTAACCGACACAATTTAAGTTGAAATTGACTTGAAGTTAATTGAAACTATTTCACTATTGCCAAATTATCCTATGACGTAATTTCTCCCTTTCCTAAGTGCATTAGACTTTAAGGTAATATTTACTGGACACTTTCATAATAATTTACCCGTATTCCCACTATGTTAACAAATCTACCTTTTCCCTCTTTTTATAAAACTTTAGCCATTTTTCTATCATATGATGTCTCAAAACACTTCACTCATTTCCTTTTTTGGGTTGGGATCATATCTCAACTTTTCTACTTGTTCTCTATCCTTGGTTGAAATCATTCTCTATCCATGTCAAATCTACCTTTTCCTTCTCTTCGGTCCTTGTCATCGATCATGATACTTTTTCTCTTTCCTCAATACTATATTACGCAGTATCTCCAATCAAACCAACATTTTCTGTCTCCTCGATATAAAATTACTCCTTTAGTCCTCCTTAATCTATATGCCCAAAAGAAATAGGTAAAAGCATTACCAGAGGGAGTATTAGTTAAATACCCACTCATTGTTTATGTCGAGTTACACCATAAGGATGGTTTTATGACAAACGCAATGGCTGATGATTAATTATTGGAAAGTTTGTTTATGAACCTTTTTTACTAGTGATGTTTTATGAAATCTACGGATCTACCCTTTATAACCTTTTCCGTAAGGAACGAACTTATAGACTTTTTTAGTTGTACCACAATACCAGTGACCAAAATCCAATGCTTTAACCCACTTTACTTGTGTTGACTCCTTGCATGCAACGTATGTGTGATTTTTCCCTCTTTTCTCCTGCTTTATATTAAAATTCTTTTCTTGGGCTCCTGTGCCTTCTCCTCTACTACCATCACAACTTTTTGTTCCCTTCTCTACATCCGACAGCATCAAGTAAACCACTTTGTAATCCACCAAGTAATTGGCACCAAACTCAGGTAGCTTATACTAATTTTAGGTTTATATAGTTTGAAGACTAAGTTTCAGAATTAGTTGTAGGTTAGGGTTTTTTGGGTTTTCAATGTTTCTTTCTTGTGAAATGCTCAAATTGCGTAGCCTTTAATTTTGGGGTGTAGTTGACTGGCCCCTCTTGCAGGTTCTACTTGTAGTCTTGTACTTCCCAAGGTAATGGTTGTTTAATATACGTGTACATTTAGTGTTCCCAATTAATAATCATGTTATCCCTCAGCCAACCATCAGGACTTCTCGTCAGTCTACCAAAACCACAAAAAGTTCCACTTTTTCCACCCCCCAAACCCAAAAAAAATTCTAAAACCCCTAAACATCTGTGCCTTCTTGTGGGCTATTCAACAGATGAATCTTCTTTGCCATCCCATTCCTCAAAAAAGAGTCAAAACAATTTTTTTAAGAATTTAATACTTGAACTTGAGAGAGCTAGAAAGCGTAAAATTTGTTGCACTTGGATAAAAACAAGAAAGTAGTAATGACCCTGCAAGAATCGTGCATGTAAGAGGTGGATTGATTTCTAGAGATGAAAAGGGAAAGCCAAGGAGGTCCTTGAAGTAGTTAAAATGAAAAGACTAGAGAGAAAGGAAGGTGGCAAAAAGAAACTGGAAACAGCGCACTGTAATGAAGGTGAGCAATTGAGCATTGTGTTGAAAAGCCCGAGCAAAAAGGCGAAAAACAATATGTACTGTGTGCGCGATGCGCGAGAAAATAGAATCAAACCATCGTATTCTGGCGAGTGGCATTGTGGTGCAACCAAAAAAGTCTCGTAGGTTTTCCCCAGAAAAGAAACGAAGAAAAAGGTTCAAAGTAGCTTCTGGAGATAAATCATTTTTTTTTTTAATTATTACACCTACTGTCTCCGCATTTCACGAGGACAAGTAACCCCTTTTCTTTCACTCAATATCTGCAGCAAAAAGCTCCACATTTTAGGCAACATCAAATACAAGTCTTGAGATAATCTCATCAGATTAGATATAGTGAAGAGAAGAGAAGAAGAGAAAAAAGATAAACCAAACACTAAAGGAATCATGGTCCTTGATTCCCTTTCCTTGCTTGATTCCAGGAACCATACACCAACACCCCACCCCCCCCAACCCCCCAAAAAAAAAAATAAGGCAAAACAAAAACAAATTGATATTTCTTCCATCTGGAAAAGATTGCTATTTCTAACTTTATGTGTCTTGGTGAGTTGGATTTCTATATGACCAATAAGGCGCAACTTAATGCAAGTGAAACATTACTAGGTGGAGAATCATTTCCAAAAGGAAACATGAAACAGCTTGTTCCAAAAACTTTCAACATATCCTAGAGTTAAGTTGATCATACGGCTTATCAACATGATGATCTTTGACTCAGAGCCCAAGACTATGAAGTTACTCCCTGTAGGTGGGGATGTAACTATTTACTATCTATCCTTCTTTTTCAAGTAGGTAGTTTAACTTTTTAGTTTGTGAGATCAGATATTCACAATCTTTATTACTCCTACCATCAGATATCTCAGCTGCAAACTGCTCAAAGCAGAGACTAACCTCAGGAGATACTTTTCGCTGGTCTACATAGAAAAATGCCGCTGCTGATGTTACTACAGCAAAAGCATGAACAACTGGACAATATGAAACATCATTGCCACGAACATTGTATAACCAAGCAACCTGCATGCAAGTTCATCAGAAAACATCAGAAACCTGACAGATTCTTAATAACAATCTAATGATAATTGAAGTCCCTCTTTGATTGTGGGACTTTGTCAGAGATGTTGCGTCTGATAGGACTGAACAACTAAACGCACAGCACCAGAGACAAGTGAGAATGCATATATAAACAAGGAAAACAAGGGAAAATAAACAAAATCCTGCGCAAGTTAGTTAGGGAGTATTCTAGTAAACATATATAAATAAGTTAAGCTTATTTCAGAATAAACAAAGGGGCCCACATATATAACACAAAACAGTAAGTTAATTACCTCATCAAGCGCAGTGATAACAATACTATGTGCTTTCTCCTGCGTAAGTTTTCCCCTTAAATCTTGTAACTTCTCAGCAACTGTGCGTCCAGCAAACTCCAGTGGTTGCACCTTGACGGGTTTTACCTCAGTTTCTGGCCTATCTTTCCATATTTGATCGACAAGATTGTTCGAGGTTGAAACCAACTTTTGTCGCTTCTTCTCAAGTGCGCGCTCCCATCTTTGTGCAGTGTCTATTGATACACACCAGGGGTCAATGCCAATAGCAGCATCTTCTGGAAGATTCTGTAGACAATAGAATAGATATTAATTAATAAAGGCAACTTCACTTCAGCATTTTCATAGGGGAAAAGAGGGGAAATCAAAACCTAAGTAAATTAGAATGAAGAGAGGCAAATAAAAAAAAACTCCCACAGTCTTCTCCTATCATTTTTTACTATTTAAAATGATACAAAGAAATAATACACTCACATCTGCCATCCAGATTTCTACTGCAGGATCTTCTCCCATACGCATAAGCCTCCACTGAGTACTCAGCTGTTTCTCGGCCTGCAAGAAATACCTCCCGTCGGTCCAAAGCCGTGCGTCGTTCGTTGTTATAAGGGCCAAACCTAGAAAGAACGAGAACTACTGAGAAATCTAGAAAATTCAATCCAATTCAATTGAAAAGAATAAGCCCATGCAAGTATTAACATAACTATAAGAGAAGATGTTCATGAAGTCACAGGTCAAACTAGTTTCATTATGTATACACTGTTATATAAAGTTCAACAAATATCAAAGTAGCACGAATGAGTTCCCCTCCCTAAAAAGTCATATAAAATAGAACAACATAACTGAGAGTCTGAGACAGAACAGAACCAACTCTTTCATCAAGACATAGAAGAAATCACAACAATTAGAAGCTTGGAGAATCTCCATGGCTCATCCAACCCAGACCCACTACCTAATATTTCTGTTGAACAGGGAAAAACAACAGAAGCTCAGAACAAGAGCAACTACGCCTCCACAATGATAGAACTACTTGTAATACCTATATCAATCTTGATAAAGAGTGAGAAACAAAGTGCTATGTGAAAAGAGCTCTCAAAGGTACAAGGCACCTAAAATTAGGGCTCGTTTCGAATTTTAAATCATCATAAACCATGATCAGCCTAAATCCTTGTCGAGTGATAATAAAAATGAAATATATTGCTCCAGTAACTTCGTTTACGTTTTGTTACTTCCGAGATTCAACCTAGGGAATCGAAAACGGCAATACCACCAATAATTACACAATGCCAACAGGAAACTTGTGTGAGGAATTGATGATGAATCAAAAACCAAATGTTTATGCTAATGGCTAAAACAGCAAGTAGAAATTTTCGATTTTTAGATACTTTTTCAGACCTATTGCCTATACTAAGTAGCAGTCAAAAATTATGATCTATTCTATTCTTCATGATATTATGCACGGATCAGATATATCATGGCGGGACAGCCGAAATTAGGGCTGTTGGCTCAGAGGGACCTGAAAGACCAGGCGTGATTCCCTTCTTGTTAGGTCGAATTAGACTGAAATAAATTCACTAACTTCACCAATCAAGACGAACGCTTTTTTTCCTATTAATTAATGTCATGACCTACTAATCATCATCATCAGTCAATAAATCACTATTAAACAATGACAAAACAATTGAACTCCAAAGAAACCTCATTTGAATTGCTCAATCAATTATCAATCACAAAAACAAAAACATTTTTACCAATCCAACAAGTCACGCTAAATTCAATGATTGAAGAAATAGAGAATTTGACTTTGAGATGCAATTATACTTACCAGCACTTCCGGAAAATCCAGAAATAAATTGCCGCCTTTTATCACGATTAGAAACATACTCGCTCTGCAATTCGATTTCGATCAGTATTTTATACTAACAACTAAAATCAAAAAGTCAACATCAAATAAAAATCGGAAAAAAAAAGGATTTCAATGGCGAAAAAAGCTAACGAATTATAACTAGTGTGAAGTAGAGAGAGAAAGAAACCTGATGATAATCTTCAGAAGGAACGATTAAAGCATGAAGTGGAGGAGAGTGAGAAGCCATTAAAGATCTCAAAGCTGAGAGTTTGTCCGCCATTTTTTTTGATACTGGTACAAACTGTGAATGAACACAGTGTGACGGAAGTATCAACTTTAAAGGGTACGGTATCCTGGAACTGTGGGAGACTTTAATTTGTTTAGTCGTATGATTGAAGCTCTATTATATAGTACTATATTGTTTTATATTTATAGTATATGATTATTATCTGATTAAGAGGATCGGAAAAAGCTCTTTTGATGTAAGCAGCAGTCTGAGATAGCAAGACTTTGATGCAGCTTTTGGAGTGTCAATCTGGGTCTCTTGGATGGATAGACATAAGGGATCAAGGTCTAACAAGATATAGTTTTTTTAAAGTTTTTTTTTTCTTTTTCTTTTAGGTTTTTTTTCTTTTTTTAGAATTTTGTTGAACAGGAGTGGCCGAAACTTTTTAAATTTATACTCCCTCCGTCCCAGAAAGATCTGAACACTTATTGGGACACGTAGGTTAAGGTGATAAGTTGTGGTGTAGTTATCAAATGTTATTTTATTTAAAAAGTAGATGTGATAGGAGTTGGTGGGGTATTTTTTATTAGAGGAGAGAGAAAGTTGGGTAACTTTTTATTGATAAAAGGTTGAGTGTGGGCCAAAGATGTGTAAAAGAAATAATATATTAATGGTGGGACCATGCCAACAATGGAAGTGTTCAAACTAATTTAGGACAAACATAAAAGGAAAGTGTTCAGACTATTCTGGTACGGAAGTAGTATTAACTTATTGTAAATCATCATAACTAAGTATAGAAGTTGAAGAGGACGCACCCTTGTAAATATAGAAAATTTGACTTATGATCATTAGATCTGAATTTTATGACCCACACCTATAAATTTATAATTGTAGCCAAGATACATGATCCTATCTCAGTCCGAATAAGATTAACTAATATGATACGAGAATCATATGAATAAAAATTATTAATCTATCATAATAAAGTATATGAAATAAAAATCAATTATGACTGAACCTATAATTGAATTTGAACTTTCATGATGCAAAGACGAACGGGATTAAATCAAATAACATGTGATTTTAGTTCAAGAATCCCCCCACTCCATTGTCAGGAACCTCCTCAAGGAGGGAGCCCAAACTGAGTGACTCAATATATAACTAATAAAAATATGAAATGCTATGTGTTAGTTGGGCTTCAATTGCATAATGAATGTGAATTTTGTTTGCTTAAAATAAATAATTTTCTAATCATATTTGTGTTATAAATCTAAAATCATTTCAGTGGTTGCATATTAGAATCCAAAAGTTATATATATATATATATATATATATATATATATATATATATATATATATATATATATATTCTCAATATTTTCAACGAATATTGTTTCTCTAATAAGGGGGCCTTTTTTCTGCACTGGACCTCTAAACCCTTAAACAGTTGTGCTCTTAGTTTCCTCAAAATTAATGACTTACTATAAAATCAATTTTGTTTTCCTTCACAAAAAGCAGTGTAGGCCTTTAGGAAAGTAAAAGGAGTCTGTCTAGTCATCTGAACTATGGACAAGTACAAGAATAAGGCTTTATACCATGTTCACCTAATAATGTTTCTGCAGTTTGAGTCCGAATGTCTTTCCTTTGATAAAGCATGCTTGGTTGAAAAGCATGCTTTAACTCGTTGCTTTCCTAATATTAAGGATGGAGGGTGATTACTGATTATATTTAGAAGAAGGCATTGCTGTAAGCCTGTACTTGAACATCACCAAACCTATAGAAAAAAGATAAGCAGTGTCCAAGATTGAGAGTAAAATCCTTGTACAAAGCAAGACAGACCATATGATTACATCAATAGGTGAGCCATGAACAAGCAAAAGAATCCTGCTCCAAGACCAACTAGCATATGGATGAAGACGTATTGCCAGCTTGAGATGTTAAATTATAGTTTTCGACGGTCCGTTTGGTTAGTGGTCATAAATAGTGGTAATGGTAATGAAATCTAGTGTAAATTTGTAAAGAAGTTCTCATATCAATGATTATGGGAATGAAACTTTATCACAAAACATGGGTTTCCCTTTATAAATTTTCATTACCACCCAATACCACATTTCCAAGTGGTAATGGATAGTAATGAGATTTTAGGAAGAAAATGGATATCTTGGGGTGGAGTAGCATTACCATAGGTAATGTCATTGGATTTCTAATAGAAATTTATACTACAATGCATTACTATTCCCACCATTTATGACCTCTTACCAAACGGGTCGTCAGTGCTACAGCAAGGTCAGTCCATATGGATGTAAGTCTTTCTTGCTTGACCATACTAAAGTTGTTATTTGATGCTTCAGAATGACACCGATTACAGTTCAGAAAGAAGAGCAACCTACTGATAAGAGCTCAAAAAAAAGAGCGAACTGAAATCAAAGACAGGTACGCCTTGCCAAGGAGACATCTTTTTACAGACTCTTTAAGACATTATTTATTATGGGATCGTTAAAACAAAATAATCAAGCACTGAGTTCAAAACATGTACACCAATTAACTCCATCAATACAGCGAAATACCAGGTAAATAACGCATAAGCAAGAAATAAGAAAACAAAAAGAAGAAAAAGCCCTATATCTTTGCAGTGTTGAAAAATGAAAGGCTGTATCTGGACATGAAAATATCAAATAATAGCGGGACATATACACTTTTACTCCCAAAGGGGATCATTCATCATTTGGATCTATCAGACAGTGAAAACCTGAATGATGAATGAAGTTCAAGGCTGGGCAAGCCTCTTCACAACTGCAGCCATATACTTGCCCTGGTGCTCTGCGAGAGCTAGCTCAGTGTCACTAGCTTCTCGAGTGCCATCCCCTGCAAAAACTCCAGCGCCATAAGGAGACCCTCCTCGGATGGTGTCCATCTTGAACATTCCAGCACCAAAGGTGTATCCAACAGGAACAAAGAGCATCCCATGGTGAGCTAATTGAGTGATTGCAGACCAACTGCAAAAGTAAATGACAGAAAGAGGATAAGAAACACTGAAATACGAGTATCTAATATCAGCAAGTCCCAAAAAGGTCAGTCAACATAATGCAACATGCATTTTGTTTTCTGACAAGAACCATTCAGACCTTTTGCATGAAAAATAGGAACATAAAACTAGGGACACACTGTACCAAACATCAAATCTTGGTAATAGCTAAGTTTAGAAGGCAAGAAGAAAATAGAGGTCCACGTCAAACAAGCTATTAGGATAGTTCTATGCGGTACCTTAGCGTTTTAGATTCTCCTATTAGATGGACACTCTTTTTTCCAAAATTCACATGGTGCCCTTATACAGTCTCAACATCAACCTAACCTATAACCTCCCATTACTTTAACTTCTGATCTTCTTGTGCTCCAATTTCTCTCTTCATTTTACCACTCATCAGTAATCACTACCATTGTGAGACCTCAAAAGAGTTCACTAATAGCTTCCCCACCTTCCCTTGCCTTAGTCCCACCAAGGGATTCATCAGCATGGTGGGTGAACTATCCAATTTTGCTTTAGTACTGGCAAATTAGACAGCACAAGCAACTTCTAATTTACTCATCAAGACAGAACAAAAATGTATATTTCTCAAACTTCTATCAGTATCTTAGTTCCCCCTCAAGTAGCAGACCGAAATATGCTAATCTATTCATCTCATGGATTCTCAGAAAAGACAAATGAAGGAAGTTGTCAGATGAAACATTTTAGAACTCCTGGTAAACAGCGTAATTCTAATTCAGCCTAAATAAGACAGACTCGGCACAGATGCGCAATTTTTTTATAAACATCATTCACATAGCCATGGGACAGGAGAAGTTCATAGGATTAAGGGACCCAACTGCTAAGTTTGGTGGTTCAAGTCAACCTCTGGCTTAACTATCCTTGTCCTCCATCACTTGTAGCTATATGCTGCATGTAAAATCAGACTAAATTCACAAGCTATAGATAAAGCTGCAGCTTATGGACATAGGTTGGGTGGAAGTGTAAAGTTGATGGCTCTTCCCTGGTAATTCAGGTCCAGCCAGCTCTGATGACATCTTTAAATGCTCAAGTAATGAATGTTGAAGTAATGTTCTCTATTAATCAAGGTTCTCTAGTAAAATGGAAGATAAACTCTTTGGTAGTCATGTGATGCTCATGCTGTGAACTGGATGTAAGATTCAGATATCATCCTTGGTGGTTCTGGTCTATTACCCTGATAAATGAGTTGTTAAGTCAAAAAATAATTGCATGTTCAACATTAGCTCAAACGGGGTTTGCAAGGGGTTATAACCTCAATCCCTCGTTTTATGCTTGTAATTTGCTGTGGAAGGCTATTGGTGATGCTGGAACTTAGTCCCGCAATTTGGTGATAAATTGTCACTCCTATAACATTTTCTCGTTTTGCTCTACCAAAATTAATCTGTTATCTGAAGGATTTGTTATCTGAAGGATTATCATTAACATTTCTAGCATAGTTGCACTTGTTTACTTCAGATATTAACACAGTAAATGGCGACTGAGGAAAGCTGCAAGAAAAACGGGTACCGACACTTCATGTTCCATCTGAAAGTTAAATACAGTGACCACAAAGACAGCTCCCCTAAAGCATACTCTAAAAAGAAAAAAAGAAAAATTAATGCCCTAAAGCATACTCTGTCAAGAAAAAAAATTGATGCCCCACCCTCCAGCTAGAAATAGATACTACAGGAGCTAGGGCACTACTTCCACGATTACACCAGCCAACTTCCAAGTCTCCAATGACCAATATAAAGTCCCCAACATAAAATTTCCACGCAGTGAACAACTTAACATAATAGGAAAAGGCATGGCTTCAAATGCTTCCTTCAAATTGAGACAGATATAAATACGTGCATTAAGCCACTCCATTCACTCTCTCATGGAGTAACCTCTGAGTCAACACAGGGCATAAAAAATCTCATAACATAACTGTTTATCTAGCAATTTAGATTCCAAAGTGTATGAGCTATGTTTTTGACATCAACCTCAAAGCGAGTTCAAGTAAAGACATAAACACGCAGCACAATTCCTATCTAAGGCAACCAACCTATGAGGCTTAAAATCACATACTATGATCATCCCTTTTGGCATCTCCTGTATCGCTCAAATAGAACAAAACACTTCTTGTAGGAAATATTTGTGGCATTTGCCTCCAATAAAATTCTAAGCTAAACCCACCTCTCTCGAATCACTCTCTAGCATCAAATCAACGGATTAGCTGGTTGATACTAGACAAAGTACAATATTTCTCTCCCCCCAAACCTTCCCACCCAAAAAAAATTACAAAGGAAAAAAAATCAAAATCTATATCCAAACCCCAATCAATAGAGATGCAGCTAAGAGAAGTTTAATGTTCAAATCCTAACACAATGTCTACTGAAACACCCCGACACTCAAAAAGGAAAAAGGGAAATTCCACCAAAATTTGTTGACCAAGTACTTGTACATTCTAATTACAACATCTAAAAATGGAACCATTTTTTCAATCACATCATGATCACCACATAAACCCAACCAAGTCAAACACTTGCAATGAGTAAGCCTATCACAATTCCACCACATATCCTAAAAAGCCAACTCCCACCATCAAACCAACCAAACCAAGTCCATAAAACTCAAACACACTACTCATTACTCAAACTTGCAAAGTCCTATTCTCCATTGTCCAAACACCGACTCGATTCAGTGCACAATCCAAACACACAACCTATTAACTTAAACAAAACAAACTTCCATTACAAAACAGTCAAACCATGTCAACAAAATTCAACACATTACACACTACTCCTTAGTCAAAACAACAATAAACAATCAACACATTACACACTACTCATTACTCAAACTTGAAAAGTCCTATTCTCCATTGTACGAATACCGACTCATTTCAGTGCACAATCCAGTCACACCCTAAACAAACTTCCATCACAAAACAATCAAACCATGTCAACAAAACTCAAACACATTACACACTACTCCTTAGTCAAAACAACAATCAACACACTACACACTACTCAAGTACTCATTTCTCAAACTTGCAAAGTCCTATTCTCCATTGTCCGAACACCGACTCGTTTCAGTGCACAATCCAATCACACCCTAAACAACTTCCATCACAAAACAGTCAAACCATGTCCACAAAACTCAACACATTACACACTACTCCTTAGTCAAAACAACAATCAACAAGCACATTCAACAATCAACACATTACACACTACTCATTACTCAAACTTGCAAAGTACTATTCTCCATTGCACTAATACCGACTCATTTAAGTGCACAATCCAATCACAATTCACACCCTAAACAACTTCCATCACAAAACAGTCAAACCATGTCCACAAAACTCAACACATTACACACTACTCCTCCTTAGTCATAACAACAATCAATAATCATCGAGTTCCGAAAACTTACGCAGTCGTCTCCTGCCCACCGCCTTGAGTACCGGTACTAACAAAAAACCCGGCAGGTTTTCCGGC
Source organism: Beta lomatogona (assembly GCA_947646795.1). NCBI lineage: Eukaryota > Viridiplantae > Streptophyta > Magnoliopsida > Caryophyllales > Amaranthaceae > Beta > Beta lomatogona. Next base: position 2,557,001 of record CANSNZ010001493.1, read on the forward strand.
AAGACTCTGCTCCTTCCACAGCTGCCCAGTGGAATCAAAAAACGCCTTCATCTGAGCCGCCATACACCCATACCTCGTCGGAAACCCAAACAAAAACCCATCAGCGCCGGAAAGTTCTTCCGCCGCCGTAATCTCAGGGATAGAATCGTCCTTCGGCGGCGCCTTCATATGATCCAAAACCTCCGGCGACAAAGTCTCCGGTACTCTATACAAAATCCCCTCAATTCCGTCAACAGCGTCCACCCCATTCTTCATCCTCTTCGCTAAACACTCCACGTGTCCGTACATCGAGTAAAACACTATGTAAACCTTCAATTTTCTGGTGGGTGTGGGGTCAGCAACGGCGTCGTTTTGGGATGTGGGGATTGGTTCTGAAGAGGAGGAAGCGACGGGAGATTTATTGCCGTCGATTGGTGCCGGAATTTGACGGTTTCCGGCGGTGGAAGATACGGCGGCGGCGGGCTGTTTTTTCTTGCTGGGTACGCAACCGCCGCCTTTTCCCATTTGGAGTAAAAGACGGGAGATTTGTTGAAAATGTTGGGTGTGTTTTTTTTTGTTTGGAAGAGTGAAGAGAAAGTGTGATGAATGATGTGATTGAAGAAGGGAAGTTTTGATTTTTGAAAAGTTTTAAGTGGAGTGGTTTGACTTTGATGGAATTTGGAGAAAATCACGCGTCTAAATTGATGATCATGGATGAAGAATATATGATGAGTAGGCTGATGACAGATTGACAGATTGACGAGATATGATGAACAGCTTTCCGCTTTCATAATGAATTTCGGATCCAAACTTTTCGGCTCTGTTTAGTTGGGCGTAAAACATTTTAAGTGTAAAATGATTTTCATGGAAAATAATTTACAATGAAAAACATAATTCCAAAATTAGTTTTCATTTGTTTAGTTTCAGGTAAGAATAATGATAAAATGAGAGGAAAATGAAAGGGAAAGTAAGGAGATAGTGAGAGGAGTATACAAGAGATAGAATGAAAACAGTTTTCCCTTCATTTTAAAAGGAAAATGGTTTTCCATCATTGAGAGAACAATTTTGGAAAATGGTTTTATACTCATTTGCAAACAAACAATGTAAAATTGAAAATAGAGGAAAGTAGTTTTCCATGAAAATGTTTTACGCTCTACCAAACAGAGCCTTCGTCTCTCTCATTCCGTTGAAACTGAATTTCTGAACTTGGATATTCAGTGGCTGACGTCGTTGTTCACAGATCCACTTCGAGGATTTTGAATTGAGAATTACGTCCTTTTTTAAAACTTAATTTTAATTTAGTTCAATTCACTTCAATATTATTGTTATTATTATTACCAGTCTTATATATGTATGTGATGCATGCGAAACAGCGAAAGCAAATAGAAAGCTCAAATGTGTAATAACATATATGAAAAATTGTATTTATTTATGTGCAAGAAAATCATAAACATGGTTATTTGACGATTAAAAAAAGTCATGAATAATGAAGAACAATAGGTTCATGGAAAGTGTAAAATACATTAAAAAACATCCATCATAATATATGAAGCCAAACAAAGTATAAATGACAATGACATTAAGGGTCCGTTCTATTCAACTTATTTTAAGTTATATGAGATCTTATAAGATAAGATCAAATCAGGTGATCAAACCAGGTCTAATAAGATAAAATAAGATAAAATAAGATAATATAAGATAAGATCAGATAAATTAAGATGTTAGACACAAAATAAACTATCTTATAAGATAAGATAAAGTAAGATAAGATAAGATCAGATCAGATAAGATAAGACAAAATAAGTTGAATCAAACGGACCCTAAGTTGGAGATTAGATTGACAAATAGTCTGCTTTTCTCACTTTGAGGGATGAAACTCAAAGTCATCCTACTAAAACTTTTGCTAGTGTTCTTTACTCGACAAAAAGAATTGAAGGATCAATGTGAATATCTGAAAATTTTGGTTAGTGTTCTTTCGCACGCATCCTACAAGCATTTTGGGTTTCATCATTATAATTAACTGTAAAGTACTACCTTTATATTTTTTTAGTTGCACCATTTGCCATTTTGGCATTATTCATCAACCAACTTTGTTAAGTTATCTCGCACCATTATATAAGAAAAAACATAGTCAATTGGGGTCTTGTTAGATTCGTCTCAATGCAATGATTCCAAATATCAAATTTATATAATTTTTACTTACACCCAATATGAGATATTAACGTTCAAATAAGCGTCTCGGCAAATGTGAAAAAGAAAATGGTGCAATTAAAAAATACAGAGGTAGTATATGTCTACAAAAAAAATCCTTAATTATAAGTTCATATTCACCAAGATTATAAGAATATTATTATATTTCTTGTTTTTTTTCTAATTTCTTAAACAAACTTTTGCAGTTGAATATCATTAACAAATATCAGATGACTCTTCTTTTTGTTGCTGACTTGCTGTTGATTATAGTCCCTCAAAGTCATTAACTTATTCTTGTTTGTTCTTAATGTTTGTCAATGATATCTTCTTTCACCAATTCCTAAATAAATTCATACCAAAAAAAAAACTAATGTCAAGGCATATGATCAGCTGTTGTTTCCTATAGTAAAAGACATAATTAATGGAGTTACCTGATTATGTTTTAAAGAGTTTCAAAATTAATGTTTCAAAATCTTTATATGCAGACTGGCTTGTTACAATGGAGGAGATTGAAGATAATAGGCGTGGATTTTTCAATTCCTTTAATGCCTACACGCGGTGTGAGCGCGTTTATTTGACTACCCCATTGTTAAGGTTTTATTAAAAATATGTTTTTAAGTCGCCAACAATTCTTTAAAGGAAAAATCATAAACCTAATTGGATTGAAACGGAAGGGACATCTTAGGGACTTATCCAATGTAGATTTCCCCTTCATGACTCCATAGATGGTCAGGAACCAAAAAGTGAGTTCGGGGTGAGGGTACAATATAGTCAGGAACTATATTGCCCATTGCTGGCCTCTACTAAATATCGATTCACAACAAATTTTATGTCAAAGAATAATCAAATAATATTTTAACCACCCTAAAAATATTTAGTCTAAGTTGGTTCAAGAAACACGTAAAAAGACTATATTTTTATTGACAAGTTATTATGCAATCAAATTACAAGGTTCCTAGCAGGTTGTCCAAATTATCTGAATTAATTAGAATAGTTCTTTAGGTCTTGTTTAGCAATAATAACATGTGGGTGATAAAAATCATGCAGGACAATCATATAATATGAATAATAAATAGAAAATAAGAAAAGAAAATAATGCAGGGAGTTAGTATAATATATAGGAAAAATTTCATGGAACTATCTTTTATAACAAAAAAATTTCAAAAAACTACCTTATAATTTATTTTTTTCAAAAAACTACCTTATAAAACAAAACCCGTTTCAAACGACCACCAACTGACAACATCCGTTAATTTTGACCATTAACCGCTCCTTTGACCATCACATGTTGGTCACGTGAGTTCATTAAAACTCACGTGAGTCATGATCTTAGATTTGTATTGGATTATTTTAGGGTTGCAATTGAGTTTTTGTTAGTTTTAATGAACTTACGTGACCATCATGGGATGGTCAAAGGAGGGGTTAACGGTTAAAATTAACAGATGTTGTCAATTGGTGGTCGTTTGAAATGGGTTTTGTTTTATAAGGTATTTTTTGAAAAAAAAAATTATAAGGTAGTTTTTTGAAATTTTTTTGTTATAGAAGGTAGTTCCATAAAATTTATCCTAATATATACAATACTTACAATCACGGGAATATATTGATAATCTACATCATGAAATAAACAGATATGGCTCGCATGCCACGAAATAAACAGAAGAAGATTGCAACGACATGTATTATCATTTATGGGCATATGGTGGTTATGGTTATGGCGATAATAGTCGATCTCATATATTTACTTTCTATCCTAAATGTCAAAGTGCCTAAGCCTATAACTTATATATTAGATAATTCTCTTGAAGAAAGGTGCTATGCTAGAATGTTAGATCTTAGGCCAATTATCCAAGGGAGTGATGTAGCATGTTTAGATAACCTTAGAATGGATAGAGCTTGCTTTTATAAGTTATGTGAAATGTTGAGGGATGTTGGTAGATTGCAAGGAAATAGGAACACTAGTTTGGAAGAAATAGTTGCATTGTTTCTTTTCACTCTTTCTCATGATACAAAAAATCGAAGAACTCAATTATACTTTAGAAGAAGTGGAGAAACGATATCAAGACACTTTAACTTAGTCTTGCAAGCTGTTCTTAGATGCCACCATATTTTATTTAAGAAACCCGAGCCGGTAACAGAAAATTGTCAGGATGAGAGGTTGAAGTGGTTTAAGGTAAGTTAAATTTCGTACTAAGAATGAATTATTTTTAAAAAATATTTACATAGGGGCAATCAATAAGTGAAGTAGTTTTTTGTTGTGGCTCCGAAACAAGTTTAGCAACATATATGAAGAAAGCCATAGGTGTAAGTTTAAAGTTATGACTTGTTGATTATTGTTTATTACAATAAAAAAAACATTGATTGATGTACGTTCTTGTTGTTATGGTGTTATGGCAGAGTCACAAAAATGCCATTGGGTTGAGAAACAAACCTTTCCCTTTTTTTGACGAGTTGGGCAAGATATTCGGCAAAGATAGGGCTATTGGAAATGAATCTGGAAATGTACATGATGTTCTTGAAGAGATGGATGAAGAAGAAAGGGAGGAAGAAGGACAAGAAGTCCCTCAATATAGTGTAGAGGAGATCAATCCTTCGTCTCAAAATAGCCCAATGGGACCTCCACCTTCAACAACACCTTCAACTAGAAGGACAAAAAAGGCAAGGACTGAAACTATTGAAGTCTTGAAAGAATTTTCCACTAAACTTGAAAAAATTAGTGATGTGATGGAGGCGGCAAGTGAGCACATAGGAAGGTTAGCTAATTGTTTCCAACACGAGTCAGATTCTGCTGAAAGAAGGATGAAAGTGACCAATGAGGTTATGAAAATGGAAGGATTAACTCCTACTGATGTTATTTTGGTCTCAAAGAAGATTGCTCTCAATCCTCTAGAAGTTGATTTCTTCTTCAGCCTTCTAGACGACTACAAATATGCTTATGTTCAAGGTTTGTTGCTTCCAGATCAATGATTGAAAAAATAACATAAGTCGAAGTAGTAGCTAAGGCATGGTTTTAATATAGTATGCAAATAGTATATAGTTTTGGTATGGTTTTGGTTTTTTGTAAGCCATGCTAAATTATATAAGTAGAGGTTAAAGTGAAATATTTTGGGTTGTCATGTTGTTGCTGACTATATATTTAGAAGCATAAGTAATAGGACTGATCCGATTTTTTGTAAGGCCCGATTTCCTATTGTTAACTTTAACTTTGGAAGGATTGAACAACTACTACTTCACATTGTAAAATGCAACAGGTTAAACTTGTTTAACTTTTGTGTGATGCTATCTTCATATATGGTTTACCATTGTTCTATTTATGTTTTTTTTTTCTATTACTATGTATGAGAAGGGTGTTACTAGTTGCATAAAAATTTTTATTCCTTTACTTTATCATATTTGTGTTAATTTTTAATGAATAGTTTTAAGTGTTAGTGGTAGATGTTAAAAAAAATTACACATAAGTAGTTAAAGTTAGTTAAATTTCATGGGAAGTGTAACAAGTGAACCAAACAACATATAGGAAGTAGATTCATAGGAAGTGCAAATTCCATAGTACCAACCAAACATGTTAATGCCATTTCCTAGGAAGTCATTAAGGGAAGTAACTTTCCATGAAATGAAACCTCCCATAGGAAGTTAATTCCCATGTGAACCAAACAATGCCTTAGGATGATAGGAAATTAGGAGGTGCAATAGTAGTGTTGTAGAATAGTCTGAGGCAAGATGCGCAGGTGATGGTGATGGTGATGGTGATGGTGATGAATTAGATGTTAGGTGGGACGATGTGTCGCAAGGTTAAGGGGATTAAAGTAGGTGTAGGTGATGTAGGATGATGATTATTCAGTGAATCAGGTGGGGCTCCTTTCTTGATTTTTTATGAATTAGGAAAATTAGTATTGTTAGGCGTGTGAGATTTGTCGAGGGATTGGTGTGGAGTAATTTGTGAGTTGTGCGATGAATAGCCGTGGGGATTAGGATTTTTTCGTGTGTGCCTCATGAGAGGAGGGAGTGAGAATCATATATAGGTTTAGGTAGTTGGGATGCAATAGGTTTCTAAAAATTAGTAGGCTTTTAAAATATTTTTATTAGAAAAAGATTTTAGAAAAGAGTTAGTAAGAGATATTTAAAAACACTTTGGAGAAAGATTTTTTTTATTAAAAAAGTTATTAGATATTTAAAAACACTTTGGGAAAAGATTATTTTTATAAAAGATATTTTTATTAATAAAACTAATTAATAAAATCAATTAATTCTATTAATTAAATTGGGTTTAAAAAGGTGTTTTATAAATTGGGCTTTCATAAAACTATTTTTAAAAGGTTTTCAAAGATGGGCCTTAAAAAGTTAATTTAAAACGTTCTAGGAAGTAGGCTTAGTAAAACTAGTTATAAAAAAAGTTTTCGGAAATGGGTTAATAAAAATAGTTAGGAAATGGTTTTGGACTTAAAACATTTTATTTTAGACTCGTTCTTTATTCTTTTTTCGATCCGGACAAATTGAAGCGGGGTATTGGTCATCATAAGGTATTAAATGGGGAGACGATTATGTGTCTACATTGATGTTCGTTCTTGTTTGAATAATACTTCCTCCTTTAAAAAGAGGATCGTTTCTCTCTTGAATAAAGGGTATATTCTCTTCTCCTTGGGAGAGACTTTATTTTACTCCTTTGTTTCTAGATGAATTATCGTAGTTTTGGATCATTGATGAAGAATTATGTGGTGTTGAAGCTGATTTCAGATCTACAATTACAATTAATGGTATCAGATCTAATTCTATTTCAAAACTACAACATATCAGAAGATCCCTTCGTTGAAGGATGTAACAAACAACGATGTGATGAGGGTATGCAGAATTGTTAGATCTACTGCACAACGATCGTGGTTTTGCAAATTCTGAATTTTATTTGTTCAAAACTGTTATGTATTTGTTATTCCTGATTTCTAGTGTAGATGTCGTATGACTCCTTTATTAATGAATTAATTTTACGTTAAAAAAAAAGTAGTTATTTTCACCTTTTTTATTTTTATTGTTTTTAGTAAGGTAAAATAAGGGTTTTTCTATTTTAGTGTCCCCCCTAGTTGCCTTATGGAATAGAGATTATTGTTGTTGTTGTTATTATTATTATTATTATTATCGTTATTATTATTATTATTATTATTTATTATCATTATTTTTATTAATTATTATTATTATTACTATTAAATTATTAATTATAATAATTATTATTATTATACTAATTATTATTATTATTATTAATTATTATTACTATTATATTATTAATTATAATAATTATTATTATTATACTAATTGTTATGATTACTACTTCATTAATTATTATTATTATACTATTAATTATTATTATTATCAATTATTATAATCATTATAAATTATTATGATTATTTATTATTATTATTATTATTATTATTATTATTATTATATTATTATTATTATAATTATTGATATTAATATTAATTAATTATTATTATTTTTTTATTATTCCAGTTTAGTTCAGATTCTTTCAGTCCAAAGGAATGGGGCCTTACTCTATGAGGGACATTTTGGTAAGGATAACTCAGAAGTCATAACTCTATTTGGCAAAACAAACTCAACTTAATTGCCACGACACGAATGAGAGAAGTGGTGAAATGATGATGGGTTGGTAGGTGTGGAGCCAACTTTAGAGAAAAAAATTGTCCCAAAAGATATATACTACATGTGTTTCTCAATAAGTGCAACAGTTTACTTATTTGGAATACTCATAATAAGTGCGACCAAACTCAAAACGGTAAAAAAAGTTTAATTTTATTACAAATATACCACTAAAAAGTAAGAGGTGACCACTACTTTTTTGTTTCACCGCTTAAATTACCTTACTTTATCGTGGTGCCAACTTTTTCTCTCTAGTGTTTACATTCCTTGGTCTTCCCCCACTTTCTATATGTTTCACTTATTGAGAAATGGAGGAAGTATGTAACAAATAACAATAGACAATTAAAAAAGATATTGTGGCAAATTGACTTGATTTAGAGGTATAATTATGGATGGCATTCCAATCCGAATTCGACTCAGTCCGATTCGATCTGAAGGAAAATATCTGAGTCGACTTCGACAAAAAATTAATCTGCATCCGACTCCGTTTAAAAAGTCCAACTCCGAGTCAGAGGAGGGTCGGAGCCGAATCCCATAAAAAAGTCCAACATCCGAATCCGACTCCGACTTTAAGGCAATCAATCCCTTTTTTATTTATACTAGTTGTTGCATCGCGCGCGGCACCCCAAAATGGTGTATATGTGATAATCAAATTAGGCTAGATAATTAGTATGTTGAATATGAAGCTATTGCTCTAAGATGTTTGATGCTTGATGCTTGCACTTGCAATTTTGGTTTTATGTGGAAAAACAATCGATTAAGGTGTTCACACACATCTCTTAATTTGCCTAAAGTTGTAAACTAAAGAGTGTAAATTGCCACTAAATAACTGCATCTCAAGATGAATTTTATACAACGCTTGTTTTATTCTGAGAAAAACATATTAAAGCATACTAAAAAAAGCGGGTTATAGTGCCGAGACGTGTGAGCTACAATATAATTTAATGGTATAGTTGAATATATTTGTATATTTAGGATAGAGCAAATTCTTTACTGACATAATTGAAATAAAGATGTAGGTAATGGAATTATACAACTTACATCATGATCGGTCAATAATTTTTAGGTGGATGTCATGCAAATCATTTAATCATAAATTAATATATTTATCAGTGAATTTTCATTTTTTATAGAGCCAGTGACAATATCTATAAATTGGTTGATGATCAAGTTATATTTACGCATAGAACTGTAGACATAAGAATTTTCCTTTTCACTTGTATTTTTTTTTATCTTAGTATTGTAGATATTGTAATGAATATAGATTGCTAAATAATATCTTATTGGACCGATATGACAATAAAAGGGCAATTTCTTGAACTCTTAAAAGAACATCAAAGACTTATTATGACAAATACAATAATATAACAATTAATTGTCTTATAATCAATTTAGCATTGACAGTGGTGCAATCAAAATTTGACATTTTCCCCTAAGATTATACACACTTTTATAATTATGAAAAGTATAAGCACTGAAAATGACCTTTAGATTGCTCACACTATTAGACCTGGTTATAAAACTTACTTGAAATGAACTTATGTTAGAACTCATATTTTATCCATGCATGCAAATGTCTCTTCAATTGCACTTCCTCACATTGGGCAAAGGAGCAAAATTCTCGTTCACTCCAACATTGATGATTATTGATCAAAATGTCTCTTAAATGCCACTTTTGATATTCGAAAATTGGTGATAGTTCATTGTTGAAATCAACAAACTTTTATTAATCCTAAACATAAACCTATATGACCCTGCAACCGAATACAATGGTCGCTAAATATATACAACTCAAGTTTACTTCTTTAAGAAGTTATATGATCATGTCATACTTTTTCTCATCCATCTCCACTCTAATATCATTGATCTCAATACCAGGAAGTTCCAGTGTGACGACATAGCCAAAAAGAAAACTTATTCGTGGTCCAGACCGAAAATCGAAACTTCAAAAACTTGGACCAAACAACTGTTTATTTTTTTTTTGTCTAGACCGAAAAATAAAACATTCAAAAAACTTGGACTTGATTAGGACCCTAATATGTAGATTAGCCCTTAGGCCTCCAAAATCTCACAAACAGGGCTGGTAATCAGGCTATCCACGACCTGTAAATGTAATAAGAATAAATGGGCAATAGGTTGGAAATTCATGTTGTACAAAGTTGTCAGAACAGTCTGTTTTTCAATAATGAGGATGAAACGAGGGTTTATGTAATCCCCCACAATTTTATGAATTTTATAAATATATTTAAAGTATATTTATATATGTTTAGTATTTAATTACTTAAAGTGTTGACTATTCTTAAAGTCAAAGGATTATTTAATGTTTTTAAATTATCAAAAATTTTATTGAGTCATACCTTGAAAGTTATTTAATGATTTAATTAGTTTGAGTTGTAGTGTAAAAGATTTTAAAACATGGGTTGGAGGAGCCCAATTCAACCCAATCACCCAATCAACCAAATTTAAAAAGGTCCAAACACATTCCTCTAAGCCCACAAGGGTTAGCTTTGCAAACCCATATAAACCCCATGAGAGCCCAAACCCACATAATGTGCAATCTGTTATTGATCTTGTTGGCAGACCATCTTCTTCTCAGTATCTTGTGACTTTGTTAGTCATTGATCCTAAACTAGGAGAAAATGAGTATAGGGATATCGAGAATATAATTAGGAAAAAAGGGGGTCGGTTCAAGATTGTCAATGAAAGGGAACCGAGTGCTTTGTACAAGAGAGTCGTGCGTTTCCACGTCTCTAGTGTGGAGGACATCAACTCTATCGTCTTTCGTCATGGACAGGATGTCCTAGTGCACGTCCTTGGTGATGGTCTGAGCGAGCAGGAGTTTGACAGGATTGTGCGACATGCATTGTTGAAGAATTTTATTGTCATTAACCGCTACTGTCCGTCAGGGATTTCGAGCATATGTGGTTTTCATGGTACCCGATCTTTTTAACATCATTATATAAGTTATTGTTTTTATTTGTTTGAAATATATCATGATTTTCTAACATTAGTGTTTTGTTTGATCAATGTTGTTTGGTTAGGTGTTCGTTATCCATTAATTGCAATAACAATCAGTGTGCTCGTTCTGTTTTGGTACAACAAGGGTTTTCCACCACTGACATTGGAGAAATCTGGCAACCAACTAGCTAGACGTTGGTTCAACTGCAAATGAAAGAGGTATTTTATAGATTTCAAAGTTTGAAGTACTATTTCAGCATTTCTTCACAGGATACTAGACATCTGATAAGCTAAGATTATTTATATATTGATTAGCAATGTGTCTTAATTCATGTTTGTGGATTATGCTTTGCATAGAATAGAAAGTCCTAAATAAGTTGCACATTTTGAGTAAGTGATTACATGTCTGTATCTACTTCAAAGTGATTGTTGCTTGTGTGTGTTTTTCTTAGGCTAATATGCATTTAGCTGGTAATGGTAATATATATATCTATATATAATTTTTTTTGAGAGGACTCTCAGCTCATATAGTTAAATACTCATATATCACGCACTTCAAGTTTATTTGTACGAAAATTGCTATGTTAGAGACTTTGAGTATATAATTAAGTCACGGTGTTGCATTCGTTGCTTTGAATGCAATACATTCACGTACAACTATAAGCAAAGCAACGTCATTAGCAATAACCCATTCTAATATTTCCTCAATGTGATGATCAAAGCGTTAAATTTGAGATTCCTAATTTGGTTAAAACAAGTTCATTTTTTGTTGATATTGATGAATATAAGTTACTTTCTTCAAAGCTTATATGTTTGATTGATTGGAAATGATGGGTTGAGCTTAAGCAAAATCGAAATGTGTCAGGTCGTGCAAATGGGTGGTTTTAGGACTAATTTGAAGACAATATATGCTGTAAGAGATTTGTGGCCACTGTGGGCCAGGGGCGAATCCAGGATTTTAGTCCTGGGGGCCAATTGTATACGACCAATACGAGAATTCAAAAAAAAAATTAAAATTCCTTAAAATTACCCATAAAAATTATTTTATTAAAATCACAATCTAACTGTTCTTCTAAATAAACTGAACTGAACTAAAAATAAGTCATGAGTAATTGATTCTTTCATAAATCACAAACTACAAATTATTGATCAACTAGAGCAATAATACAATGAAAAAATCTTAATTTTTACCTAATAAAACATAAATTAGTAACAATATAAACGTACAATTGCCAATAATACATACACAAATTTGCAAAAACACAACTAAATATCAATTAACATATAACAAATTAACAATTAACAATAAGAAGAAAATCTTGAAAAACAAAAAAATACCTCGCTCGCAATTTGCAGGCTATTCGCCTGTCACTTTTTTGATTTGGCTGTACTGAAGCACTGTAGCAAGTCAAACGGCCAAGCAACTTGGGTCCCCTAGAATAATCTAGATGCCTAGCTTAGTAGCCTTTAATGTAATTGGCAGTAATTGAGTGTGTGTGCCAAGCTTTCTCTAATTCTCTCTCTATCCTTTTTTACTTTATGAACCTGACATATAATATGCAACAGCTTTTGGAGATTTTTATATTATTATCTAAGACGACATTACTCTTTTTCGCTGGCAGTTACACTACCGTCTAGGACTCGGTAAATGCAACATTCTTGATTTTTTTTTTCCTGAAAAAGCCAATTTTTTTTAATAATGGTGGGGCCCCGGCCACCCAGGACCCCACGTAGGTCCGCCTCTGCTGTGGGCTGTAGCTAATTAACCCCTAATATCAGACTGATTTTAATGTTGCACTGGTTATTAAGTACTCTTTATCATATAGACAGACTTGTTATCCTTTATCTTTAGCTAATTAATTTGAACATTTCTATCACACTTGTTCTCCTTGTTTTTCATCTAATGAAGACAATAAACAGACTTTTAAAATGGCTGTAGAAAAAAAACAACTGACGACTTTTTTTAGGCAATCTAAAGATATCTAATATTTGTATTCTTATATTATTCTTTTTTTTTCTAGTGTGCTTAATATTGTCAAGAATCAAGATTAGTTGTTGACTAGGTACTAGTAGTAGTAGTATCATGCTAAAAGGCTTATTGTATTGGTGTGAGAATGTGAAATGTGTAGAGATACGAGAGAGCAAAAAAGTTGACAAGACTCAATCATACGTAAACTGCATACATATTGTTAAATATATACCACTACAGCTAGTCAGCTACACAGCTCTCATGCCTCAACAACAGTAGCCTTAACCCAGACCCAACTGCTTGGGTTCTCCTTATCTGTTATAGTTAGTTGTAACTAACTGTATGCTGACTCAGCAAGACCTTTTTGTATAAATACTTGTTTGTTTCCCTTTAGCTATATTCATTCATTCAGTTTTAGTTTGTAATAAGAAATGGAGTTTTCTCCTCTCTACATTTTACTGAAATTCTCAATTCAATGAAAGCAAGTTCATAGTGATTGTGAGATAAAATTCCAGATTGTTTCATGGTATTAGAGCTGCGTCATCTTCCTGTGACCAAAACATTCATTCCTTCTGCAAAATCTCAAGTTTAAAATAATCAGTTAAAATCAGTTGAATCTGAAGTTCCAATCAGTTGAATCTGAAGTTCAAATCAGTTGAATCTGAATCAGTTGCAGAAATTCTTTGATTAATTAAGTAACTTGCAACAATTCAGCTGTAAGTTCTTTCAATTTTAGATTCTTGAGCTAATTTCTCAATCGTTTGTTTCAATCATTACATCATTTGATTCAGTTGAATTTTTTGTCATAACTAAAACTTAGAGAATCTTAATCCTGATCATTCTCTTTCTAATCTTGTTGCTCTCAAATTCAAATTTCTTGTTTTTCTTCATCTTCTTTTAAAAAATTATGAGTTATAATATTTGAATTTCTCTTCTCAAAGTATTCTAAACTCTGAAAATTTTCTTTGATTGTTAATCACAATGCCTCAAGTCAATGAATCTGGTGAAAATACTCAAAATACAGTTAATATAGATCCTGCTCAAGATCCTTCATCACCGTACTACATACATCCAAGCGATTCTCAATATCGTCTTGCTCTTACTCCTTTTTCTGGAAGTGCTTACAATGATTGGAAAAGATCTGTAATCATAGGATTGTCAGCTAAAAATAAACTAGGATTCATAGATGGTTCAATATCTAAGCCTAGTACAAATTCTCCTCTTTTCAAAGCATGGAGCAGGTGTAATAGCACCTTAATTTCCTGGTTGATTCAAGTCTTATATGTTACAATTGCAAGGAGTATCTTATACTTTGACACAACTCAAGAAAACTAGTCAAACTTAGAGGAAGGTTTTGGACAAACTTCTGGTACATAAGTGTACAGTATACACAAATAGCTGATATTGAACAAGGAAATGCTAGTTTAGCCAAAAAGAAAACTTATTCGTGGTCCAGACCGAAAATCAAAACTTCAAAAACTTGGACCAAACAACTGTTTTTTTTTTTTGTCTAGACCGAAAAATGAAAAATTCAAAAAACTTGGACTTAATTAAGACCCTAATATGTATATTAGCCCTTAGTCCTCCAAAATCTCATAAACGGGGCTGGTAATCAGGCTATCTACGACCTGTAAATGTAATAAGAATAAATGGGCAATAGGTTGGAAATTCATGTTGTAGCAAAGTTGTCAGAACAATTTTTTTTTTCAATAATGAGGATGAAGCGAGGGTTTATATAATCCCCCACAATTTTATGAATTTTATAAATATATTTAAAGTATATTTATATATGCTTACTATCTAATTACTTAAAAGTGTTGACTATTCTTAATATCGAGAGTCATGCGTTTCCACGTCTCCAGTGTGGAGGACATCGACTCTATCGTCTTTCGTCCTGGACAGGATGTCCTAGTGCACGTCCTTGGTGATGGTCTGAGCGAGCAGGAGTTTGACAGGATTGTGCGACATGCATTGTTGAAGAATTTTATTGTCATTAACCGCTACTGTCCATCAGGGATTTCGAGCATATCTGGTTTTCATGGTACTCGATCTTTCTTACATCATTATATAAGTTATTGTTTTTATTTGTTTGAAATATATCATGGTTTTCTAACATTAGTGTTTTGTTTGATCAATGTTGTTTGGTTAGGTGTTCGTTATCCATTGATTGCAATAACAATCAGTGTGCTCGTTTTGTTTTGGTACAACAAGGGTTATCCACCACTGAGATTGGAGAAATCCGGCAACCAACTAGCTAGACGTTGGTTCAACCGCAAATGAAAGAGGTATTTTATAGATTTCAAAGTTTGAAGTACTATTTCAGCATTTCTTCACAGGATACTAGACATCTGATAAGCTAAGATTATTTATATATTGATTAGCAATGTGTCTTAATTCATGTTTGTGGATTATGCTTTGCATAGAATAGAAAGTCCTAAATAAGTTGCACATTTTGAGTAAGTGATTACATGTCTGTATCTACTTCAAAGTGATTGTTGCTTGTGTGTGTTTTTCTTAGGCTAATATGCATTTAGCTGGTAATGGTAATATATATATCTATATATAATTTTTTTTGAGAGGACTCTCAGCTCATATAGTTAAATACTCATATATCACGCACTTCAAGTTTATCTGTACGAAAATTGCTATGTTAGAGACTTTGAGTATATAATTAAGTCACGGTGTTGCATTCGTTGCTTTGAATGCAATACATTCACGTACAACTATAAGCAACGTCATTAGCAATAACCTATTCTAATATTTCCTCAATGTGATGATCAAAGCTTTAAATTTGAGATTCTTAATTTGGTTAAAAAACAAGTTCACTTTTTGTTGATATTGATGAATATAAGTTACTTTCTTCAATGCTTATATGTTTGATTGATTGGAAATGATGGGTCGAGCTTAAGCAAAATCGAAATGTGTCAGGTCGTGCAAATGGGTGGTTCTAGGACTAATTTGAAGACAAGATATGCTGTAAGAGATTTGTGGCCACTGTGGGCTGTAGCTAATTAATCTCTAATATCAGACTGATTTTAATGTTGCACTGGTTATTAAGTACTCTTTATCATATAGACAGACTTGTTATCCTTTATCTTTAGCTAATTAATTTGAACATTTCTATCACACTTGTTCTCCTTGTTTTTCATCTAATGAAGACAATAAACAAACTTTTAAAATGGCTGTAGAAAAAAAAACTAACGACTTTTTTTAGGCAATCTAAAGATATCTAATATTTGTATTCTTATATTATTCTTTTTTTTTTCTAGTGTGCTTAATATTGTCAAGAATCAAGATTAGTTGTTGACTAGGTACTAGTAGTAGTAGTATCATGCTAAAAGGCTGATTGTATTGGTGTGAGAATGTGAAATGGGTAGAGATACGAGAGAGTAAAAAAGTTGACAAGACTCAATCATACGTAAACTGCATACATATTGTTAAATATATACCACTACAGCTAGTCAGCTACACAACTCTCAGGCCTTAGCAACAGTAGCCTTAACCCTGACCCAGCTGCTTGGGTTCTCCTTTTCTGTTATAGTTAGTTGTAACTAACTGTATGCTGACTCAGCAAGACCTTTTTGTATAAATACTTGTTTGTTTCCCTTTAGCTATATTCATTCATTCAGTTTTAGTTTGTAATAAGAAATGGAGTTTTCTGCTCTCTACATTTTACTGAAATTCTCAATTCAATGAAAGCAAGTTCATAGTGATTGTGAGATGAAATTCCAGATTGTTTCATGGTATTAGAGCAGCGTCATCTTCCTGTGACCAAAACATTCATTCCTTCCGCAAAATCTCAAGTTTAAAATAATCAGTTCAAATAAGTTGAATCTGAAGTGCCAATCAGTTGAATCTGAAGTTCAAATCAGTTGAATCTGAATCAGTTGCAGAAATTCTTTGATTAATTAAGTAACTTGCAGCAATTCAGCTGTAAGTTCTTTCAATTTAGATTCTTGAGCTAATTTGTTTGTTTCAATCATTACATCATTTGATTCAGTTGAATTTTTTGTCATAAATAAAACTTAGAGAATCTTAATCCTGATCATTCTCTTTCTAATCTTGTTGCTCTCGAATTCAGAATTCTTGTTTTTCTTCATCTTCTTTTAAAAAATTATGAGTTATAATATCTGAATTTCTCTTCTCAAAGTATTCTAAACTCTGAAAATTTTCTTTGATTGTTAATCACAATGCCTCAAGTCAATGAATCTGGTGAAAATACTCAAAATACAGTTAATATAGATTCTGCTCAAGATCCTTCATCACCTTATTACATACATCCAAGCGATTCTCAATATCGTCTTGCTCCTACTCCTTGTTCTGGAAGTGCTTACAATGATTGGAAAAGATCTGTAATCATAGGATTGTCGGCTAAAAATAAACTAGGATTCATAAATGGTTCAATATCAAAGCCTAGTACAAATTCTCCTCTTTTCAAAGCATGGAGCAGGTGTAATAGCACCTTAATTTCCTGGTTGATTCAAGTCTTAGATGTTACAATTGCACGGAGTATCTTATACTTTGATACAACTCAAAAAATCTAGTCAAACTTAGAGGAAGGTTTTGGACAAACTTCTGGTACACAAGTGTACAATATACACAGATAGCTGATATTGAATAAGGAAATGCTAGTTTATCTGCTTTTTACACTCAAATTAAGATGTTGTGGGATGAACTTGATGCACATAATCCATTACCTGTGTGCACTTGCAACAATTACACATGTAATGTGAATAGAAAAATGCTTAAAATGCAAGAAGAACAAAGGCTCACACTATTTTTGATGAAGCTCAAAGAAGATTTCAAGCAAGTTAGAGGCACTATTCTGATGCAGCAACCCTTGCCTAGTATCTCTCATGCCTTAGGTTGTTGATGCGAGAAGAAAAGCACAAGGAAATCTGTGATTGATGCAGGATAGTAGATCCTACCAAGATAGAACAGAAATAAAGAAAAGAGAATATCCTTGAGAGAGAAGAAGAACTAAGAATTTAGAGAAAGGAGAGAGAATTCAGAATAGAGAAGTAGAGAGATAGAAAGATTAGCTGTGTTTGTATTCATGAATGAATCAATACTTGAGATTATAAGTATTTATACAGCTTGTAACAACAAACCATAACATAAATAGAATAACAGAAACAGAAAAAGAATAACAGAATAACAGAATTAAGTTATTCTGTTGATAACATTACATTTTTTAGCTTTTTTTTCTACCCTTATCATACTTTCCCCCTTAAAAGACTTGTCCCAAGTCTTTACTAAGTAACAAAGGAAGGGTAAGACTTTTCAAAGTCTTCAGCAACTTCCCAGGTAGCTTCACTATTTGAATATCCTTCCCACTGCACTAAGTACTTCACCTGAGGTTTATTCTGAAACCTGACTACTTTTCCCTCCAAAATAGCAGCTGGTTGTAAGATCACAATATCATGTTGACCTTGAAACCAATCTGGTTTATGAGCAGCAACTGGAAGAACCCCATAAAACTTCTTCAACTGTGAGACATGAAAAACATCATGTATTTGGGCAGTGTTAGTTAGCTTCAATTTATAGGCAACTTTGCCAATTAAAGCTAACACTTGAAAAGGGCCATAATAATTCGGAGAAAGCTTGTTATTGTTGCACCTTTGTACTGAGGTTTGCCTATAAGCTTTGGAGCTTAAGCCAAACCCAATCGCCAACAAGAAAAGATCTCTATGTTGGTCAGCTTGCATCTTCATTATGTTCTGAGCCTTAATCAGCTGTAACTTGAGCTCCTTGATCATATTTTCCCTTCTTTGTAGACTTCTGTCAACAACAATCACATTAGACTTACCAGCCAAGTATGACAGATGCGAGGTGGTGGTTGATTATACACCACTTCATATGGTGTAAGTTGAGTTGAAGAATGAAAATGGGTGTTATACCACCATTCAGCCAATGGGAGCCATAAACACCAGTCTTTGGGCTGACTACCACACGTGCACCTCAAATAACACTCCAAACATCTATTCACTACTTCTGTTTGTCCATCTGTTTCCGGATGATAAGAAGAAGACAACATAAACTCTGTACCATGTATATAGAACAATCCTTTCCAAAAATTGCTAAGAAAGATTGTATCTCTATCACTAACAATACTCCTTGGCCATCCATGGAGCTTAAAAATATTATCTAGATAAACTTGAGCAACTTGAATTGCTGTAAAAGGATGAACTAATTAACAAAATGGGCATACTTACTCAATCCATTCACAACAACAAAAATGACTTCATACCCCATAGACTTAGGCAAGCCTGTGATGAAATCCATTGATATGTCCACCCACACTTCCTCTAGAATTGGTAGTGGCTGCAACAATCTAGGATAGGCTGATGAATCATATTTAGCAGCTTGGCAAATGACACATTCTCTAATAAATTGTCTGACTGTCTTAGTCATTCCCTTCCAATAAAATACACTTTTCACCCTCATAAGAGTTAAATCTCTCCTAGCATGGCCTTCCCTCAGGTGAAGAGTGATGCCATTGAATTATTTGCAGTCTAAGGTTTACATCATTCCCCACCACAATCTTACCATGTCTCCTTAACAACCCAGCTTGGAATGAAAAAGAAGAATGGTTGTGTTGTTGTTGTAGTTGCTGAATTATTTGCTGTAAAGCCACATCACCTTGATTAGAAGAAACAATAGAAATAGCCATACACAAGATCTCAAATCCTTGCACCCTTGAAAGTGCATCTGCTACCACATTTTCTTGCCCACTTCCATATTGAATTTCATAATCAAAACCCATCAGTTTGGAAAGCCAAAACTGTTGAAAAGGTGTTGAAATTTTCTGTTGCAAGAGCCATTTCAAACTTTTCTGATCAGTTTTGATAATGAAATGACTTCCCATCAAGTATTGCTCCCACTTCTGGACAACAAATACTATGGCCAAGAGTTTAGTTATGATCTTTATTATCTTTAAATACAATTAGCTTAAGGATTACAATTTTAAAAAATCTATGAATGCCATCTAATTTCGTCATAAAATCTTATAGGGCGGGTTCCAATACTTGAAACGGGATCTCGCCTACATCATTACACTTAATAGCTCATTTACAACAAAAAGAATTTTTTTTTTTACAAAATATGTTTTAAGATTATAATCATAATAATGAGTAGGATCGTTATAATTTGAAAACACAACTACTTGTTGGTCCGCCCAGGTTATTTGATAAAACTCTGCGATATGGTGGTGCCTCATTTTTTTTTTCCTTTTTTCTGATTGTTTTAGCAAAAAAGGAATAGTCATTCTATTTATATATATGTATACAAAACACCATAGTTTATACTAATGTTATTGTTAAGCTATTCTCTTTTTTTTTAATGTAAAAACTTGTATGAATAGTTTAACAAGTTTTATTTGGAGTACCATTGATATGTTAGCTAATTGATAGTGTTGAAGCTATGATGTATAGCGCACAACATATGTGAGTATCCCATATTGATAAAAGAAGAGAGATGAATTCACTTCATAAGGCAAAGGGGATACTCCCCGTACGGCTCGTTTGGTAGCCATTAATAAATGGTGGTAATGTGAATGAATTTTAAGTGTAATGGTACAAGGGAAGCACCCTGAAATCTCCATGGAGAGGCAATATCAACCCCCAAATTTGTATTTTTTTCTCCATGGGGAATCAATCTCACCTCTAAACTTGTGTTTTTTTCTCCAAGGGAAGCGAATTTCATTATCATTATTCATTACCATGTACAAGGCGGTAGTGGATAGGAATGAAAATTTAAGAGGAATAATATAAGGGATATCCGAAATCACTAATAGCGTGGCATCCGAGCGAATCAGCAAGAAAATAGACATTTTAAGATAAATTAGAATTACCATGGGAATGAACAATGATTTTCTTAACAAATTCACATACAAATTTATTACCTTTACCACCATTCATAACAATTGTCAAACGTGTCGTTATTGCCATGTGGTTTTAAGGTGGAACCTCCTTTAATCTTGTAAAGTGGACTCTCTCTCTATATAATGGGCGTGACTTAGAACAAATAGGAACTCTATATTTTATACACAAGGTCGTGGGGCCTTAATTCTCGTACAATGAAAATTGTGTTTTGAACGTAAGGTGAAAGCATTTGTATATGAGAGATAATTAAGTTCTATGAGCTAGGCTGACAAACCTACCATGTCATAGCTGGAAAGGGATAACATGTGGCGAATAACAATGCTTGTCCACACGTTTTGATAATATACTAGCATTTTGGTCCAAGCGATGCTCTAGGTCAGTTACAATTATCAAATATTATTATTAATAAATTTTATAATTGATTTTGTTAGCTTCTCGTAATTTTCTTGTCTAGTGTGAAATTAGAAAGTGGATGACATGACATGGGAATGATAAGTTGTTTTAAAAAAATCTTCTGATGAACTGGGATAAAAACACAATTTCAATGGAATTGGGGTGATATAATGTTATTACTACCTTAATAAAAGTCTTAGAGATCAAAAAGTTTGTCTATGTCTGATAGAATATGAAATATACTAGGATTATATTTTATATTTAGACTTCTACTATGGATAGATTTCCTAATCCTGTTAGGATTATATATATTGTTGTAACCTATATATTCTGATCAATGGAATTCACTGCACCGAAGGGAGTTTACCCAAAATCTAACATGGTATCAAGCCTAAAACAAATCTAAACCAAAGTACAAATTTTTTTTCGATCCTAATTTTTTTCGGCCCAACCTTCAACCCTGCGCCTACTGATCTCTCGTCATGCCTAAGGATGGCGAAGACACCCTGCCCCCACCTCCTCCACCGCCTTCGGCCACCACTACCTACCATCCGGCGCTGTCCGTTAGCAAGATTAAGAACGACATCCCTCTTGTTCTTGATCGTGAGAAGGTTCAATATTCTGATTGGGTTGAATTGTTTGAGATTCATTGTCATCCCTATGATGTTTTAGATCATATTGATCCAACCAAGCCCCGT
Organism: Beta lomatogona; assembly: GCA_947646795.1. Lineage (NCBI taxonomy): Eukaryota > Viridiplantae > Streptophyta > Magnoliopsida > Caryophyllales > Amaranthaceae > Beta > Beta lomatogona. Next base: position 2,578,714 of record CANSNZ010001493.1, read on the forward strand.
TCATCTAATATTTCGGACACTATATGGCTCCGTCTTGACTCTGTTGTAAAAAAGTGGATCTTTGGCACCATCTCATCCGATCTCCTGCAAACTGTGCTGTATAGAGGCTCCAAAGCACAAGAAATGTGGGACAGATTAAAAGTTATTTTCCAAGACAATAAACACACACGTGCGGTTTATTTAGAAAATCAGTTCAACGCCTTGCATCTCTCAAATTTTGCTGACATAAATTCCTATTGTCAACAATTAAAAACTCTTCGTGATCAACTTGCTAATGTTGATCAAGATGTGTCTGAACAAAAGTTGGTTCTTCGTTTGGTTGCGGGTCTAGTCAACACGGATTTTGACACGGTTGCGTTGATGATACAACAAACTGATCCCCTACCATCGTTTGAGATTGCTCGGTCTCGCCTCCTCTTTGAAGAATTACGCAAGGCTAATGACAATTCTTCTATCTCATCCTCGTTCGTGGCTCAAGCGAGTGATTCGAGTGCTACAAATCACTCCTCGTCATCCGCACAACCGTCTCAACCACGGACAGGAGGCGCTGGTGGAAGCTGTGGCTACGGCCGTGGCCGCGGCAGCAATCGTGGTGGCGGCAGATCTGGTCGCGGCAGAGGGCGTGGCAACAACAACAACCGAGCAAACAACACCTAGCACGCCACGCCCCAACCTTCTAACCAGCAGGTCCAGTGGGCCAGCCCACTACCATCAGCCCATCAGTGGGCCCAGTTCCTCACATGGCAGCAGCAACAACAACGTAACTGAGCCAGCCCACCAGCCCAGTACCCTACACAACCCCAGCCATAGCAGCGGACTGCTATTGTGCATTCGGCCCAGCTTTCCTACGCCCAACCTCCGGGCCAGCATGCTTATTCGGTTGGTCCAACAGCCTACGGGCCTCCTATGACTGCCACGGAACTTGGTAACGCCTTCTCCACCATGACTCTCCAACATCCGGACGACACATGGTACATGGACTCTGGTGCAACCTCGCACATGACTCATAATTCAGGTAATCTCATGCCCCTCTTTAATTTGAGCACTAAAATTTATATTTTAGTTTGTAATGTCAATCGCATTCCGATAACGGGTTATAGACATACCATCCTCCCTCGTAAATCCCTAATCCTTCGTGATGTTTACCTTGCACCTCAAATAATTAAAAACTTAATTTAATTTCGTTCAAAAGTTTACCACTGATAACTCTATCTCCATAGAATTTGATCCATCTGGTTTTTCTGTGAAAGACCTTCGAAATGGGAAAACTATAACGAGATGTGAGAGCTCCGAGGACCTCTATCCAGTGACCGAAGCCCAACCATCCACTTGCCTTGCCATTGCTTTAGCCACTATTCCTGCTTCTACTTGGCATGATCGCTTGGGACACTCGGGACAACAACCTTTCAATTTTCTTAAATCTCATCATTTTATATATAGCTTGTAATAAGGAGCATGACTCCACTTTTTGTCATTCTTGTCAGATTGGGAAACATGTTAAACTTCTTTTTTATGACTCTACTAGCACTACTACTTGTGCCTTTGATATTATTCTTGCTGATTTGTGGACATCTCCTATTCGTAGTAGTTTGGGGCATAAATATTATTTAGTTCTTGTTGATGATTTCACTAATTATGTGTGGACTGTTCCTCTTGCATTTAAATCTCGTGCTTACCATGCTTTACTTGATTTTCATGTTTTTGTTTCCACTTAATTTGAACTCCCTATAAAGGCCTTTCAAAGTGATCATGGTCGTGAATTTGATAATACACCTTTCAAAAAATTTTGCATCAACAATGGAATGATCTTTCGTTTTTCATGCCCTCATATCAAAATGGAAAAGCCAAACGAATGATCCGCACCCTAAATAATGTTAGTCGCACCCTTCTCCATCATGCCTACCTTCCCTTTACCTTTTGGGATCATGCATTAGAAACTGCTACCTATCTTCACAACATATTACCCACAAAAACTCTTCCCAAAATCACACCTTTTCAGGCATTGTTTCATAAAATCCCCTCATATGATCATCTTCGTGTCTTTGGGTGTTTATGTTATCCTAATTTGTCATCCACCACTCCCCACAAGCTTGCTCCCCCGTCTACTCCTTGCATTTTCATGGGATACCCAACTAATCATCGTGGCTATAAGTGCTTTGATTTCACCACATGCAAATATATCTTGTCTCGTCATGTTACATTTGTTGAAACACATTTTCCCTACCAAAATTCCGCTAAAACTCCCCTTGTGCAGCAACCAGCCCACGATGACCCCTCACATATGCTCAATCCACTATTGCGCCTCTTACCTTTGGGCCCAATTCCTCAAACAACAAACCAGTCCCACCCCTGCTGGCGTGCCTACACCATCCCTCAAACACCCAGCCCCATGCGTCCAATCCCTTCCCCACCTCACTCCTCTCCCTCGCGTTTTTCCCTCTCTCCGCATGAGCGCCAAGGCCCATCGGTCAACTCCTCGGCCCAGCAGGCCACGCGTGTTGTGCTCCCAGCCCCACGCTACACGCCTCATCACCAACGCAGCCCCAACACTGCTTCCCCAGCCCACACGCCTATGTCACCTCAGATGACCACCCGAGCCCGACACGGCATTCGCAAACCAAATCCGCGTTATGCTATGGCTACTATTTCTCGTTCACCACTTCCAAAAAATTACAAAACAGCCTTGTCTGACCCAAATTGGAATACGGCCATGAATGATGAATATAGTGCTTTTATTAAAACAGGGACTTGGGATTTGGTTCCTAGGTCTACGGGGGTGAATATTGTAAATTGTATGTGGCTTTTTCGTCATAAAGAAAAATCTAATGGTGACCTTGAAAGGCACAAAGCTCGTTTGGTTTGTGATGGCAGGTCTCAGGAACAGGGTGTGGATTGTGATGAGACTTTTAGTCCAGTTGTTTGTCCAGCCACAATTCGCACAGTTTTGGGTTTGGCTATGGCCCGAAACTGGTCTATTCATCAACTTGATGTTAAAAATGCCTTCTTACATGGTGATTTGCAGGAAACTGTGTTTAGGCATCAACCTCCTGGATTTGTTGACAAACGTTTTCCGCACTATGTTTGTCGCCTGCGTAAGGCCTTATATGGTCTCAAACAAGCACCTCGTGCTTGGTATCAGCGGTTTGCTAACTTCCTTCTGCATATTGGTTTTACAGTTGCTCAAAGTGATAATTAAGCACGGTTCTGACATGGCATATCTTTTATTGTATGTTGATGATATTATTATGTGCACCTCATCTGAGTCTCTGCGAGATCGTCTGATTAGTACTCTTAAAATAGAATTTCCAATGTCTGATTTGGGGCCTCTTAGTTACTTTTTGGGCATTTCTGTCACTCGCACTCCTTCATATATGCTTCTTTCACAGCAGAAATATGCACTGGAAATATTGGAGCGTGCAGCAGAAATGTCACCTACTATGACTGGGGGGTGTGATAGAATATGAAATATACTAGGATTATATTTTATATTTAGACTTCTACTATGGATAGATTTCCTAATCCTATATATTCTGATCAATGGAATTCACTCCACCAAAAGGGAGTTTACCCAAAATCTAACAATGTCTTTATAGTTACATATAATTATAAAACTTTATTATGTTTTTCTTTGGAACATTAAATATTGAAATTATAGTGGATTGGTGGTTAAACACTCATATTTCATGTTAAAAGTCACGTGTCCTATTCCTAGTAGTTAAACATTGTTAATATTTTTAAATGAGATCATAAACATATGTATTAGAATTTTGAGAAAAGTGTTATGTGGCACTGTATACATTGGAGAGTGACATGTGACACTATTCCATTGATAGAATAAATTAAATACTAGCATGTGAATTTTGAAAACCAGCTAAATAAAAGGGTTACATAGTGCTAAAATTACCAAGCTAAACTTGTCTAGTGGTAAGGAAAGAACATTCTAACCTCAAGATTGGGAGTTCGATCCCCACTAGGGGCACTTTAGAAGAGTGTTTCCCCTTACTATCTCCCCCAACACTCAAAGCGTCTGCCCGCAAACTCAAGGCGGGTTAACCCGTGAGAAGTTTTGGTTTGACAGGGCCTTTTATCTTACCATAGGCTCCACAGTGGGTAGGGGTGGTTCATGGGTGGTTAACCGTCCCGAAACAACATTTCGGTTCGGTTTGCGAACCGTAACCGTTTAGACAGGTTACCACCTAGCGGTTAACCTTTTTTTGGGTACGGTTTTTCGGTTAACCATTAATCGTTATTCAAATTATACTAATATATTTTACTTAATGTAAATATATATTTTCTATATTTTTGTGCATATACTTTAATATTATATATACTCTAATATAAAATGTATTATAAAGTGGATAATAAATCTATTGGAAGACATAATAACACTAAGCATTACTTCATTTCCTAATTATAGTGTTTATATTAGTACTAAAGTTTCCAAATAATCACATACTCCTTCTATTTGTTGTTACTTATAAACAAATATTAGAATTAATGTAATTGTTGGGAAAAGTTTCAAAATAATTAAATAGAGGGAAAAATATTTCGATTTTTCGGTGAACCGTTCACTCAAAAATCATAACAATAACCGTACCGTTTAACCGTTACTTTTACCGGTTCGGTAACCGTACCATTAAAACTTTTTTTTACCGGTATAGTTACCACCCATTTATACCGATTTTTCGATTTTTCGATTTTTCGATTTTTCGGTACGGTTTTTCGGTTTTGATTTTTTATGAACACCCCCTAACAGTGGGGACTTAAAAAAAATAGTGCTAAAATTACGTGAGAAATAAATGTAGAAGATAAGAACATGACTATATGAGTAATAAAAAACATATATCCGACCAACCAAATAAAGAAACCCACTATCTATAGGCGAGTTACCAAGCCACATGACATAATAGAGCTTTCAACATTCCTATCCACTGAAATATCTACACCTGTAATCCTATTCATCTTCAACGTGTCAACCCCAAAAAACCCTACTCATTGTTTTCTTCCCTCTTTACCCCTTTTCTCACTCCAACAACCTAAACCAACTTCTTCTACACTTACTTACAAGTTCACAACACTCTCTCACTTCACTCAGAAACCCCAAATTAAGAAATAACAAAACAAAATAAACTCACTCATTTTATCAAAACAAAAAATCAGACAGAAATAAATAAATTGTGAAGGGGAAAATAATTAAAATTACTGAGTCACTTCTGGTTTTTCTATCCGAGTTGGACTTCCACCTCACTTACTTTCTTTCTTAATTCTTTACCCGCCTACTTTCTCTCTCAGGTACTACTCTTTCTCTCTCCTCTAATTTTTTTGTTTCTTAAATTGTTAATGTTGGTATTTTTAATTCTATATTAAGATATGTAATTCCACTTTTTCTTTTATGGGTATTGTAAATTATTTGAGGGGGTTGTTTTATTTCAATCTTTTTGTAGTGTTTTAATTGTTTAATTTTCGTGTTTTGATTTGCTGATTTAGGAAAGTTTTGTTTTTGATGAAATTAACAGTTGAGATGGGTTTTTTTTAGTGAATATATTGTGTTTTGAATGGAGAATTTTACTTTTTCTGTTGTTGAATTTAACTAGGAAATAAAATCTGGCTGATTTAGGTATATATCTCGTTTAATTTGATATTGTAACCATTAATTGACTGTGTAAATAAGTTAAGCTTGTGAAAGTTGGTATCTTGACGCTTACAGATCTAAGTTGTTTTTTTTTTTTTTTTTTGGTTGAATAATTTAATAAGGAAAGTTTTTATTGTAGCTGTATAAATTTGCTTTGACTTTTACTTTCCCTTCTTAAGGGGTTTTGCTTGAGTGGAGGTTTAACAAGGGAAGGGAAGAGAAAGAGGCAATTTGCTTTGTACGGTTAGTTTTGTGAGAGATTTTAGAGGTAATTTGGTAGTAATTAGGCCTTAGTTGTTTACATATTGATCAATTCATTCATCACCAATCACTGGTAAACTTATCCAATAATGTTTGTAACAGATCTTAATTCTCAGAAGTGTCTTTGCATATTGCCCTTTGTGTCTCATCGTGAACCTAAGAAGAAAAAGAGTTTGTCGTCTTCGTGAAACTCGATTTTGAACCTGTTACTTTGAATCTTTGATGGTGTTATTTAGGCTAGACAACTAAGGATGATAAGTACAAACATGTTGGGGTTGAATCCCATGGTGATTAAAGACACCATATTCTGTCTTTGCTTCTTACAAATAAAAGCTGCCTGAAAAGATTTTCTGTCTTTTTATCTTTTTTTCTTCTCTTTCTTATCCTTTTATTTTTTTCACCCCACAAGCTCTACAGATATTGGTCCTGTATAGCTTTTTTTTCTTCTTTATTAAAAAGGTCCTCTATAGCTTTTCTGGATTTGGGTTATGTGGGTATTTACCTTTTTTTCTTCTTCCAAATACGTCCCCATGTTTGAGACTGACATACCGCTACTGCGGTGTTTTGATGCAAAGGGGTCATCCCGGCATCGCATTCCTAGGTCGGGTGTGCCTTTTGAAATAATGGGGGAAAATCCAGTATTCCTTCTGGACCCATAGGAGGCTGTTGGATACCTACATTTCTAAACCTATGATATTGGCAAATAAAGTTGAAGGTGTTAGCTCATATGGAATTGATGTGAGGTTCCAGCTTAAAGTAGGTGTCTCTCCTTAGTTTAGAGGCCCATATTGAGGATGGAATTCCCAATTAAGGCAACCCTGTGTTTGTTTATAGAAAGTTAAACTAATTGCATAATAACATCTAATAACCTGAAATAAGTAAGAAAAATTGCTATTAAAGTTCCGATAAAGAAAACTATGCCAATTAAGTTGATGAATTGCCTTGAAATTTGATAAAACTCCTCTGTAGTATGGCCTGTATTTTTTTGTATTTTTAGAAATTGGTAAAGATGAGTTTGATTGTTTTCTATTTGAGGGTGAATTTGTAATTTAGTGTGGACACTAAGTCTCTTCTCTTCCCTTACACAATGGAGATTAGATTCCGTGTTTGTGTATATCTCGTATTGAGGATCGCAATCCTGTCTCAAGCCTATGTGAGGAATTCAACCTTGACAGTCAAAGACTAGGTGACTGGCATTCACATTAGGTTTATACTCCCTCCGTTTTTTAATTGTTACACTTCACTTTGGGGTAGAACCAAGGAAATTTTGCAAAAAGCAAGAAAGAAGTATAACCAAAGAATGTTGGCAAAATTGGCCTCAACACCCTGAACTATAGCTCGGGTGCACCCAACACCACCAACTATGACTAGTAGCCTAAACACCACCAACTACGGGATGGGGTGTAGTATGTACCACCAACTACGGGGTGGGGTGCAGTCTGTACCATAAAAACCCACCATCTTCGGCAACATTTTAGGCTTCCGGCCTCATTTATGGTACGGAATGCACCGCACCCCATAGTTGGTGGTGTTTAGGCTACTAGTCGTAGTTGGTGGTGTTGGGTGCACCCGAGCTATAGTTCAGGGTGTTGAGGCCAATTTTGCCAATAATGTTTGATTTTGGGAAATGTGAAAGAAGTATCAAAACATTGTAGGAGAGAGAAAAATTGGATAGGTGAGAGGGTTTTGGGTGGATTATTAAAATGGATGGTGGGGTATATGAGGAAGAACAGTGTAATAAATTGATGTGATAGGTTACCATATAAGGAAAAAGTGAAAGTGTAACAATTAAATAAAAACAGCCAAAAAAGGAAAGCATAACAATTAAAAAAAACAGAGGTAGTACCTCCCTAGTATTAGATCTTCAGTCCTTTTGTAATAGGCAAGGTACTTTGTTGTTGATATTGTGACACTCCCAAGTCCCACCATTACAGTTGGGCTTGCCAATGAGGTCACAGGTGAAATACTAATGCTTATCCCAGTCTTATAGGGTCAATTGATAGCTTTAGTTTTAGTCTCCCACTTGAATGGCATAATATAAGGTTTCCCTACTGAAGGGTAAATTTGGTGCCTGATCGTTAATCTTTTCAGTAGTCTCTATTAGTCTTGGATCAGTGATCTTTATTCTACATATTGCTTGAAATATCCTATTGGTGGAATAATTGAGCTCGCCTCTCAATCATTTTTGTTGAACCAACACTTGTAAGACTTCTATGGCAAGGATCTTGGATTTGGTAGATATGTGGTCTCTATATCAATAATGATCTTGTTGACAGTGTGGATTTCCTCTTCCTTTTTTTTTTCCAAATCTTGGGTGTCCAAATTTAGTTAACACTGATAAGATGAGTCTTGTCACCATTTGTTATTATTAAGTCTGATAATCTCCTCAATATCTTGGGCTAGATTATTTGGAGACTGGGCTAGATAATTTAGAGATTGGGTATCAGCTTCTATGCTAGATACCCGTCCTCCCTGCAATGCAACTTGTGTCTCTTGACATTGTACAGTCCCATTTCTAGTTCTTTGCCGGAGAGTATTTCTCCAGTTTCTGTTTCTCTCTGTGGCCAGCAACAGTAATTATGGTCTTAGATGGTCTGTATCTAAGCATATTTGGCTAGGTTGGCTGTGTGGAATAATTCACCTTGGCCTGCTGATCTGCCATGTCTAGAGTCTTAATGCTGACTTTACTCAGTAACTTTCTTTCGCTGAATCTATGATACATGTTTCCAATGCTTACCACTCATGCTTAACTTTTTTGGTATGTGGTCATGGTTTGTGGTCACAAGAAAATATGTTTGACATTTGCTCAAGCAGATATATAGGTGTTCACAAATGTAAGTATTTTAGCTTGGCTTAGATACCTATTCGTGAACTCCTTGAGTCCTTTCTAATGGTGCAATTCCTCAATTGATGGAGGCTTGACTTAAGGTGACCAATCTTTGGTACACAAGTGTGTTAGTGTAATAGGTGATTAGGTGGTTCTAAAGAAATTTGCTGAAAGAGCTGGACGCATTTTTGAAATTGGAAGAAAAGAAAAGATCTTTTTCCATAATAGCTAATCGGGCTAAGTCGATCCCATTATAACCAGTATGGAATTTCAATTCTCACAATGACCAAAACAAACCCAATTATAGTTCTCATAATTTGGTTAGAACTTCAGAATTTTCCTGCAGTCTACGATGGTTGTTTTACTTCTTTACTTCCGTTCCTTCCTATTAACAAAAGAGACATTAAGGACTAAAACTCTAGAAATTTCTGGCAGTAATCTACCTCTTCCGCAGCAAGAAGATTGGCGTAATCAATGCCAGCAGCGACATGACGCCATCCTTCTAGTTATTATTCGATATTGACATAGATGACTTCAAGGAGAGGTTTCCAAAGTCCAATGATTTCAGTTTAATCCCAACGCTGAGAAAGAAAACATTATTTCCGGCTGAGATAGATAACTTCATCTGGGGGTTTCTGATAACTTTGGTGTGAAATTGACACAAAGGAGTCAAAATATGTCCGGCTGATGACTATGATGACCGTGATTTTGTTTGTGATTGATGCGGAAAAACCTGAATTACATATCTAGGTCATTAGTTACTCAACCCTTATGACGTCCATTCAGTATATGCGCTTCTGTGTGAAGATCATGAAGGTTGCTGGTGTTTGAGCAATTACCTCTGTCCGCTCTGTCATACAATACCCACGAACACAGTCGCAAGAGAGGGTAAAAGATTGGAGGTAGTGATTGTGGTGGGTCAAAGGTACGAAGTGTAGGGAGGGGGGTGTTGGAGTTGTGGCATGACTGATGATGGTGTTTGTTGTGGTCATTTTGAGAATTGAAGTTGCATATTCGTTAGTATCAGAAACAATTTTCCCAAATTAGCTATATTAGTAAAAGATCTGAAAAGAATCTCACATTCATTGGTGTTTTTAGATGGAAATAGCAATAATTTATCTGAATTTAACTCCTAAGTGTGCGATAAATTACAGGAAGCAAAGGATCTAGTCCGTGAAAGCAATTAGAGAATGCTTTAAAAAGGGAAATGAAAAGTTGAAATGAAGCTGCACTGAAAACCAGATCTGGTGGTCTTGTGGCGTGATAACTTGTGCTTTTTCCTTCCCGCTTACATCTATCTTCAGGCTTCTTGCACCTCACATCTTTTTGTTTCACTGCCATTTTACCTCATGATTTCTTTTTATTTGACTTCCATGGGAGTTATTTTGTTGGTTATTTTCTGTAATCTCTATATCCTTACAAATTTCTCTAGTATTTTAGAGTATCCCTGTTTATTGCTCTCTTTTTCGACTATTGGCTTCTGAAGGGATACTTTGTCTGGGTTTACTGTGGGTTACATTCCTCCTTCTTGGCTGCCACTTATTTCTCTCTTCCTTGGCCCTCATCTTTATTGTTCATTCAGGAACAAATGGCATTTTGTAGTTTAACAAGTGCATTATGAAAGTCGTCTGATTGGCCTTGTTTTATAGTTTGAACACAATTAATCATTTTTAATAGTGTTGTGGCGGAGTATATAAATTAATGTATGTCAGTAAATGTGATACAATATAGTTCAAGTTTTCCTAGTTTTGGAACTCGAGTAGCGGAAGGAACTTGGTAGTATTTTATAGACAATATACTGTTTCTATGTAATATTTAATGTGTAGACTTGCTAGAGTTTTTAGATTAACTACTGAATATAATATGAATAGTAATAGGCAGCTTATAACCATTTCAAGGTGATCATGGCTTCCAACTTTGCATTTGGTTCAATGATGATAGTGACTTTTCCTGTTTATATGATTTCAAAATTTTAAATTTCTCCCGAAGGAAAGTACACAATTCTTGATTGTTTTCGCATATGATGACTGATGAGTACTCAAGTTCATACTTGCATCACATCGGATTGATTTTGATCCTTCATATCACATTGGATATTAGGATTTCATATCTCACAATATTTGCTGAGAACTTTCTGGATTTGGTGGTGATTGAACCTATGTAAATGGGGGCAGCTGAGGAGCAGACACCTTCCAAACCTTCAAAAGCAACAAGCTCAGCGCAGGTTCCATTTCTCTTCTTCTTTGGTTTTTGGATCTCTCACTCCCTATCTTCTCTAGTCTCTTGCTGTCCCTGTTTCTTTTATTTATGTAGCCTGGTGTCAGTTTCAATTTATTATTTTATTTTTTCCTATTGTAGGAGACTCAGACAGCAATGCCAGCTTATCCTGATTGGTCAAGCTCTATGCAGGTTTGTGATCGAAATAAAACTGATCCAGCTGCCTATGTCTGGCACAAGTACTTAAGCATATTTTATTTGTTATGATCGTTGAGAGATATTTAAATCTTTCTCTTGGATTACGAGAAGCTTAGCCCCATTCGGAATCACTATATTTCAGTTTTTGGTTTTATGATTTTAGAAATTGTATGTTATAGCTAACTTAATAAACTTAAAGCTAGTCATTCTTATATGAACCATGTTTATCTTGAAAATTGATAACAAAAAAACTGCAGACCTCAAGACGGTATTGGTTTGCAATTGCGTAGCCCATGCGAGTTCAAAAACTACTACTGGGGAATCGAGAGTGTAAAATTGATTCTTTACTATGTCTTTTCAGTGAATATGTGCATAAGAGTCCTTTTGTGTTTAGGAAATGATCTATAACTTGGTTCATGAGATACCTGACTTTCAAAGTTCAAATCCCACAAAACAGTGTTCAATTCTGAGGAAATGATCAAACTTTCCCCTCTGATTTTTGACTTGGTAATGGAAACCGTAGGGCATTTACTATTATGAAATTCCTTATGTCCGTTCTAGATATATCATTTGGACTTAGCAAGTTAATGCACCATAGTCCTATCACCCTCTTTTTATCTGTTTCCTTTCATTTTTTGAGGTTTTAAGTAAAGAAAGTCAGCAAGTTGTCTGGATCTTCCTAATGTATAATATCTTTTTCCTGTCCAGGCATATTATGGTACTGGTGCTACACCTCCTTTTTTCGCCTCAACTGTTGCAGCTCCAGCACCGCATCCTTATATGTGGGGAGGGCAGGTAAATGGGTCCATACTCCATAATCCTGTGGTTTTGTGGTTGTTTTAGTTATGCTCAACTTATTCAAATATTAATATGGATTGTGGACACTTGTTCTTCCACAGCACCCTATGATGCCACCTTATGGTACTCCAGTTCATTACCCAGCTTTATATCCTCCTGGTGGCATTTATGCTCATCCTAATATGGCAATGGTAATTTATGACATATAAACAAGACTGAAAATTAGATTGTAAAACTCATTATATTTGTTATGGTAAATGAAGGTTGATGGTCGATAAATGTTAAACATTGAACTTATCGTTCCATATATTCCCTTGTAGACTCAGAATACTGCAAGTGCTGCAGATACAGAAGGGAAAAACTCAGATGTAAAAGATCAGAATTCCGGGAAAAAATCAAAGGGACATTCAGGTGTGGGGAACGAGAAGGCTGTTGAAACTGGCAAAGCAACTTCAGGTTCAGGAAATGAGGGTGCTTCGCAGAGGTGGATATCATTTTTCACTATTTCTTGGATGTGATACGATGTTTTATTACGAAGACTAGTCATTCAAGCAACTTTAATTCTCTGTTCGAATCATTATGTTCTGATAATTATTGTAAAACAGTGGTGAAAGCGGAAGTGAGGGTTCATCTGATGCTAGTGATGACAACAACCAACAGGTATGTCTTTCCTGGCTGCACTCCAAGTTCACACGTTCAGAGATCCCCTATTGGCATCTAAAATTCAAAGCAAAAAGTTTATCTTACAATTCTAGTAGTTCGAGCTGTAATTTGCTACTTCATTACTTTGATGCCCTAGGGTTTAGACTAAAATTAGTGTGTTCTCCTCAGGATCTTTCTGCAGCTAAAAAAGGAAGCTTTGAGCTGATGCTTGAAGATGGTATGTGCTTTATCTTGAACTAGTATCCGTTTAATTAACATCCTTTCTCTTTTTCAGTTTCCGCGTCCTTTAATTCTTATTGGTGTGACTTCTCATTTGTGTGAGTTTGGGTAACTTCTGCAGGGGCTAACGCACAGAATAGTTCGGGGACTGTAAGTGGTCAGGGTTCAGTGCCTGGGAAACCTGTGGTTGCAGTACCTGCTACTAATCTTAATATTGGCATGGATTTGTGGAACTCCTCTGCTGCTGGTGCAGTTAAGATGAGACCAAGTACTGGAGCATCCACAGTTGCTCCAGGAGTGGTTGGACGCGATGGGCTTATGCCTGACCACCAATGGGTCCAAGTATGATTGCAGTTCTAATGCATTCATATATTCCATTTTCTAATGTCATTTGAGTGTGTTAAATATACTTTATTGAAATGCCGTATTGTGGTCTTGCTTTCATCTTAGCTTGAGACTGTGGTCTTTGCTATGTCCATAGTTCTAGTTTAAACCATGAGCAGTTACTGGAATTTGAAATAGGATTTGATATGCTTCTTCTTAAGTTTCACGACCTACCATAGAGCACTGGAGAATGGTAAGTTTTCTATATAGGATTTGATATGCTTCTTGTTAAGTTTTACGACCTACCATAGGGCACTGGAGAATTGTAGGTTTCTATATGTATCTTTAATAGGCATCTGTGTCCTATTGATGGTGTTTGGATAATGGACATTTTTTTTTATTTGGGGAATGTGTGGTGGTTGAGGGTTGAGAATTGTAGGTTATATGTATCTTATAATAGGCTTCTGTGCCCTATTGATGGTGTTTGGATAATGGACATTTTTTTTTATTTGGGGAATGTTTGGTGGTTGAGGGGGTTGGGTTGGAGACTGGAACAGATTACTTGTATAATTTTCACCTCAACTTGAAGAATGAGAAAAGAGCTCTAAAACAAATAGGATAAAGGGCAAATATTTCTCTTTGTTTGTCTCTCTTTTGGGCAAGAAGCCAAGAACTGGTCCGAAAAGGTAATTTCTTTTAGTAAATATGGCTTGTTATACATTTGTTTTTTTTTAAAACAAGGGATCAGTAGAGAATTGGACGGACTTGATCTCCAGCATCCAGTAAGTATGTAATTTACAAAAGTACTTGTCAGTAATATTTCCGTTTATTCTCCCTTGTAGACTTGTAGTCCTATTAATATTGGTTTTCTTTCATCTATTGACAAACCTTTAGTGTTCTATCAATAGATTTTAACTTGTTTGAAGTTATCGGCACTTTTATGAAACTATTGTAACTTATATTTAGAACTTGTTGAAAATTAATCTAAATTTATTTCAACTTATGTGAATTTATTATATCTGGTATAAGTAAAAACAAGCTGAAACTAACATTACCTTAGGTTGCACCTAGAAATGCATTAGGTTTAGCATGATACATTCATGTATTTGTTAAATACATAGTTATCGCCTTTACTGGTGAAAGATAAATATTCATTATATTTTTTCTTTGACAGGATGAACGTGAACTTAAAAGGCAGAAACGGAAACAATCTAATAGGGAGTCAGCTAGGAGATCAAGGTTGCGCAAGCAGGTAAAGGCTTTGTCTATGTGCTGCTTAATTGCTTCATTTAACTTCTGCAAGCTTATAAGACTTCAAAATTCATTGGTCTTCCCAGGCCGAGTGTGAAGAATTGCAAAGAAGGGTCGAGTCTCTGAGCAATGAAAATAGTAACCTCAGGGAGGAGCTCAATAGGTTATCTGCTGAATGCGAGAAGCTTGCCTCTGCAAACAATTCAATTAAGGTTTGTCAAAACACACTTGTTTTCGCTGAATAACTGGTACAATAACTTTCTTACGTTACAACATAGTTTTTTGTTCTGATATGCTCGGAAGCTTTACTCCGTATTTCTTCTTATAGTATGAACTATGCTAGTAATTTCTGAGGTTTCCTCAATACCGAGACTTGTGGTGAATAACTTTGGGATTGAAACAGGATGAGCTAACACAGATATGTGGACCAGACAGCTTACAAAGCCTGGGAGAAAATAACGCGTCTGGTGAGGGAGATAGCTGAAATAAGAGCTTAGATTAGTATTTCTTTGGCTCAGCTTAAAATATCTGACAAGAAGATTAGGGGAAGATTATGTTCTTTTTTTTAACAAAGCTTATACCAATCTTTTTCTCTTTTTTCCATTGATGACGCATGTAATGTGATTTCTCAGTCTGTTAAGAAGGGCTTTCAGTTAACACACTACATCATTTGTCTAAGTAGAATCACTGTATAAAAGATAAGTTCGGCTATATTCTCTGTAATTGAGAGGTCAAAGTGTGTATTTATCGGATTACTCAAAGAATTTAGATCATTTTTCGTTGTACAATTGTTGACATAGGAAGCTTCTTTAAGTGAGTATTTGATAGGGAGAAAATTAATTTTTCCATCTTCTTTTGTTTGGTTTGTAAATGATGAAAATTAGTTTTCCTAAGCGTGGAGATTGTCTTTTTTTTTTTGGTAAACATGGCCTTTCATTCATTAGCTAATAAGGGTAAACATATTACAATCTGAAACTAATTGTTCCCAACAATAACTAGGGGGGGTGGGGAAAATCCTAGTTACAACACTATCATCCTCCATGACCCTACAGGCCTTAGCCATGCTGTCTGCTACTTGGTTGTACTGCCTGCGACAATGCTTAATCAGAAGATCCGGCCTCTTGCTGGTCCACAGCCTGCACAATTTTATCATGTTGGAATATAAGTCAGAGTGCCCCACTGTGAGGAGCTCAAGGGCATCCTTATAGTCAGTGTATATGATGGCCTTGGGAAGATTGTAGGTCTCCACAAAACACAGAGCTTCCAAGATTGCTAAGAGTTCCGCTGTAAGAGAGTTGTTAGTATAAATCTGTTTTCCAAACCCCCGGATCCAGTGGCCATTTCCATTCCTAATTACCCCACCAATCCCCGCAGTCTCAAAAGTGCCAACAAAAGAAGCATCAACATGGATCATCAGGTGGTCTTGAGGATGGGCAAAACACGTAAATGGATCCTGATTTGGGTTAATCTTACCCACAGTGGACACATACTCCCTCGCCTTACCTGTAGCCCTAGAGCAAATCACCTGAATAGGCGATGGATCTCGGCCATTGAAGACACAATCATTCCTATCCTTCCAGATTTCATGACAAAGGTACGGGAAAACACTTCCCCAAGGTAGCTCCCTAAAGGATTCGTGAGACATCATATTTTCCCTAAGCCAATGTCTAAATTCTACTGGGGTCCCCATTGGCATCCCCGAACATCCCCATATATCTCTACTTTTGATACAGTCACGAATAATGTGGGCACTGTGTTCAGGTTGGCCTTGACATCTAGGACATGAAGGATTTTGGGAGACACCTCTCAGCGCAAGAAGGTTTCTATGTGGGATGCGGTCATGCCATACTAACCACATAAAGAATTTAATTTTTGGTTCAACTTTGCCCTTCCAAATCCAGGAAAGGTCATTTTCCACGAAGGGAGTAGGAAGCTGCGCATCATAAGCTTTTTGGAGCCTGAGAAGGTCCTCCGAAGAGTTTTGAAGAGGGGGAATGGTACTGAGAATACGATTACGAAGGCATCGAGGCAGCGAAAGCGTTAAGGTAGAGAGGTCCCACTGACCTAGGGAAAGCACACTTTGCACTTTTCTGGCATTTTCCTCAAGGCTAAGGGGCCCTGAACCCAGTTACGCAGCGGCCCAATCGAGAGCCAATCATCATGCCAAAATTCAATACTTTTGCAATACTTTTGTATTCGTAGAAAATCATTACCGTAGTAAAAGTTCACTGTGAAATCATAGAGGCAAGAGCTAAACAACTAAATAATGTCGGCGTATTAGCACATACTCCATAGCTAATTCAGGGACATGTTGGGTGAAGCAGTCGGAAAGATCTAAGGAAAAGCAAGCGCTAATCCTCAACATGAACAAACATATTTACAAGCGATAAATCTGTAAAAGTTTCGGAATCCACTAGAAGAGAGTAAAAACTCTGAAATATTATTGAAAGATGAAAAACTGCCTCCTGATGACGGCTAATAATGTTTAAATAGTTAAAACAAAACCCTAATACGAAATTAAGGAAATAACAAAATCCGGAAATAAAAATGCTGTTTTCGGGCCCTAAACGAACTCAGGTGGCTTAAAAAGCCTGTCGGTCAGTGCGTAGCGATGTGTTTGACTCGTTGGCCCGTTTCGCTTCCAAAAAGGTATTATAATAAGCATTCTGACTACGGAGGCCTGACTAGTGGAAATCATTTTAGGCTTTCTCGACGAACTTCTTCGTCGAACTTTTCCGCTAACCTTCCTTTGTCATTGGCCATTGGGACATTGGGTGATTACAAATCCATGGACGACTATTCAACGATCATGTTTAATAATGACAAAATTGTATTAAACTATATTTTTTTAGGTGGATCTGCATTGAACTTGATCATTGAAGAGTCGTCATTCGTCAATGTAGTTTCAGGTAAAATACATGGAAACCTTTTTCCTTAAAAAAGAAAAACATGAAACCTTCACTCTGGGAGGTTATTAGAGACATCAACAGGAAGGGGGTCTTTTTATTCGCACGAGGTTGACTCTACTGGCCTTTTGAAGAAAATATTTGGGCAAGGATGATGACACAGATATGGCGAAATGCTCGTGTACATGCTCATTTGATGGTATTAATATGAATATATGATTTCAATTAGCAAAAGAAAAAGGGGTGTTACTAAACGCAACCTCACTTTAGTAATGCAGCCCAAAAAACCCTAATTATCATATTCTTTCTAAAAAACCTTTCTCTCTCTAAAAATTTAGTTAAAGATGTGAAACATGTAAAGTACCATACATTATACTTCTAGAATAATTGGATTTAACGACAATTTCTGTTTTGAAGGTAAGATCATTTAAATTTACATTTAAAATCTAACAATCATTGTTAGACCTAGGTCGCTAAAGAACCATGTAATAACATCCTGGAATTACCATAAGCCTTCTTGATGTTAGTCACTACCCCTTGTTGCTTTTTGCGCTCGACCATATTTTTTTACTTTAATGTTGTAACGTGTCACGACTATTGTTGGCATTTATCGTGACTCGCGCCTCGTAGAATCCTCTGTATGACCATAATAATTTTTCAACATGCTCACATGAAAAATTGGATGAATCTTAAACTTGGGGACTCTATGCAATACAACAGTTCCCCATCGTTTCTCATAATCGGAAACAAGTATTAATTTTTCATACCAAACCCTTAGGAATCTTATGGAACACCTTGAATTATTGTGGAAGCAAAGTCACCATGACTATATCAACTTCCTTGAACTCCAAAGATTAGTGATGATTGTTTGGATGTTTGCCGATTTCTTCACCCTCTTGGTTGCCTTTGTCAAGGTATGTGTTAGAGATACGAGATATAATCAGTATCGGAAAATATATATATGATATATTTTCCATATTGATATTATTAAGAAAATAATATATTTAGGTTTATTTATGTTAAAATATTAGATGATAGTAGAGATATTATGTTATCACATATACTGCTGGAATATTAGAGATATTAGGAAATCATATTGTATTATCTCTATATGAAGTATATTAGCTAAATAAATTGTAATAAGCTAGCATATATTAGTTTGTTACAAAACTGTAGTTTGTTGTTCTATTTTGAGTGGGTTAGTTCACTCTAACCACCTAGAGTATAAAGGCTGGTTTGTAATAATGAAACGTTGAGCTTTCTTATTCTATGAAAAACACTTTGAGGTTTCACATATTCTCTCTCTGCAAACTCTTATGGTACCAGAGCGAGTTGCGATCTCGCGGCAAAATTCTCAAATTTCTTGAGTAAATCTTCTTATTCTGTTCTTCTTCTTCATCTTGAAATAACAGATTTGTTTTCTTCTTCTTGAAATCTTCAATTTTCGCTTGAAACCTCATTTTCTTCTTGTTGAAACCTTCAAATTTCTCTTGAAACCTCATTTTAAGCTCGTAATTTCTCTTTGATTCTTAAACAATGGTGGAAATCAGCACTGAAGGCTCAAATTCTGGACAAAGACAAGCTTCCGATTCTAATGTGAGTAATAGTTACAATGATCCGTTTTATATTTCGAATTCTGATCAAACTGTTAACAAATTAGTTGCAAATAATTAACTTGAACACAACTAGCTGGAAAAGGAATGTTAAGCGAGCATTATTAGCAAAAAATAAATTAGGTTTTCTTGATGGATCGATTGAGAAGCCTAATTCTGATGATAAGGATTTTAATCGATGGTTGCGTTGCGATTATCTTGTTACTTGCTGGATTGTTAACTCCATGGAACTTGAAATTGGTGAGAATTTCACATTCGTGGAGAGTTCTTCTCAACTATGGAGTGAAGTTTGTGAGAGATACGGACAGTCTAATGGACCGCAAATCTATCAATTGAAGAAAGCATTGGAGAAATTGAAGTAAGAAAATCTTTCAATTGTTGCTTATTATGGAAGAATGAAGCGATTTTGGGATGAATTGCAGAATCTCCGGAATTTTCCAGATTGTAGTTGTGGTATATTGTCTAAATGTACCTGTAATTTTCTGAAGAAAATTACTAATTTTCAAGATGAAGAAAAACTTATGGAATTTCTTCTAGGATTGAACGATGGCTATGACAATGTTATTACTAACATTCTGTCTATGGATCCTCTACTTTCAATTAACCGAGCCTTTTATCTTGCTCAACAAATTGAAAAGCAAAAAGAAATCTCTGTTGTTCAATACTCTTCTCATGAAGTCAGTACCTTTGGTTGCTCACGAAATTCTAATTCTAATTGCGGAAAGAAATACTTGGAGGAAAGAAAAAATGGAGAAATTGAATCTTCGTTGTGATTACTGTAAAGGAAGAGGACACATTAAGGAACAATGCTTCAAGCTCATTGGCTTTCCTGATTGGTACACTAAGAAACCATCAACATTTCATAATTCTGGTTCTGGCAAACTTGCTGCTAATGTGTCTGCTGATAAGACTTTTGAGGATACTCCCTTGGAGTATATAGCTGCTGGTCCTCCTATTGCTGCAAACCATGTTGATGCTAATTTGATGTAGTCTATGTTTCAAGAATTCCTTCAATCCATGAAAGGCAAGCAGATTATTGGAGAATCTTCCAATAATTCTGGTTCATTTGCACATTTTGCAGGTAACTCTACTGTTTCTCTTTGGATTGTAGATTCTGGTGCGACAGATCACATGGCTAATAACTCTAAACTATTTTCTCATACAAGAAAACTTGCTAAAAGAGTTGAAATTGGATTGCCAGATGGAAGTTGTACCTATGTGTGTGAAATTGGTGATGTAATGTTATCTGCTGATATGATTTTACATGATGTGCTGTTGGTGCCAAATTTTAAATATAACCTTTTATCTGTTGGGAAGCTAGCTGCTCAAAGCAAGATTAATGTTCATTTTCATGAACATGAATGTGAGTTTCTATCTTCTGTAAGCAAGAAGCTTGCTGTTGGTAATAAGGTTGGAGGTTTGTATTATTTGAATGTTCAAATGGTTTGTCTCTTCTCGCTAAACCTATTCCATCTAATCAATCTCATTCTGTTACATGACCCAATACTTCACGTAAATTATCTCTAGATACACTTTATGCCAGATTAGGACACTCATCCTTGTTTAGAATGAAACATGTTAATTCTCAGTTGTGTTCTCATATGGATGACTATTTCTGTGAAATATGTATTTTTGCAAAACATCATAAGACACCTTTCCCTAGAAGCATTTCCGAAGCTATTCTTCCTTTTGATCTAATTCATATAGATTTATGGGGTCCCTATAGGATCAAAATTATTCATGGTGCATCCTATTTTCTCACAATTCTCGATGATTTTAGTAGGTGTACTTGGACCTTTATGCTTCTGAACAAATTGCAAGTGTATAAAACTATTGCCAATTTTTTCCCTTCAAGTTGAAACTCAATATAATACCAGAGTGAAACAAGTCAGGTCAGACAATGGAACTGAAATTATTCAAGACCAATGTCTTTCACTATTTGCCAATAAAAGGTAGTATACATCAAAGAAGCATAGCAGGCATTCCTCAACAAAATGGTAGAGTAGAACGCAAACACAAACATCTTTTAGAAGTAGCAAGAGCTTTAAAATTTCAATCTCATCTTCCTTCTCAGTTTTGGGGAGAATGTCTTCTCACAACCACCTTTCTCATTAACAAAATTCCTACTCCAATTCTCAATTGGAAAAGTCCCTTTGAAGCTTTAACTGGTCAAACTCCCAATTATGATCATCTTAAGGTTGTTGGTTGCCTCTGTTATGCACACAATATGGACAGAAAGAAAGACAAATTTAGTCCAAGGGCACATAAGTGTGTTTTCATAGGATATCCATTTGGTCAAAAAGGTTATAAGATATATAATCTTGTCTCTAAGAAGTGTTCTGTGTCTAGAGATATTGTGTTTCAAGAAAATGTCTTCCCTTTTAAAACACATGTTTCTTCTTCTATTTTGCCTCCACAAAATACTGTTTCAGATTTGAATCCTATTGATTTTTCAAATTCACATCCTCTTGTTCCTTCATTCACTTCAGTTACTTCTAATCCTACTAGTATTTCTGTTAATATTCCTGTTGGTTCTAGTCACACGTCTTCAGGTCCCATGAATGACAATCATTCTCCTACCCATACTGATCATAACTTTAATGCTTCAATCACTCAGTCTATACATCATACTTCCCCTACTCCTGTTATTTCTGAAAATCAAAATGATTCTTTACCTACTAATGTTTCTGACACACATTCACCTTCTTTTTCTCCTTCCTTCACAAACAATCCTCTTCCACCACCCATCATTCCTAGACACTCTTCCAGAATCACAAAACCACCTGCTAAACTGCAGGATTATGTTTGTCCAACTGTTCATTCTTCCAAATCTCTTTCTTTTGCTGCTGAATCTTCTATTTTTGAACCTTCCTCTTATGCTCAAGCTTCCCTCATTCCTAAATGGAGAGAAGCCATGAACAAGGAGCTTGATGCTCTTGAATCAAATGATACATGGTACCTCACTAAATTACATAATGGCAAGAAGGCTATTGCTTCCAAGTGGATTTTCAAGATTAAATTCAAGCCTGATGGGAGTGTGGATAGATTCAAAGCTAGACTAGTTGCTGTTGGGTATCAACAGGTTGCAGGAAAAGACTATACTCATACCTTCTCCCCTGTTGCAAAGATTGCCACTGTTAGGGTTGTTATTTCCCTTGCTACAAACAAAACATTGGCCTTTATGTCAACTTGACATAAATAATGCTTTCTTACATGGTTTTTTAGATGAAGAAGTATATATGAAGCCTCCCTTGGGTTATGATAAAGCTAAGCCTGATGAAGTTTGTAGACTTAAACGTTCCCTATATGGTCTAAAACAGGCATCTAGGCAATGGAACAAGGAATTATGTAAATTTCTTGTTAGTCATGGTTTTGTTCAGTCTATACAAGACTATTCATTGTTTACAAGGGAATTTCTTTGGAGAATTCCTTGTTATTCTGGTGTATGTAGATGACATGGTCTTGACTGGTACTAGTCAATCTCAAATTGATGAAATTAAGCTCGCATTGGATAAAGCATTCACAATCAAAGACACGGGAATGTTGAAATATTTTTGGGTATTGAAATTTCAAGATATGACTCAGGGACTTTCTTAAGTCAGAGAAAGTATATATGTGACATAATTCAGGAACTTCAGTTAGTTAACTCCGGACCTGTTCTTGCACCTCTTCCCAAAGGGCTTGGTCTTTCCACCGATGAAGGAGAGATCTTAGATAATCCCCGAACCTTACAGACAGGTTGGTTGGTAGATTGCTCTATTTAAATATCACCGGACTCGATCTCGGTTATGCTACTCAACATCTCGGCCCAATTCCTTAGTTGTCCTAGGAAGCCCCATCTTCAAGCGGCTATGTATGTGGTGAGATATCTCAAAAGTACTCTTGATTTAGGTCTTTTTTACTCAGCCTCAAGAGTACTCTTGATTTAGGTCTTTTTTACTCAGCCACAAGTGATCTCAAGTTAGAAGCATACAGCGATGCAGATTGGAGTTCCTGTGTTTTCAGTTGTAAATCTTTAAGTGCTTATTGCATCTTTCTGGGCCCACATCTTGTTTCATGGAAAACTAAAAAACAAAAGACTGTAAGCAAGTCTTCTGCTGAGGCATAATATAGGAGTATGTCCAAGATCAAAGCATCGGAGGTTGTTTGGTTAGAAGCTTTATTGCAAGATTTAAAACGATCTGTGTGTTTGCCTATTAAATTATATTGTGACAATACTGCTGCTGAACATATTGCTCAGAATCCAGTATTTCACGAGAGGACAAAGCATCTGAATCATGATTGCCACTATGTTAGAGAACAAGTGGTCTCAAGCTTCATACAAACTGCTCATGTATCTAGTTCTCTTCAACTAGCAGATCTGTTTACTAAAGCTCTGCCAGGACCTCAGCATCAACAAATTTCTTCCAAGCTTGGACTTGTTTCTTCCACTACAGTCCAGCTTGAGGAGGGGATATGAAGTATATTAGCTAAATAAATTGTAATAAGCTAGCATATATTAGTTTGTTACAAAACTGTAGTTTGTTGTTCTATTTTGAGTGGGTTAGTTCACTCTAACCACCTAGAGTATAAAGGCTGGTTTGTAATAATGAAACGTTGAGCTTTCTTATTCTATGAAAAACACTTTGAGGTTTCACATATTCTCTCTCTGCAAACTCTTACTCTATCATACATATATTTTCCGATACTGATTATATCTCGTATCTCTAACAGTATGACTTGGTGATATTTATGCTTACTACATAACTTAGCAAGCTTGTACGTACCTAGGCTATTCCTCTTGAAAGGAATTTGATATCGAAAGGACTTTGATGTTTTGCCTGACTTCTACAAGTTATACGAGAATTGACATATACGAGCTTAGCTCAATCTCGCATGCAGGTTGGCACACACGGACACACGCAGTACTGCAAGCATAACTCTAACAAAGCATTTTCTTAGCTTATACCATCTGACCGTCAAATTGCAAAGCAAAGCTTGTAGAGAAGTGTAGTCACGATCCTAAGAGCAAGAACAACTTCGTCTACTTTGCCGCAAATTAAGGGTATTAGCCGCAAATGGTGTGCCCACAAGTGATCTCAATAGTTAATCGCATGTTTAGAACACAAGCTTGCCACTTGTTCGGTTGCAGAATCTCACGATTTAACAATGAATAATCGTCTGATCGACCACTATGATTGAACCCCATCCTCAATTTAAACATTGCAGAGATGAAATCTATCGAGACGCTTTCCCATGGCTTCTTGAGGATAAGTAAGGGCTCCAAGATTTTCGTTGGAACTCATTGCTCCACCTTGTCTTGTTGGAACAAACATAAGCCTCAACATCTTCAAAGATTTATTGTCCATTAAATGCCTGAATTCCTAGTATGTGGGCCACACATACACTATGTGTATGTGTTACTAGTAAAATTTATAAGTTTATAATTTTTTTAGTAACAGTATACATTTTAGTAGTAACACATATAAAAGGTATACATTTTAGTAGTAGCACATACACCGAGTGTATGTGTGGCCCACATACACCGAGTGTATGTGTATCATCTCTCTCCTAGTACACATTGAGTCACTCCATTTTATTGCTAAGATTGTCCTACCTTTTTGCACGTTAGTTTTTGACCTATAGTGTATATTATATCGTCTTCAACCAAGAATAGTCAAGTCTGCTTTCCTTCCTTGGCTAACTCTAGCAAACTTCTGACTAACGAGTCTTGCCCGAGACTAAGTGTCTTCTTTTACTTAGTTTATGATATTGCTAGTGATGCTGCTTGCATAATGTAGCATAACCTTTCGAGTAGAACATTTGCGACCAAATTAGCTCTGTGTGCCTTGTATAGCCCTCCGAGGCGTATGAAAAGAGAATGAAGGGAGTACCACTCAAGTGTAATTTTTAGCTTCACATAGTTGCATATTGCGAGACAATATGCCCTATTTAATGTTAAAATGATAACTCATAATGTAATACGTAAATCAAGAAGTGTTTTATATAATAGGAACAAAGTCTGTGATATTTCATCTTTTTTTTTCCATTATGATGATCTCTTAATCTTACATCGTATCAGAAAAAAAATAAGCTAGATCATTGATTCTACAATGGATTATAATAATCTATGATCATACGAGGAAAAACGTTCAGAATCCCACATTAGCATCAATATGAATATCTAAAAGAACTCAAATTTTGGTTGAACACCATTGTGTGAAAACAAATATAACCAAGTGTGATAAACCATAAGCATTTCAACAAGGGAGAGGAGTAGCAAATCAATTCTTTAATCTATATGATTGAACAATGCGAAAGGAATCTAAAACAACAATTTATATTGATTAGAAAAAAATGATGCATAATGTAATAAAGGAAAAAGAAAAAATAAAGAATTGTTTCAGTTGTGGAAAGCAAATTAAACGTGAGGTAAATTCAACCAACAATACAAGTTCCTTTATTTCACGCATGTCCATTGAACGAACTTGGGCTTTTGAGTTATGTAGGTAGCCATATATCATTTGCTAATTTGTCTCCCATCTTTCATTATAGTTAAGAGGGCACGATCTTCACAAATGTCGTATATAATTTGTAAAGTACAAAGTATTAAGGGGTCGTTTGGTTTAAGATATGGAATGAAAAGGGAATGAATACAAATATATGAGGGGAATGGTAACAAAAATGGTTACCTTTATTGAGTGTTTGGTTCAAGCCAATAAATGGAAATGAAGGGTAACTATTACCTTCGCATAATGGATTTTGTTACTTGAGGGGGAGGGGGAGGTAACAAATTGGGGGAATCCATTACCATCAAGTAATGGTAAGGGATTGATGAGGGGTTGAACCAAACAATAAGAAAGAGAATCGATAATTGATTCCGTTTCTTGAAGCCCAAAAATAGTGAACCAAACGACCCCTAAGAGTAATAATATACAAATGATTTGTCAGTAACATAGAATTTCGGAGAAATAATTGAACCAACAACATCACCCATAATTAATATTACCAATTTACCACTTGTATAAAATAAGTGTTTGAGTTGACATAATATGGAGCAAGTGACAACTACTTCCAAGTTCTAATATACTCTCATTAGTCACCCAACATAAAACCAAAGCATTAAAATTACAACTTAGAACAACTAAATTTTATATCATGTCCAATTTGCGCACTTTCTTTTCGTCATCTCACAAATTGTAGTAGTATTGTCACCTACAATAATTCATCATGGACAATTACATTTTCACTCTTTATATCTTAATATCTTAATTAAACTAAAAGATGAGATACTTTTATCTTCTTCCTCCTAAATTTAGACAATTAAAATTTTGGAAACATACAAATAAGCGCATGCACTCTAGAGTACAAATCACTAATTATAATGTTAATAACGTTCCATAATTAGTGAAATAAGTCTTACGTGGTACAACCAACTAACATCGCCAAGCTGACGTGGCGATGAGGGGCCTATCATGCCAGAACAGCATCATCTCCCCATGACGCTTTGCCACCTGGAACCCGCCAACCTGTGCCCTCCGCAACAAACACTCCGCCTGAAAATCAGCAAACTGACTAAACCCAACCGCCCTCATCCCCGCCGTAACAAACGCCTCGCGCCAGGTGGTCCGGCGCCCGGCCGCCACCCTCGCCGCCGCCTCCACCGCCGCAAAAATCCTCGGCCGCAATACGAAAGTCTCGATCCTCCGAAGGCAATCACCGCTGCCGTTAAAACCGCCGGAGGATGCCACCTCAATAGACTCCATCATGCCGGTGTAGAACTCAATACCGGCGAGGAAGCTAGGCCCAAACGACGCCGTTCCGGTGTCAATCCCAACCTCTTTATCCACGACAACGACACAGCTAGGTGAGATTCCTCGGAGATCTCCAAGAAACTTGGAGATTCCACTCCGAGAATTATTCAAAAAACGGTTGAACACCCCTGGTGAGAGATGAACGGCTAGTTTTTCTCCATCAATGAACTTAACAGATTTAAATGATAAGATCTCGAAAGTTGGGATTAGTACAAATTCTATATGAAAGTTAAGGTTAAGATCACGAGCAAATTGTGAGAGATTTTCTTTAACAAGTTTACTTTCGATACCGAATTCTTCAGGAACGATGGCAGTGATCCGGAGGACAATAGAGGTGGCTAGCTTGGCTTGATCGGAAGCTTTATCAACGAGCTCTCGCATGAAAGACGCCCAGTGTCCTCCGAAACCGATGTCGAAATCGATGATATGGATGAAGGGTGATCCATCAACCACCGCTTCCAGGATGGCTTGGTTGGCGGCGAAGGTGGAGAAGAGAGAAACTGGTGAGATTCCCGAGAAGGCCTTGTGGGCCCGGATGGTTTGGACCACCTCGTACGAGGTTAGCCTCACTGGTCGAGGTGGTGTGGACCCAACTGATGATGAGTTGTTGTTGTTGGATGTGTTGGTTAGGTGTTGGAGAGCTTCCTTGAAGTAGAAGGCAGCTCTTTGAAGGGGTTTTCCTACAGGTGATCTTAGCCGTTGATTGAGCCGTGCCAATATCACATGGACTTGTTGAGAGTCGTTGGATTCAAAGGCTTGAGCTGCTCGTATGAGGTCGTCGATGAAATCGAGTCCGAAATTCGGGTTGCTGTTGCTGTTGGTGTTGGTGTTGGTGTTGGTGTTGGTTTGATGATGAAGTTGATGATCGAAGGGTCCGAAATTAGGGTTGAGGTTTTGATTGTAGGAGAAGTCACAGAAGTTGGCGTAATCGGAGGGTAGGTTTATAGGGGGTTGACTATGATCAAATGGTTGAGATGAGGGGAAATCCGGGAGGACTTGAGTAAGGTGGGATTCACAAGGACTAATTTGGGACAACAAAAGTTTTGAATTATTAGTGTTGGAATCATCATTAAGCCCCAGCTCAGACAGGATTGAATCCCAACCTTCCAAATTGTCCAGGTCAACGGCGGTGTTTGGTGGATGATGAGTGTTGTGTTTCGCGTCCGAAGGTGGAGGTGTTGCGGTTTTGGT
Source organism: Beta lomatogona (assembly GCA_947646795.1). Lineage (NCBI taxonomy): Eukaryota > Viridiplantae > Streptophyta > Magnoliopsida > Caryophyllales > Amaranthaceae > Beta > Beta lomatogona. The sequence goes on from CANSNZ010001493.1 coordinate 2,606,607, forward strand.
GGCTGCCGTAGCTGGGCTTGGGCTACGTTGAAGGTCGAGTACCGAGGTAGGCTCGTAACACAAGTTGTTATTGTTATTGTTATTGTTATTGTTATGGTTGTTACTAGGAGAATGGTAGGCAGTACTCGTGGCGGAATTGGTGGTGGAAAGAGGTTTTCCGGTGGCGGCGTTGCAAGTTTGAGGGGTAGAAGAAACTGGCACTTTCATTCCTAAAAGAGAAAACACCCTCACAAGTCACAACCTTTTTCCTAAGTTTGCTTGCTCTTTAGTTTTGTAAGGATGGAAGTGTGTCTTTTCGGGAGGGTTACTTGAAATATAAGGAGCTTAACAATGAAAGTGGGATGGTGGGGGAGAGGGAGTTTAGCTTTTAGAAGGTTATAATTGTGGGACTTTATTTATCTTTGCGTGCATGGTGTGTGCTGTGTTTTTATGTAGTGTGGGGGGATGCATGAAAAATATATGGTGGGACTGGGGATGGACAAGGATGTTTGTGAATGGTTAGTCACGTTGACATGCATTTCATTTGTTGTTGTAAAATTATGAGATTTTGCCAAATTTTTGTGGATATGTATAAATAGTGCGTGTATCAGTTAAATTTTCTAATTCTGGAAATTAAGAGGCGTTTTGGAAATTCTTTTTTTGAAAAAAAAACTAGAGGTTGTTAGTGAAGTTATTTTCACAAAAAAATTACAATAAAATTGTCACTAATATTTGCAAATAGTGTATATATCTTATACTAACTCTGTTCCTAAATGATAGTTACACTTACACTTTTCACGCATGGCGATGCAATACTTTGAGCTTTTATATCTCTAATTTTGTATTTGTACAAAAATATAAAAACTTGATATTCTAAAAGTACATATCGAGACGAATCAAACAAGACCCCACATGACTATTTTTTCTCTTACCCATAAATCACAATGATAGTTAAATTGAAATTTGTAAATAGCGTCAAAAGTGAGAGTGTAACAATTATTTAAGAAGGGAGGTGGTATGAATTTGTAATTTTGCAAAAGTATGAGGGACCATGGAAAATTACATATACATAGTCGACATTTGTCAGAGCTCTAAAAAAGGCTTCATCTTTTTATCTCTAAAAATTTGAGGCTTCAAAGCCAAGCTTTTTGCTACTGCGCTTTCTATTACCTTTGCTTTCCATGATTCTTCCTCCACTACCTTAATTAGCTAAGCTTGCTCTTTCAAGTTTCAAGGAGGACTCCACTTTTTGGATAGTTATTTCTTGCTTGTGGGAATGCCCTGTTTCCAGTAAACATGGTTTGATGGTTATGGCTTTCGGATCATCATTAGCTAGTCCTTCCAAATTTACACATAGAAGTGTGCCAAAATTCTTAGGTATACATAACTGCATCATGTCATATTTTATCTATTTTTTTAGATATTATTTGACACTTTTGGACGTTAAAATATGTTCTCTTTCACAATTCTTTTATTTTACACAATTATGCATGTACCACTTGCATGTCACTATTTTTCATTGTTTGATTATAGTGTGTATCCAAATTCAATTTAAAGATAGTGGCTCACAATAATAATAACAACCAATAAAATAAAATGACATACAAGTGGTTCACAAATAGTTGAACAAAAGATTTTAAATCCTTTTCTTGTAACATCCTTTAAATATTGGGCACATCATATAATTTGATGTTGGTTCACAATTATGTAGTGCAAGTGATGTGCAACAAACTGATGCAATGTTCATTTGTTTTTATGACTTGTATACTCACTACTTATGCAATATCATGAACGTTTCATTATTTTCAGCTCAATTTCAGAAATGTTATAAAAAAAAGTCTAACAACCTTCTCCATCCAAATGGCACCATCATTCTTTCTACTTTCTATGGGAATACCCATAGAAATTCCCGAGCAAATACGTAACAAGGACAATACTCTTGACAAGTTAAGAGTAGTTTAAGTTTCTTGCATTTTTCCACCAGTTGATTAGTATATGGATGGTCAATTTTAAATATCGAGCGTACGCACAATTTTTTACAAACATTGACCTCAAAACCAGCTGAAAGTATTAATATGAGAAAAAATCATGATTAAATACGAACAAAATAAACTTAGCCGCAAAACGCTCTCGACCTAACCCTTCCCCTTCCCCACAAAACCCTTCCCCGCGAAAAGCCCTAGGGGGCTAGCCGCCGCCAGAGCAGCCTCGGCGCTCTGTCGGTGGCGTCGAGCTCCCCATGCCTTTCTGGTTTCTCCTTTTCGCTTTCTTTTTTGCATCCTAACCGTACACCACCGTTTAAGGTCGCGCAAAAACCGTCGACTTCTCGGTGTCGCGCCTCCTCAGTGGTTAAGCGCGACGATGGTCCGGCAGTAGGAGAGAGGTGGGTCGCGCGACACGCCGGAGGCGTTACCGGCTACAGCGTTGCTGGTAGTTGTAAGTTTTTGGGGCGGTTCTTATTTTAGTTGGTTGCGATTTTGGTTTAGTGTATGTGTGTTTGTCTTGCTGGGTATATCTAGTTTTACTATGACGATGAATGATCTAGGAAATCAGATTAATAACAAAGTTCATCCTGGAGTTTACCATGCTTGGATAGGTATAACTATAGGTTTCTATGTGTTGGTGAAGAATAGAGGTGCTTATTTCTATCAAGATCCTTGTTCTCAGTTTCAGTTAGAACCTAAATATGTCATTGTTCGATCTTCTTCTTTAAGCAGGTTTCGATCTTCGGATCAGGTGGTTGGGTGAGGAATTAAAGAAATTCACTACACCCTATGTTCTTGTGATGACTTTGGACGTCATCACAACTCAAAAATGCATTTCGTGGGAGGCCCTCCAATTTGATTTGGGGCTAAATTTTGACCTCCACAAATGCCGAGTTTTTGCCTCTTCAGGAAAAACTCATGCTACCCTCAGTGCAGGGTACAAAGTCACGAAAGAAAGTGACTTCCGATCCTTCGAAGGTCCATCTTTAGAATCCAGGAAGACTTCTTACTTCTCATTGGCCCTAGGATTTACTGTATTGTGAACCTGTGGTTCTACAAGACCAACTTTGGCAATCCATCTTTGAAGATCGTTTTGAGTTAATCTATCGACAGTATCCATCACATATCAACGGTTCGTTTAATGCAAGACACCAAGGTCATCTCCAACAACAAGCGCCCAAGGGAAGTTCCTAATGTAGTTTCCTTCATATCCTCTGCTGACAACGTTGGACTGCTAAGGTAGCATGGTGGTTTGTACCTTCAAGTTAGTTTTATCTTAATAGGGTTGTAAGAGCTAGTCAAACTCATATTAGTGTTCTTTTCGTTTTCGTCATTAGTTTGGATGCTTTTTATAGCTTGCACTTCCGTTTTTAATTAATAAACATTTTCGCGGTGTAAAAAAAAAAGCCATGACTTTTGCTAAAGCAGTCGATCCAATCATCCCATGCTGAATCATATGCTTAATCATTAAACAACTTCCTTAGTTGCTTATTGTCTTACTGCAAGTGTTACAAGTCGTCCAAAATTGAACCCCTTGTGATTTTGTGGTGCTTGTCGTCCACAATTATTATGGGTACTTGGGGAAGAAAAACATATCACTTTTTTTTATATAAGTAGGCCGCATGCCAAAAGATTTTTATTACTTAAATTTCCACTATAATACAAAGGGGACAAACTCAAGACAAGTAGAATATAAATGCATCAAAACACAATATTGATAAACACTAACACCATTTTACCCAAGTATCTCCACTATGAGCTGTGTGTTTTCCCAAGCCATCCGCTATTTGATCATTTGCTTCTCTTTATTGAAATTGAAAATCAACCTCTTTTATTATCGATAATAAATTATGCAACATATCACATGTTTTTTCCTTGTTGACATATTTGTTTCTTCAAACTTCATTTGGATGAAATCATTAATAAACTTTCCAATATTGGGTTGCTTAACATTATCTAGAGTATTCCCAGATAGTTTAAAAAATTGTGTTTGTACATCCAGTTTTTTTAACAAAAATTAATCGAGAGATGAGTTGGACCTCACCCAATATTGTTATACTTCCTCTGTTTTTTTAATTGCATCATTTTTTATCACGTTTGTCGAGACGTTTCTTTGAATGTCAATATCTTTAATTGAGTGTAAGTAAAAATTATAAATTATTTGGAATCATTGCATTGAGACGAATCTAACAAGACCCCATTTGACTATGTTTTTTCTTATATAATAATGTGAGATAGCTTAATAAAATTGGTTGATGAATAGTATCAAAAATGAAAGGGAAATTTCCTGAGGGACCCTTGAGGTTTGGCTTAATTCTCAAAATACCCTTATTGAATTTTGAAGTTCAAAGTTTAAGTTTTAAGGATACCTTAGGAAATTAATGCACTTGAATTTCGGTGTAACACAAAGTTTAGGGGTATATGAGGAATTCCCCAAATGTGAGGGCTAATTTGAGAATTACGTCAAACCTCATGGGTACCTGAGGAAATTTCCCAAAATGAAATGGTGCAATTATTATAAAAAAAAGGAATAATTGACAGAAACAACCTTTTATAAGACACTTTTGTCAGAAACAACCTTTTAAATTTTTTTTTTGCCAAAACAAACCTTAAAGTTTTTTTTTTTGTGAGAACACACCTTTGGCCGGAAAAAGACCATTGACTTTGTTTTCAAGCGTTGACCACCCTAGCCCCACCCACGAAACCGCCCCACTTCCCAGACCCACCCACAAAACCGTCCTTTCACGATGTTGACAACCCTAACTACATCCCTTTCACGGCAGCCACCCCTCCCTCTTCCCCAAAACCCCCTCCCTTTTCACGACAACATCCCCTACGACCCTAGACACCCCTAGCCTAGGCCTCCTACGTCGGCGACCTAAACCGACACCTTATCCCCCACCCTGAGTACTCCGTATCGTTTTCCCCCCACCCCTGAACGCCCCCTCCCATTCTCCCACCTCAAAACGACCCCCGACTCCTCCATCCACCCTCAACCGTGCCCCTCAAACCCTAAATCCCCACCCGAACAAACCTAAACCCTAACGAAGAAAAAGGAAGGGGTGGTTTCGGGGTGGGGGGAAGTGAGGGTTGGTGGTTTTCAGGGTAGGGGGAAGAAAGCGGTGGTTTCCGGGGTGGGGGAAAGCGAGTGGGCTGATTTCGTGGGGTGGGAGGTGGTTTCGTGGGTGGGGTTGGGATGGTCAACGCCTGAAAATTAAGTCAAGGGTCTTTTTCCGGCCAAAGGTTTAATGTGACAAAAATATTTTGGTTAAAGGTTTGTCTTGACAAAAAAAAATTTAAAGGTTGTTTCTGACAAAAAATGTCTTATAAAAGGTTGTTTCTGATAAATTTTCCAAAAAAAAGCATGAGCGACGTACATAAATTTAGTTTTGAGTTGTTCCATTCAACCCACTCTTATCTTTCTCAAAAGTTACTTGTTTTTTAGCTATACCATATAGACTTTACTTTTGAGACTATTCACATATTCTATTTCTATCATTTTGTATTATTAATACTTTTACACATGAAAAAAAACATAATTATGTATATGTGATTTGGTAGTTTCATTTCATCATATATACTCAAACTATGAACTTGGATAGTGTTTACTTGTACTTAATTAAAGATATTATTAATGCTCAAAGAGTCAAAGTTGTACACTGTCATATGTGACAAGTCATTTGAATGCAACTAAAAGAATGAACAAAAGTAATATTTAGAACTTTATAATAGATGCTATATATACTTAGTATATTGTTGATGTTTTAGGCATTTATGTTTTAAATTAAGAGGAGTTTAGTAAAATGTGATTATTATAATTTATTTTTCTTATCTTTAATTATGTATAAATACAAAGTTTTGAAATGTGCTATTTTGAAAATATATATATAGACAAATCTAACAAGATTCAATTTGACTATATTTTCTCGTACCTATAGATAATACAAGATGGCCAATATAGAGTGTCTAAATAGAGTCAAAGGTCAAAATGATTAAAGAAAAACGGAGGGAGTGTATCGATATAATCTCTTAAACGAATCTTTTGTTAACCTTAGATATGATTCTAAGGTCCTAGCAAAGATAGTTCTAATTCTTTTAATGATATTATTTAATAAAATATACTCCCTTCGTTCCAAAATACTCTTAACATTTATCAAGGCACATAGTTTTAGATGATAAGTTGTTTGGTTATCAATTATTATTTTATTGAAAAGTAGATGTGATAGGAGTTACTCCCTCCGTCCCATAATATAGTGCTTGCATTCCATTTTGGGTGTCCCAAAATGTTGTTCTTGTTTCTATTTTTTTAATTCCACAATTCCCCTTGATTTGCCTAAAAAACCATGCAACCATCATTTATTTGCTCCTTGGAAATAGTTTTTTTCTTTGTTTATTGAACCTAAGGGTTGAATTAGTCATATATTTAATGCTCTTTCACCCATTATCACCATTCTCTCTCCTAAAATCAGTTTTTTTTTCCCACAACATTAATTGTTTATCATTCATGTTCCACTTTCCTTAATTCAAGTAAAAAATAAGAAATAAGCACTAGATTATGGGACGGAGGGAGTAGTAGTTAGTAAAAGTTGTATTATTTTATTTTAAGGAGAGAGAATGTGGGTCATGGTTAGAGTTGGTATGTAAATATGTAATAGGAATGGTATTATTTTATTTGGAGGAGAGAGAGTGTGGCCAATGTTTAAAAGGTAGAAGGATTAAAATAATAGTGGGTCATATCCAAAAATAGAAGTGTAAAGAGTATTCTGGGACAGATGAAAAAGGAAAGTGTAAAGAGTATTTTGGGACAGAGGGTGTATAATTTAGAAATTAATAAAAATGATCAAGTATGTTTGATCAATAGTTGTTTCAAATTTGACTTTATTATTATTATTATTATTATTATTATTATTATTATTATTATTATTATTATTATTATTATTATTATTATATATTTTTACTAATATATAAAATTGTAATTTAGTGTTGATTTATTTTTATGTATATTATTTAAATATTAACGAGCATGCTAATGGTCCCTTCGATACGCTAGATAAAGAATATACTTTTGTATTTATTATTGGTCACTAAATTATAATCCTTCCAAGTTTTTTTAATAGGTTTTTCAGCACGTTGACGAAGAAAAAAGTACAAAAGGTAGAGATCAGAAGGAGATTTAAAGTAAGAAAAAAGTGAAAAAGGTAGAGAAGTTGAGAGTAAAAGTAAGAGAGATGTGCACTGATTAGGATGACCAACTTTGTAAAAGAAAAAGGTCAAATGTCCTCATTAAAAAAAATTCACAACAAAAATCCCTATTAATAAAGACAGAGGGAATATGAATTGTATATGACATTATATATTCTTCTGATCTAATGATTTGAGAGAACTCGATCGTTAGCATCTATCTATACTAATATATTAAAATGTGTTCTAAACCAAGGGACGACGCCATGTGACGCTCTCCCTTTGGTTGTTTTATCCATATACAACAAAATAATTAGTAAATGCATTGTATAGGATTTGATCTCATGACCTTTAAATTTATATACTAAAGTCTTAACCACTAAACCAAATAATATTTGGTAATATCATTTTAAAGTAAATTATTAATAATGATAAGTGATAATTAAAAGTATGCGGGACATAACCCAGGCTTATAAACTGGTTTGCTATATATTAACAGCTAAATTTATATATTGACAACCATAAAGGAAGTATATTAGAAGAAGTTCAGAAAACATATGAATATGTTTTATTAAGCACTAACACATGTAAATACTTGATATGAGTTTCGTAGACACTAGTGGATTAAAGATGTGGAATATTTGTGCCTTTGGCAGACATAGGTCATTTCACATCACACCAAATCTAGCTCGGACTGTTCAATCGTGTAACGACAAAATAAGTCAAATGATATGGTTGGCAAATATTGAGTCATTTTTCCCCTTATATCATCGTCTTGATAATTACCAGGAAATTATAAACGTTATCTTGGCGGCATTATAGCAATTTGTGACAGCAGTCGGCCAGTCGCGACAACAAATAGGAGTATACAGTTGGTGTTCTAAGATAGGCCTTTTGGGTTGAATTATTGGTTACATTACTTAAAAGGCATTTGGTGGACTTCCAATTAGTTCCAAATGTATTTCGTAGATGTAAGAATAAGAGTGAGGATTAAGTACTACTTGATCTAGTAATAAGATTTGTATAATTTTAAGGCTATGAGATTAAACTGCACAAGAGATACTTTAGGAATTATATTATCTTATCCTTCTCCCCACTTTTAAAGAGTTTTGTCTGTGTAATTGGGTCGGATTAATCTGTGACATGTTCCATTCCAATAAGACAATCTCCTTACCAATCCCTTAAAAAAATAAGAATAAGAGTGAAGAGGAGGAAGTTAGGGCAAACAAATGGGAAACTGAATGAAGTTCATATCAATAATTTTACTTTAATCAATGAGAATATCAATTTATATGATAAAATTGAAAATAATAGTAGGTCACACTTAATCTTTTTATTATGCGAATCTTATAACGTAAGTTGTTTTTGTCACTTAAATTAAATAACAAGAACATGTACGTAAGACAACGGGAATATTTATTGTACACCTGGGTGTGCCATGCTCATGGTACACCCAAAACTATTTTCTCCAAATGAGCAAATGAGCAAAATGAGCAAATGAGCAAGCAGTTTTACTCATTTAAGAAAATGAGCAAACTTTGTCATTTGCTCATCATCATCTTCCTCATCAGCAATTCGCTCATTTCTTTTTCGCTCTTCAATCATTCTAAATGAGAATAGATGCTTGACTCATTTGAACATTAGCCAACTAAGCAAAATAGCCAACTATCCCATCTTTGGAACCCCAGCAATGTAACACCAAACTCAAACTAAGCTCAATTATACAAACAAAAGTTATGAACTTCCCTCAGTAATCAACATATCCATTATGTAAATAGATCATAAACAACCCCACAAACTCCAAAATCAGTAAAAACACAGAATTATCAACAAACAAAAATAAACCCCATTTCACAAACAACCCCCTAAAAAAATTAACGATTGCCCAAACCATCAAATTACACCACCATCATCATCTCGAGTCCGCGTCATCATCATCTCATCGTTCATCTCGCGAATTTCAGATCTGGAAATTTCTTTTTTTTTCGTGAATTTTAGATCTCCATTGTTGTGTAATGTGTTTGGAAGGTTTGGAAGGAGGAGAGAGAGAAGAATTGAAAATCAGATTTTTCCGGCGAGAAAGAATTGAGAGAAATGAGCGATTATTGCTGATGAGGACGAAGATCATCGTTGAGTTGAATTCTCCATTGTTGTATTTGGAAGGAGGAGAGAGAGTGAAGAACTGGAAATGAGCAAATTAGATTTTTCTTTTGTCATTTAATGCCGCAAAAATTACCAACGTGCCCCGGAAGTTCTAATTTATTACAAAAATACCCTGGGTGATACACCCGGGTTACCATGAGTGAACTTGTACTCCTCTCGTCCTTTTACATAGTTTAACACGTTAACTTGTGATCAAGTCCGATGATGTCTCGAGTCTTTACTTGTGTGTTGTATTTTTTGTCTAGTGAGAAAAAGCTATTATAAAAAGTAATTACTACATAGTATAATCTCGAAAGTTTTGAAAAAAAAAAAAAAGAAAACTGTTAGAAGTGATACGATATCTATAAGTTACTTATGCGAGATAATAAAAATTTATTATCCTTTATTCAGAAATTGATAGGAGTACATTGAATTAGTCGATAGGTTTGCTTTTCAAAGTAGAAGTCATGTGTTCAACACTAATGACAACAATGTTTTCATATATTGATAGATATGGTGTAACAACATGTTTTAATAGATGCTCTAATTCATAATATATATTTGCAACAATTTAACTTTCACGTTTATGAAATCACAACTTTGAACACAACTTTCATTCTTCATTTTGATTTCACACATTGTATTGTGCATGTAATGCTCTCTATTTTCTATAAATTAATGAAATAATATTTTTTAAAATTTATTATTATTTCAACAACTCAAATACTACCGATCGAAGTTCTAGAATTGGGTTGTAGACTTGTTTATTCTCATCAAAGTGATCTACCGTGGAACTATCGTGATCAGATCAATAGTCCTCTTAACCTAACTCAGTTTGCCGGTCGAATATCTAAGCCAAGACCTGCAGTATTCCACCTTGAAAGCTAGAACATTCTTTCTCATCAATAATACTAATAATATTCTTCAGAGTAGGATCCCCAGGTTATGCTACTATTGCTCATGCTCACCCAAAATCGGGGAATTTTTATCTGAGACAAAATAATGAAGGATTGATGGAGACCCTCCGTCCAAAAATATGTTCTCATTTGCAATCATAGTACTCCCTCCGTCCCAAAATATAGTCCACATTTCTATTTTAGGTGTCTCAAAATATAGTTCCTATTTCCATTTTTAGTTCCACATTTTTCCGTAATTTGTCTAGAAAAACCGTGTCTCATCATTTATTTGCTTCTTGAATTTTGTTTTTTGCTTTGTTTATTCAACCCAAGTGTTACAGTTAATGCTCTTTCACCAATTATTCTCCATTCTCTCTCCTAAAATCATCTTTTCCCATACAACATTTATTTAAATAAATAAAAAATCATTAATATCCCTCTTAGATTCTACTTGCATAAATTACCGTAAAAAAAGGGAAATGAGAAGTGAGAACTATATTTTGGGACGGAGGGAGTACTATATATAAATAAAGAAAATATTCTAAATTATTTCCAATATATAAGAGAAAAATATAGTCACGTGGGATTTTGTTTGATTTATCTCAATATATATTTTGCAAAAATGAAACTTTTATAATTTTATGTAATTTAATATGTTAATGATACAAAATATGCATTGGCAAACGTAAAAAAAGATAAATGGGATCACCTTTTTTGGGACGGAGAGAATAAATCGGACGAATAATGATTTTATTAAATAAGTAATTGTACAATATGTAATAAGGCTGTGTTTTCTCCCACTTAGCTTAATTATTTTCTCTGAATTTAACTTAATTTTTTCTACACCTTTGTTAACTTTTCTAAACTTTTCTGAACTTTTCTTATTTTTTTTGGAACTTCTAAAAAATGACTCTCTACTTTTTTTGAACTTTTAGTTATTTTTTTGAAGACAAGCAAAAGTAAGTTGATTAGAACAAACTCTAAGACAATTAATATGGGAAATATATACTGCTAATAATATCTTTATTATTCTAAAAATCCAATTATGGTGTAATTAATCAAACTCTTTTTTATTTATTTGAATCTATTACTATAACTTAGTGAAAATTATTTAAACTCCTTTAAACTTATGTTGAACTTTAGATTAAGCAAACCAACTAGTTACTTGTAATTAATACTAAGCAACAAACAATGGAAAGTAATGAAACTAAGAACAATTAAGAAAGCAATGAAAAGCACACCGATTTACGTGGGAAAACCCGAGCACCGGGAGAAAAAACCCACAAGCAACCACCTTTGATTAATGAAGAAAATGGATGAACAATACAAGTATTAATGGATGATTTAATACTATTTTCTCTCTCCTCTTTCACTAAACCCTAGGTTGATCTCTCTTTGTGTGAATTGTCACCTAAGACAAGAAAGAGGGGGATTTATATACTCTCTGGGGGTTAATACAAATCAAGGGTCGAGATTAAAGCAGAAAATCGCAAAAAATCCCGACAGATCTGGGTTCCCCGGGCGAGCTCGAAGAAACGCTCGCCCGGGCCAAGCCGCCCGCCCGGGCCCAAGCCAAAAAGACCTTCTGCCTTCGAGCCTTACCAAAACAGCATGCCCGAGCTTGAGACAGCCCGCCAGGGCCACAACTTAGCCCGCTCGGGGGAGTGCGCTTCCTCACAAACTGCCTCACAGGCAGTAGCTACAGCCACGCTAGAGCCCGCCCGAGCTCCATAATGCCCGCCCGGGCTCTCTTGACCGCCCGGGCTGCTGGGGATTGGGCTTCCTTGGCTTGGTTCACGCGAGCTCTTGAGCTGCTGCTTGGGCCACGCGAGCTCTTGAGCTGCTGCTTGGGCCACGCCTTGGGTTGCCTTCGTGGGCTGTTCTTGTTTGCACAAGACTCCACACATGCCCAACAACTTATATTTCTAAAGTAAGTCAAAATAAGTTAAACAAAACATTATTTTAGAGATAGCTTATGGAAAAAGTAATACTTTATTATCGTAGGCAATTAGACTTTTCTTCTCTGACCAAATAAAAGTGCATATTATACATTTTTTACAAAAATATTATAAATGTGATAAATACAGGGACGGTGGTTCATATTTCTTTAATTTTACTTTTTAAAATAGAATTATGTGTTGATTCTACTATTTCGTAAAAAAGAGAAGGTGGGAAAAGATGATGGCGCGAAGGGTCCTACTTCTTGACATGGTTGAGTACTGTGATTGGCCAAGGTAGACTCTTTTGGAACCCACTTTAAAGCTATTTGCATGTCACGCATGATTGCATGTACATAATTAACACAAATTATCTTATTATTATTATTGTTTTGGATAAAATTTCACCAGAGAGGATTAATCTATCAAGAAGAGTTAAGCAATCAAACTAAGTGCTAGAGAATAAAATTGAGAAGTAAAGTTGCTCGTTTTATTATTGCTTGTATAGCTTATAAGAATACACAAAAATTAAGAAGAGAAGAAGTAGAGTAGATCGTACTCAGATGCTTTATACTTGGCTACATATTGTTCTATTTATAATGAAATAAACCTAGCTAAGTTACCGTTATTGGTTGTTAGGAATGACAAATATTCCAACTGAAGATCCCTTGAAATATATACGGCGAGCTTCTTCCTCTATTATCTCAACTGCACAACGGGTGTTGACTTTATTCAACGCGGAATACTACCACGTGCTTGTCGGTCATGTAGACGAAATTTGGACATGTCCTTATCACTGAACACGTCGCTAAAACTAGCCAGGTACAATCCGAATTTTACCGCACAACAATTATCATGCATGACATGTATATCCATGCATTATATCAAAAACTACATGCCCTTTAAAAAAAAAAAAATTACATGCATTACATGTATGTATATCCATGCATTATATCAAAAACTACATGCCCTTTCAAAAAAAAACTACATGCATGGTTACTTGCTTAGCAATAGAATTGCGTAGGTGACAAAGTCGCGGTGTGACGCCTCTTGCAGCAACTAGCCAACTAGACATAAGAAGAGAATATGTTCCTTCAGCCTAACAGAAGATCGTGTATCAACTATCAACCATCAACCAATTGCCAATCCATAGCTTTTTTACTCTTTTACGTATCATCATGCATCCATCCAATATCTTTCTGTTTTTCTTTCATGATTTGAACTTTACCCACAAAAGCTTACAAAATGTATTCTAATTTTAACGCACAATGGATTATTTCTTTTTAATTCTTTAACCAAATAAAATTAAACCATCACCTTTATATACTTTATATAGAGTCCGGATAAATATCTATGGTGTTATTATTATTTTATAGAGAATTACCCTATATGTATATCAACTAGGTTGATTCCCTTACTATATATGTACTTGGGAAAAAAATGAATGAGAAATAGAAGTTCCTAGGTAGTAGAAGATGTGAAGTTATTTGGTTGACAAGAATATAGGAGATTGCACTTTTTAGGAAGTTACACTTCCAACAAAATTAAAGAGATTACCCGTTATGATTTTACCTAATAACCTGCTTAATTAGGTAAGTGAAACTTCTAATGATCAACTAAAAAAAGTTGTACGCTTTATAAGAATTGCACCAACTACACTAAAAAACTAATAACCTGATATAAATAACCTCATTTATTCAATCATAATAGGTAAGGTAGATGGAATGTGTCATGTATAGCTTTTTTGAACTAAGTATGCATATAATTTTGAGTTTAATGTACATTACTTTTTAACTAAGCATACATTTGTTTGAAAAAAATATTCAACTTGATGATAATAGATACACATCTGAGTATCTGACATCCCATTCAAATATACTTCTATGTCCATGTATTGATCATTTCTCTATTCCTAACACTTCTCCCATGTAAAACATAATCCATAATTAATCTCATTTCACTTACACATCAAGACATAATCCTCAATCTTATTTCAGATTGGTTAATAATTAATTGGAGCCTCCCATAAAAAAATCATAATAATAAAATATTCGAGCATTATGCAGAGGCGTCTTATTATATTGCAGTGAACATAGGAACTGAGAAATGATTTCAATTGTGTGAACGCTTCTTATAATATGATTTGGGACCCAAATTTCTTTTGCTATATTAAACTTGGTAATTGATACTGCAATCTACTAAAGCGCATGAGTTGTATTTTCAACTTTTTAATACTCATCTTTTTGTCGAGGATGATGGAAGATGCGGCTAATAACGATCCATCTTCAAGTAAAGTGCAAAATAAGCCTTTTCATTGGCCCGGGATACTATTTAGAAAACAAGAAGAATAAAATGTTGCTATTAAAATGCTACGATTAGGTTAGATATTTAGGAGCCTTGAGGTGATTTAGACTTTAATTTTTTTAAATGAAAATCATATACTCATCAAACAAGATAATTACTCCCTAATCACTCATGTGGATTATTGTAATTTAATAAAGAAAAAGATAAGAACATATTTGATTTTGATCCCTCACCCATAATGTAATTAGATTTGATGAATTAACTTTTTCTTCCAAGGCACTGCTATAACTCTTTAAGCATATACTGGAAAAATTTACAAAAAAAAACAATCAATATAACCCCTCTGTCCAATAATAGTACTATCTTAGAATGTCTTGAAAAATAGAAAGTGCCAATTTTTTTTTCAGAAAAAGTGTCAAATATTTTAATTAGCTAATAATGATTTGTGAATTGAATTACCATTATTACAACCTCTTACGACTCCTATTTCGATAGAGTGGTACATTTAGTTAGAATTTAATTAGCCAGGAGGTATTTTAGAATATCGTTGGAAGATATATAGAAGAATTTGTGGTTTGGTTTAGTATCATATATAGAATACAAAATTTGGTAACAACACAATTAATATACTCCCCCTTTTCTTTTTGATATTACGAGTTGGAATCTTCTTTAGACTAAAAAAAGTCAAATAAGGACATCAAAATGGAATGGTTCGGAGGAAGTATTATTATTTTGAAAAAAGAAAACAACACATTGTTACACATAGATTACATTTTATTATTGGATGTGGATGTCTGATAACTTATTTGGTAAAATTTTGCATGTTAATTAATCTAAAGAATTGATATTGAATGTCATCCACATTGTTGTCTTTTGTGTTTCCATACATCAAACCTCGTTGAAAGAATCTTTCATTATTTTATATGCAACTAGTTGTTGGCCCGGGTGATGGCCCGGATCATTTACCACTGTAAATTTGAAGTCTTGTTAGGTTTTATTTAAAAATCGCAAGTGAACGGTGTCGTAGCACATACGGGTCGAACTCAGGGAGGTGCAAGATTAAACACGAGTTGACTCTAGACTAAGAAATAGCTACACATTCCAAATATCCAGAAGAATCTATAAACTAATAACAAAATATGACAATTAAAACACTAAGATTAAGTATCACCACTAATATGAATTGATCAAAATATAACTCACATCCCAGTTATTCAATTATAGCTTAGGCGAGATTGACATTCCCTTATGACTCAGTAATAAAGCACAGCTGCGAACCGAGACTAAATACTCGGTGATTCCTCAATACCAAGAGCTCACTTTCGTGATAGCAAAAGGCTTAACTAACATGTATGTCTCCTATTTTCATGGCTTACACACATAATTAGAAGCATTAAGAACCAATGTCAAATAATTCCCAATTCTAGTTCTCACCTATTTTCATGGGAGAATTCAAATCAATGACAAGGTTATCTAAATTAAGACCCAACTTTCGTTGATGAACTCAATTAATAAAATAACTATTTAACATCAAACAAATATTCGTAATCTCAACTCCAACTTTCGTTGATAATATAAAATAGGGCTAAATCAAGATGTAAAATTGACAATAAGAATAATCTCATCAAACCCTAAACATACAATCAAATTACATGGGAATTAGAATATAATTTACATGATCAATCCATACTAGGGCTCAACTCAATCCTAGATAAAAAGACTACTCACTAATCATGGCAAAAAGAGCAATAAACGTAATAGAAAACATAATTAAAATATAATAAAGAGAAGAGAAGAGAATAATACTTGATTAATATTGAAGATGAATATGAAAGCTTGAGTCTTGAATCTCCAAAGTAACAATAGAAACAAACTAGGGCATAAACTAGAGAGAAAACTAGAGAAACAAAATAACGTGATATTGAAAAGTGAGTAATAGATGATAGTTATGACTCCTCATACTAGTAGGAAACCAAATTACAAGATAAGGAAGCCAAATAAATCATTAGATCCCCGAAAGTATCAAAACTGCGTGCGCGTAAGAAGTTCCTAGCAGACTGGGTCAACTTGTGAAGCTCATATCACTCAGAATACAACTCGCCTTGGGTCGTGCAACCTATCGTTGGAAAGCTCTTCAAGCCTACTTTCCAATGCCGCTAGAATCAACCCAATATCAGCATTGAGTCAGAATTTATGGATAAAAGAGTGAACATTACTCGATTTCCACAATTCTTTCAATGAATTCCAACTCCAATTTAGCTCCAGTTTGCACTCAAATACATCCAAGATTATCCTTATCAATGTAGCTTGCTTCCAATTGCTCCTAAATACTAAAGCTTGTCCAATAAAACTCCAATTATATTCTCAATACCTGAAATTCATCAAAGAATACCAAAAACACACAAAAGAAGTAATATTTCCCAAATTAAGTAATAGTATACAATTATGAACCATAATGCACCTAAATGCTCCTAGAATGCAACCTAAATGCAACTAAAACCTATATAAAAATACGACTCATCAAGTCTTAAATCAAACACTTGAGAGAAGTGGGAAAAAAGTTATAGGTATTGGATTGTGCTCAGAAAAATGATCTTCCAGTTCCTTTTAAATTTTCTACATAGTAAATTATAATATAAATTATTTATCAATATAACCTTCGGCTCCAAGAGAGCACATATATATAAATATGTAATTACTTACAAATATTATAATATAATCTTGTTTTTGGAATTTAGTTTAATGTGTAAGAATATAACCGATAATTAAATGTTGCAGTAGTGTTAATCACGAAGTTTAGTTATAATTTTTTTTAATATAAGAGTACTAGACATGCTATTATTAGCATTAGTTTAATGAATATTAATATATACACTTGTATTTAATTGTTTAATAATAATAAAAATTATCTTGCCTTTAAATTTCCTTTTTCCCTCAAAGACCAACATGGGATTGTAAAGTAGTTGGTTAGTGCATTTTATCTCAAATGAGAGGTTATGGCTTTGAGTCTTAAAACACCCATTTTCATATGATTGTATGGGGGAGGGGAAAGTACATATGGCAACATGACATGTTTTTTCCTTGGGTTTTAGCTATATATATAAAGAATATGGAAAGTAGTTGATATTTTATATCATATGCAATAATTTTGATTGTTTATTGTAATTTTCAGTCAATTTTTGATTAAATAAATTAATAATTATGGTGTCTTATTCAAAAAGAAAATATATTAAATATATATAAATATTCCTCTTGTGTATGACAAGGGTCAAAAGTCTAGTCAACATATATTATTTAAATGCATGGGCAAAGACTTGCAAGCTGCCACTTATCGCTCCATTCCTTAAGGTGACATGGCTTCACGTCATCTCATACATGACATTTCTTCATAAAATGATCAAAATGCTTATAAGCAGTCTCAAACCCCGAACCACCTGCTTCAAATGCATAGCCTACCACCAAGCTACAATGTCTTAGTTGTAAATTTTAATTAAATTCCAATGTCAACTATTCAATCCTTTTGCCTGATTAAAAATTCTAAAATATTATAAATTCAATTTCTAATATTTATTTTACTAAAATTAACATAAAATACTATTACTCTGACCGCCACGCATCACTCTATTCCAACTGCTAACATGGCGCCATGCCATCTCTTACATGACATTTCTCTTAAAATTAACAAAATGTTTATAAGAGGTCTTAAACCCATAATCACTTACTTCAAATGTCATAATCCTATCACAAAGCCAACGTCGTCTCATTATAACAAGCTTTCTGCCATATAAAAAGTTGAATAATTATAAACTCAAATTTAAAAAGAAATACTAAAATTATTATAGAATCTAATTGCCCAGAAAGTTGTAATCGTCTAGAATGATAGGCAATGCTCATAAACGACATTAGTTGTCTAGACTACTTAAACATAACACACAAATATACCTCGGGCATCGCTTAGGCCTAATAACGAGTGAGTTTAAAACTTCTGATTTTGCTAATCATTTGCATTTTTATGATCAACATAAACCGATCTTTTTCGTGAACGTATTAGCCAAAAGCCTTAAAGGTAGGAATGACAACATTGGGTTAAATGTGATCGGGTATTTTAAACTCCATAATTTATCCACCACTTTTTGGACTCATTTTTTTTTTTTTTTAACAAATTTAGGTTTTATTTGTTAGATTTAGATGAGATTTTTTTCCCTTGGATCGAGCGGGGCTGAAGTCAAATTTGGACTATATTTACACTTAATATAACTAAAAATAAGAGTACTAAAACAAAGATTATTATTGTATTTACTTGATTTTAAAATTACAAACATAATTGTTATATTATAATATAGTTTTTATCTATTGGGAATCATCGATCCTTACCTAAGGCCAACTTCAAAGAATTCAAATCAAATTTTTAATTTTTCGTATTTGAATTCTTTTAATCGAGTTGAACTCAAATTGCTCTTAAACTAAATTACCACCAAGGACAGTGTAACAACACATATTAGGATTTAGGCATATAATTTTTGGGAAGCTTGAATCCGTACCATTCTATGAGCGACAAAAAGCCAGAAATCGAAAGCTCATGTTTCTGATTAAATACCTAGACTTTTCTGCCTTTTTTAACCTCATCTTCGTCAGGTGGGTAAAAGAGACCAAGGAAGAAACAAAAACTTTTTTTTTTTTTGACTTTAAAGTAGAAAAAAAGTGCATTAGAACATTAGCAAGATTATTGTCAATTTGTCATATTTTTAGGGCCCCTTTCGAAACCCGTGGTAAGATGAATTTCCTCTGGGTTGTCCTCGCACAGGGCCTCTCAAACCCCAAACCCTCCCTCCCCCCCAACAATTTTGAAATTTTGTTTCTACCAAAATTTGAACTTTAGTCTCCCATGTGGGAGATAGGAAGCCATACCATTAGACCCAACACCCAAGGGTCCTTGGTTATTGTCAATTTGTCATGTCTTCTATCAAAACATGAGCATCTTTGTATAGTATTCTTTCCGTCTTTTAATTAAAAACTATTTGTATTTTTACTTGAACCTTGAAAAAAGAGAAAAAAAAAGTAGACACAAAGAAATTAAAAATAGTACGTCTTGGGTGTATAACATGTTACACCATAACTTATTGTGTAACATGTGTTAATTTTTAGATTATATGAAAATGGATCTGGGTAACTCAATAAGGAGGAGGAGAGTTTAGCCCACTTACAAGCCCAAGGAGGTTCCGTCCTAAACCAATTGGTGATAGGAGGAGTAACTCCAAGGCTTATAAAGTAATTTAGTCTCTCCTCTTTCTCCAATGTGGGACACTCACATGTGCTCATCAATGGGATTCAACACTCCCCCTCACATGTGAGTGTCTTAGAGCTAAACGAAAAGGTAATCAGAAATTATGCTCTTAGGGGCTGGTGACCTACAACATCTGCTCTAATACCATGTTAATTTTCAGATTATATGAAAATGAGTCTGGGTAACCCAATAAGGAGGAGGATAGTTTAGCCATTTACAAGTCCAAGGAGGTTCCATCCCAAAACTAATTGGTGATAGGAGGAGTAACTCCAAGGCTTATAAAGTAGTTTAGTCTCTCTACTTTCTCCAATGCGGGACACTCATATGTGCTCATCAATGGGATTCAACAACATGCATAATGACATAAACTCCAACAAGAATGATAAGAACTGTACAAATAATAACATGAATTTTATGTCATTTTGTCATTTATTTCATGTTATTTGATTACAAAAGAAGCGTTGATTTGTGGGTTGTTACACCATAAGTTATAGTGTAACAGTTACACCCAAGAATTTGTAAAGTAAATAACTTTTAGAAAAGTAGATGACTCGACTCTTACAGTTATAACAAATTTGTGATAACAAATTTGTAAAGTTATAACTTGTTATATTTATATATAGGGGCAAGATCACATGAGAATGCTCCTTACATGAGAAATGAGAATGAATCTCAACCACACGATTGGATTAGAGTTACAATACTTGTTCATTAGAGTTATACCCCCGAAAAAACTTTGAGCCCAATTTGATTTTTTTTTTCTAATATCCTTTTCTTGGAGTTACATCACTTTTTCATTAGAGTTACATCACTTGTTCATTAGAGTTATAGCGCATAAAATCCATTCTCATTTCTCATGTAAGTATGCATTCTCATATGAACTCACTTCTATATATATATAGTGAGCAATGCAAGCTGAGCTAATTTATAGCAGAAATTGAGAGATATGTAACTGACATATTATACACCGTGTGTACAATACATGTTGTCCGGACGCACGACGATACCAAATTAAATAGTCAAATAGAGGTCAATCAGGATCTGGTAACATAATTCGGGGTTAATGACTTACCGAAACTGGTGCTACACCACACCTTCTCCTTAGCATGGGCATAAAATTGTTGATGATCGTTAGTTATTAAGGGCTTTAAAAGAAATTAAAATGATGGGCTATGTGATTAAAACCTGAATATCCAAATTGAATTACTCGACTCAAGTATGAACCATATCCAAAAGTAGATGACTTTATTTTAACCTGAATCACAAGCATCTGTATATAAGAATAAAATGATTAATGAATAATGTTAATTTTATTTTATTATGAGGAAGTAGTCATCCTGTTAGTGGAAGGGTAAAGTTAGTCTGTCGGTACATATAGAAATTAAATCACAAATCAACATAAATACAAATGCAACTCAAATTGACCCCAAAAAAAACCAAAATTGAATGAATCTTTTGTCAATCAAAAATCACCCAAGCTAAACTAATCCGAATATAATTATACGATGACTCATTTACCGAGCCTCCACCCTCATAGAAACATTCCTAGCTACCTCACATTTCCTCTTTTACAAGTAAATAGTGCCCAATAATAAGGATGGATCCGGATTTATAGAATAATGTCATGTTATCCAATGTGATGTGGTCATTTGCTCTATTCTTATTACGGTTATTCTTTAAGTCTAAGTTCACATTAATTTTCAATAGAAAATTATTTTTTACTTATAAAATTTCCCTTTCATAACACTATATTTTTATACTCTCCTAAACTCCCCCTCCTTTATTTCCAAAGGGATAATGCATAAGATGAATTAATAAAGCTAGAAAATAATTGAGAGAATAACATGCTTACGTCAAATACTTAGGAGTTAAGGTAGCAAGGAAAAACACGAGGAGAAGCGCAGAGCCTTGTAGAACACAAAAGTCGAAGCAAACAAACAACACCAAAAAATATAAAGAAAAAAGAAAAGGCTATAGTGTACATGTTTGAGATTCTGATATTAATCATTCATATAGAAAGGCATGAGGATGGGTCTCCCTTTCAATCCCCACTTACGCTAGAAAAAAATGAGCAAAAGAAAGGTTGGGTAAGGATCTAATGGTTGAAATCATATTGCCATATGATAAAATTAGAAAAAAATATAATAAATCGGTTGATAATTTTGATACCATTTTAAAGAAGAATTTCATACAATATACAAGCAAACAATCTTATGTATTGTCCTTTTCCAATGTGGGGATCCACACGTAGTGTATTATTTTTGTTGGGTAATGCTTTGGAAAAATAACGTTTCATTGCACCTTTTCTTTTTCTTCACCTTCAACAAGATTACAAGAACCTCCCACTTTGTTGATTCATGTAAGTTTTGATCTATAATCTTTGTAAAAGTTTTTGAGAAATTCTAAATTGATGATTCCTTCTTGTTCACACGTGGCTTTTCTCTTTTTTATTTTTATTGTTTTAAAGGTAAAAAAATTTCATATTCGAAATGAACTTGACTTTGATTAATCCGGACCACACCACAAAAAAAGGTGAATTTTTTGTCTAGTATTGCATTTTAAAGCTAAATCCCGAAATATCGGATTGTATTGGAACAACTCCTTATGGCTAATCCAAGCCTGTGGTGAGTTTGAGAGTACCTTGAACGAATTGATATTTTTCCAACTACAAAGAAGAGTTAATCTTGCGTGGACCTGGTCCACATTAATATTATTGTGGACCAAAGCCACTTATCTAACATAGTGATCCTTTTTTTTTTCATATAGTAACCTTTTAAAAATCTTAAGTTACACTAGACAGTTACTTTCGATTATAGTGACCGTTTTTTTAATATAGTCACTCTTTCTTACATTAGTTTATCATGATGAAATTTTCAGTTTGTGACATGGTAACCTTTTTTTCACATAGTCAAACTTTATAGAATCTATATCTAATTATTTTTTATATCTACTTTTTTATATAATGACCCTTTTTTTTTCATAAATCACATGAATTAGCATTAGGTCCACACTGAATTAGTGTGGACCAGGTCCATATAAGACTTTTACTACAAAGTATTATGCATTTTTATTAACTGGACATCCAATCTTCATCTTATCCTATTAAACCAATGCAATAATTTAGCACATTACTAGTAAAGGATAACTTTTAGCTCATTTTTTCTTTGGGAACCCTCCTATTTAACTCATATGGACTAAGTTGTTCTCTCTATCTTCTCTCTCTATTCTATGTAAAAATCCTAGTTCTTTTTTTTTTATCTAAGGGCTACCACCATCCTTTTGGGCAGTGGTAAGCCCTGTTTCTACTCATATATGGTAATAAATCTTCAATCTCGCTCTAATTAAGAGTTGTTCTACTCATATATTGGATTATATCTACCCACTTGTTGGGTTCTATCTCTCTCCTTGTAAGAGTTTGAGACCTTTGATTTTGGTGTTTTGTTTTCTCTTATAGATTGATTTGTTCGTCTACAATCAATTAAATCAAATCAAGTTCTACGTCAAAATTACAATAGATCAATAAACCCCCTCGTAGAAGGTAGTATCAAACAGTGATATTAGAAAGTGAAAATGTTCCATCACAATGCAAGAAGCCAAGAAAGAGCGATGTCCAACTTTTTCGTAGTAGCATGAGAAAGTGTACTCTACTTACATATTAAAAATTGAAGACCCTATTTACTTCTCCTGATAGTAAAATCATACATAGTATTGATATTTTCTTTATAAATTCGATCTTACTAATTAAAATTTCTATTTTTAAATTTGAATGATTCTTGCTATTTAAACGAATTTTTGAAGCTGAAAAGAAAATAATACAAGGGAGTTTTCGATTTCTATATATAAGTTTTTGGCCGGTTTTGAAATTTGAAAAGTACTACTTTATATATAAGTTCCTTCTAAGATCAATATTAGTCCGATATATTCAAGTCAGATTCATAACCTTCTAACACTAGAATTGGGCACTTTACAAATTTCATAAAGTTTAACTGTTGAATTTTCTTTATGCTAAAAGTTAAACTGTTTGTCATAAAAAGGTTCAAAACTCAAGACCTGTTATGATAGCCAATAATTCCAAAAACATCTCTCAATCTCTTTCTACACCTTTTTTTTAGGGGAATTTCTTTCTATGCCTCACTATAAGCTTTGACTTTAGAAATTGTTTGCCTAGGACCAATATTTTTCCGAAGTTATGGACTATGGTGAATGGTCCCAACTCCCAAGCAATATCATTTTGGTCCAGACAAGTCCAAGACGGATGTTATCTACTGTGCGCGTTTGCCAATTCACTTATATAACATTAAATATTTTTCATTACGTATTAGTAAAAAAGTTATAACGATTGAATATTTAATAAAGTACTCATTGAGATGAATCAAATAAGACCCCACATCACTATATATTGTCTTACATATTGTGAAAAATTTAGAAGATTCCATCTAATTATAAATAGTGTCAAGATTCTAAGTGAGAAAGATAAAAAGATACATATGGAGTATCAAATTACCGTCAATATTTTTTATGTATTATGTATATTTTTACTTAATTTATCTCAAAAATACAAAAATTTAAAAACTTTGTGGCAGAGAATCATCCTTTTTATGGTGGAACCGAAACCGAAAAAAATTAGATGGTCCCACACTCCCACCATGGTGTAATCGAAAAAATGAGGTGATGCAATGGTGAGTGACATGTCATATTTATATATTTAGGTTCATTTATGTTGCATTTTAGAGCATTTAGATTCATATTTAGGTTCAATATTGCATTGTGTTCTTAAGTTGTGTTATTCTACTCATATTCGGTATGTTTTCTTGTTTTTTTTATGAATTTCAGGTATTAAGAATGTATTTGGAGTATGATTAGTTAAGCTTGAGGATTAGGAGTACTTGGAAGGAAGGTGCATTGCATAAGGATCGCTACAGATATTTTATAGTACGAGTTTGAGCGAAAATAAAGCGGAAAATCATTAGAAGAAATGTGAAAAAGGCATCATGGCTACTCTTCTGATTATAACTTTGATGTGCTTTTTATAATCGAATAATTCCAGTAGATTGGAAACTAGACTCGAGGAGATTTCCAACGGTAGGTCGCACGCCCCGAGGAGACCTTTATTCAAGGAGTTATGCCTTTTGGAAGATTGCACTGTTTTTGCTGGAATCTGCTATACCGTACGCGCAAATCATTAAATTAGCCCATTTAATGATTTATTCGACCTTCCTTATCTTATGACTTACTTTCTTAGTTATACTAGGTTACCGAGTATGAATTAGATTAGGAATCACTCATCTCCCTCCTCTCTCATGTTATTTTTTATTCTTAGTTTTAGTTTTAGTTTTCTTCTTCCTTTTTCTCTCTAGTTTTTTAGTAAACCCTAGTTTCTCTTTTTTCTTCATTAATTCATGAGCTCTATTTATTTCTTTCATTGATCTCTTTGATTATGCTTTCCTTTGTAGATGTAGTTTTTATTCCTTAATTCATAATCGAGTAATTTATTTTCTAGGGTTTGGGAATCCATGTTTATATGCTATGAATCTTGATTGATGTTATTGATGGTTTGAATAGTCATTACTATCTCTAATTTATTAGTATTTTTATTGTTAATCTTGCAACCAAATCAATTGTTTGATTAAATCTTACTAATAAGAGTTAGAATAGAAATATCGACTTTTAAAGGCTTACCTACAATTAGCAAATCTGATTATGTTAGAGACCGTACTGCATATGTTGATTTGAGAGAGTTAAGACCGCATGGTTGATGAGTCATATTTATACATAGTTTTTAGGTTCGTTTAGGTTGCATTTCAAGTTCAAATGAGAGCATTTAGGTGCATATTTGCATGATTTACTCAAGTTTGGCTATACTGCTCTCCGTTTGCTTGTTTTGATGGATTTCAGGTGATATTAATGCAAAAAGACTATGGTTGGCTAATCTTGAGTTAAGCAAACATGAATAAAGAAGGTAGATTGCATGAGGATCACAAAGCATCTCTCTGGGATGAATTTGGGCTAGAATGAAGCAAAGCATTGCTGAAAGAAGTGCCAGAACTGACTCTTGTATACTCATTTACTCATAACTTTTGATACACAAATGATAATGGATTGATTCCAATTGGGTTGGAAAGTAGACTTGAATATCTTTCCAACGACTGGTCACACGCTGAATTTCAACGAGAGACGAGAAAGTTATGAAGTTTTGAATATGAGCAGTTTTGGTATTTCTTGCGGGACCGGCCGGGCGGGATCTTGCCCGGCCTGGCGGATCGCTGTTTTACTTTTTCTACGGGTTTTGACCTGTCAACCGCCCGACCGGGCGGGGCGATTTTTAAGGAGTTTTAAGCGCGTGTTGCGCTGACTCTTATTTTCTTATAAATACTTATCCTTTTAGGGTTGAAGGGGGACGTTTTTACACTATAGTTTCAGTTCTAGTTTTCTTAAGCACATTTAAATTACTCAAGAACCATAGTATTACTCTTTACCATTTTGACATTGGATTTTCAATAGAAGTTGGGATTTTGCAAGATTGTTCTACATTGGTATTTCTTTTCTTCTCTTGTTATTCTTATTCAATCCTTGATTATTGATTCACCATGTTTACTTGTTTCATCATGAATATGTTTCCTTTAATTATGATTGAGTAGTTTATTTCTAAGGTTAAGGGGATCCATGAATATTTATGAAGGGATGTTTATAAAGTATTGATTTTTGATGATGTATGTTGATTCCTATTGAATGTATTATCTCTATTCAATCCGATTTGGCCAGATTTGATTGTTATAGTATTGCAATATTAGGTTATGCGCCGAGAGGTATAAACTTGATATTAAGGCTAGTTTCAATAGGTAGAATTGATATTAATAAATTGCGAGAGCCTGTTAATATCATTCTATGGTTAATTTCGACTCGAGAGAGGAAATCAACCTGTTTGACTGCGTTATTCATTATTGATTATTGTGTTTTATCCTGGAATATTGTTCATTGGTGAACCTACGCCCTAGACTTTATTTTATTGATATTCTTGATATAGTTATTGTCTAGTTTAGTATAATTACAACCAAACACTCGTTCCCTATAATCTAGATTTGATCGACAATTAGAAAAAGAACATTGTTTTCCCTGTGGATTCGACCCTACTTCCCTGACTACTGTTTGTTAGAGTACTTTAGGATTACTTTTGATTAGGTGATACGACTTTAGCCTGTCAATGGTTAACATGTTCTCTAGATATCTGATTAATTGAGTTATTGATGATATTTTGATAGATTATAAATATAAACATGGTGAACCATTGCCTTATATCTTTTTAGTTTGATTTTCTTTGTTTATTAGTTTAGAACATCAATTCACATATTTCTGATCTTGTTTAGTTTCTCCATGCCTTAGAAGCTAGATTAGGATGGCCATCTCTCTGTGGATTCGACCCTACTTACTCTACTACATTGTTAGAAGGTTTGCTAGGAATTATTTTTGAAATGTGTACGACAAACAATTAGTGAGCAATAAAAAGAAGTCTTTTTTTTGGGACGAAATGTAGTAGTGAAGAGGAGGAGGAAGGAGGTGGTGCTCGTGCCGCTCCATCCTCACTTTGTTGGTGTTGCTGTTGCCAGATGTAGTGGTGGTGGTGGTGGTAGTGCCGCCAGATGAGGAACGAGGAGAAAAGAGGAAGAGAAGGAAGGAAGAAGAAGAAAAGGGAGGAAGATAGCTAGTAGATATTGGTGTTGGTGCCACCAGATGTGGTGGGGGGTGGTTGTAGTGCCGCCAAAGGAGGAAGGTGGAGAAAAGAGGAAGAAGAATAGGGAAGAGGAGAAGGAGAAGGGAGAAGGAAAGAGATTGAGAGGATGGTGGTGGGTAAAGGCGATTCAGACAGTAATTGTGGTGGTGGTTGTGGTAATTGTAGGTTATAAAAAGAAGGACGAGAAGTACATGGTACAAAAAAACCACGGACGGCAATTAGGATCACACCCGAAAAAATAGGACTAATAATTGCGTCAACTAAATGATAACAAGATTCTTAACCCATTTACAGATCGTGTCAAATTTTGAATTTAAACTTATAGAATGATTAACAATTAAGAACTACTTTAGAGAACGTAGGAAATCTCCCATCTTATCGAACAAAGACAGAACTATTATCTCTTAACTAAGTTTGAAAACCAAAAGAAATAAACAATTGAGGCAATTATTTGAAAAAAAATGAAAAAGAGACATGAACTACCTAGAGTCCACCTTAATAATCTTTTAATTGATTTATATTGATATAATTTCTAAGTTTTGTAATAAAGATTTAAGAACTACTATAATACACCATAAAAACAATAGTAACTTCTTAATTAGTACTGTCAAAGAAAACTTTGCAATTAGTAAAAATGGACTTTATAGACCAACTTATTACGCACGCGGGCCCACGGGATTGATTCGAACCAGGTCCAAGCTCTAAAATAAAATTAAGCTATTTGAGCCCACTACAAAAATAATAGGCCAAAAGCAAGTTTCAAGTTATTATACCAAATAACGTGTTTTGTAAAGTCTATTATCTTTGCTTGATGATTTTTAGTCTATTTATTAGAAGTTGAATCCATTCAACCTAATGAAAAGCTTTAAAAATTCGGATTACGGGATATATATGAAGTAATAAGCTCAAAATTGTACTAGATCGCTTTGAACTTACTTGAAATTCAATTTATATATGGACTATAATTCAAAAATTGCATTATATCAAATTTGATTTCAACTTGATTAAGTCTAAAATGTAGATGACCTTAGGTGACACCTATTGTTAAGAAGAAATTCTTAATCTTAAAGAGATGGAAGATGGTCACTATAATTCAAAAGCTCACAAGGGAGAAACTCGTAAGGGAGTAATAGATTAACAAAAGCCCAGAAGTTCAAAGGAGCATCTAGTTACAACTCTCGATCAATACAACGGTTAATACCCGACCCATATCACTAGAGAGGATAAATAATTACTTGCATCCCATCAAGCGAAGCTTGAATTCACATCTATTTCCTTTCACCTAATTGTTCTAGATTTAAACTAGTAACCCTATGTAAGAAAATAACTCATCAATTTTGTCAAATACACACTTCTAAATTGCTCTGATCGAACTCCACTCTTTTATTATGAGATTCAACACCACGTCAAACAAGTCACCAAGACACCAACACCATTCAAATCCACCATTTTAAGATAAAGCAAAATTGACAACTGTTCCAATAGAACATTAAAGATACTTAAAAAAGTTAAAATATACAAACATGCAGCATCGCCCGATCGAATAGCTAGTTTGAATCCGATAATAAAACAATTTCAGTACTCATTTTTTTGAAAATTCTACATGATACCATTATATTTTTGACTTTTCAATTTGGCATCCAAAATTGTTTTGGACTCTACATGGTACCATTGTAGTTTGGACTAATTATGTACCGTAATATTCCGTTAAATAAGAGGTTAGTTGCGGGTCAATTAGGGTTAGGAGTTCGCCTCATTTTGCGTGCTTCAGTTTGCACACTAGGAAAATCGGTCGATTAAAGTTTTGGGAGGCATTTTTGCTCACAAGGGTTATATTTTTTTTAGGCCGAAATTGGAAAAATAAAGACCAAAATGCCTCAATTTGGGCAATTAAAAAGAACAACAAATCTTTCCTCGTACGTAAAACGAGGTGTTTTTGGTCGTTTTGCCAATTTGACTTCAAATTTGATCTTTAAGGGATAAAATGACCTCCATAACCTCAACTGAGCTTTTTTCGGCACTGAAACTAAAACACGCAAACCTAGACATGCAAACGAGACAAAACCCTAATCCTATTTATCCCCCAACTAACTTTTTTTAAACGGAATGTTATGGTAAAGAATTAGTACAAACTACAGTGGTACCATGTAGAATCCAAAAATAATTTTGGATACCAAATGGAAAAGTAAAAGGTATAGTGGTACCATCTAGAATTTCCTTAAAAAAAAAAAAAATTAATCCTCAATATTAGAAAAAACAGACAACAGTAGTACGTACTACGTAGTATATACAACCAAAAAGAACTCTCAACTCATTGGAGTCTTTCACTTGCCACGTTCCACTTTCAACAGCTACGTGTGTCATCTGCATGCATTTTCAACTTCTCTTTCTCACTCTCTCTTCTTATTCTTGTACAATCTATAAGAAAAAAAGATCTCCAACCCTCTTTTTATCTACTCTCAGTGACATTGTGTTTACTGTTTTATCAAAAGAATGGAGAAGAAATCAGGAGATATGAAATCATTTTGGTGTGTTTTTCTCTTCTTTAGTTTACAATTACTGCTACTAATGAAATTTGTTTCTGGAAGTTTGAATTTTCATGAAGATACATCAGTGAGTAGTGGGAGCACAGGGACTGTGGGGAAGCTGGTGAAGAAGGAAGAAAGGATGCCCGTTGTTGCGACGGAATTCGGTGAGATATCGGCAGTCGACATCGACGACGACGGTACCGGAACAGGGAAGCACAATTACCACCTTCAGTTCATAACCTTGGAGCCCAACTCACTTTTTCTTCCTGTTCTTCTTCATGCTGACATGGTCTTCTATGTTCAAACAGGTATTTCTCAATTATCATCATACTCTCTAGAGCCAAGGATGTCTTGACCTAGTGGTTAAGATTGAGGTGCTGTGAATAATAGGTCACAGGTTCGAATCCCCCTTCCCCTTCTTTGTACTTTGTACTGCCTTTGTGGCTTATATGAATCAAAAAAAAAAAAAATCATACTCTAGTACATTTCAGATTGGAAATAGACTACAGTTGTTTTAGAATTTTTTTTGAGTAAGTTAATTATGTTATTCCATGTTTGGAAATTTTGCAGTACATGTTTATTGGAGTATTATTTACTTCAATGTACTTTGTATCTTAGATTAGTTCAATTGACTTCCTTAATTTCCTTGTTCAAACATGCTTTTGTGCTGTGATTCAGAAGACATATGTAATTTGTAATTTGTGTGTGGGGGTAAGAGAAACAGTAGAGAGTTATTATTATGGCCTTATCGAATCACATCAATTGATTAGTTCAATTGACTTCCTTAATTTCCTTCGTTTCTTTTTACTTAGCTACATTTTTTATAAATAGATAGTTTTTTTATTGTTATATTTTCCATTAATTGATGTCTCCTTTCACATGCTACATTTCTTTGTTAGATAACCATATAACCATGACCCGGAAAAAAAAAACCAATATTTCTGGTATTTTTGTTATCATTCTACCTAGAACAGATATTTGTCATTTTCCTATAGAAGTTATGGTCCTCCACCACACTTTTTATTTTCTCCTAAATATTTGTGCCCACGACAATGTAGCAAATAAATAAGACAGAGGGAGTACATAAGAGATGGAGCTAATTTTAGGGACTAAGTAAGGTACTCAACAGGGATGAGTGAAGTTATTCTTGGAATAAATTTTAGCAATTAAACATAGCAATGAGTCAAATCTATGATAAACTTGTACGTATATGGTACTTTTGCGATAAAAGGCTCATGACTATGTCATTTTTAGGCTCTAATGGATTGAACTGGATTTGGACTCGAAAGAATTTTTACGCTTCTCTAGGTTAAAGATCAAGCAAATAAGTTAAGGGGAAATGTTTTGAATTCAATTTAACTTAAACAAATTAAGCTCAAGTCAAGTTTTGGCATCAGCTGATTGAGCTTAAATTTGTGTAACCTCACAAGTTCAACTTTAGCAATGGCTAATACAAAATCTTGTACCTCTTGCAGGAGGTGGAAAGATAAGCTGGACCAATAGCGACGAAAAATATAAAGTTAACTTGCAGCGCGGAGATGTCTACAGACTCAGGTCTGGTACCCTCTTCTACATTCATAGCAGTTTAGAAGCTGAAAGGCCAAGACTCAGAATTATAGCTATTTTTGCCAATCCAGAGGCAGAGCAACTACAAGTATGTGGGATTTGATTTTATCTTCAGCTGAGCTTTTTTCTATTTCCTTTTCCTATTATTCTCCGTTGAAATTAAAGTATCATTCAATTTTTCCGTCATATAGGGGCCATCAATTGGACCATACTCGAGCATCAATGACCTTGTTCGAGGTTTTGATAAACGCGTTCTTCAGGCTGCTTTCCAGGTTGCTCATTTTATTCTCATCTTACAAGAGGAAGAACAATATCTTTGTAAATGTTTAACAATACCCTCATTTCTCTCTCATCTTATTAACACTACTATGATAATTTTTCTACTGCAGGTACCTGAAGAAGTAATAGAAGAATTAACAAGTACAATTGATACACCAGCAATAGTACATGCGGAACCCAAAAGGAAGAATTTCTGGCAGCAGGAGCTTCTATTTATCAGTGCTTTTCTAAGAATCCAGAGGGACAGTAAGCAAGTCTCTGAGAACAAAAAGAAACAGACTAAGACATTCAATTTCTTCAAGGAACACCCAGATTTCAAGAACTGCAACGGGTGGAGCACCGTGGTCACCAAGCACAATTTAGATGCATTACATGGTTCCCATATCGGTGTCTTCATGGTGAACCTAACCAAGGTGAGCCTCTAACATACTTTTCCTAGTTAAATCAGCGTAACCTCAACCTCTTTGATAGTAAAGAATAAAGAGTATGAACTCTGTTTTTTAGTTGCAACATAGGGAGGATGCACTATCTTCGGGTGCATACAAAGATTCTTTTGCCATCTAAGGAGTTAATTTACCTACCAACATTTCACCTCTTTCTACCCAAGATCTCAGCCTCACAATTCCATATTTGTCTAAATTGCGGAGTAAATGAGCTTCTAAATGTGGTATCTCGCTAATGACCTTTTCAGGACCTTACTTGTCACATAAGTCTGAATTTAAGATTTCCTTGTGTGGAAAAAAGTGTAAATATTTTCATACACAAAACGTTCACTAATGAGACCGAATCTTCAAAATTGTAACCTTGTGTTTTAGGAGACCAATGTGATAAGACAGAAGAGATATATGGACAAAGTATGGACAAAGTGTCCATGAGAGGAGAGAGAAAGAGATAACGCAGATACCACAAGTGTTGTGTAATTATGTTGCATCTATTCTAAAACAATCAGAATAGGGAAACGTTGTAACTGAAAAGCCAGAGGAAGTATCACTTACTGCAGACCACAAAACCTTGCAGAAAACTTGAATTTATTTATCAGAGAAAACTTGAAGCTTTCTATATTTGACAGAATTATTGTTGTGAAATCCAGGGTTCAATGATGGGGCCTCACTGGAACCCCATGGCCACAGAGGTTTCAGTAGTCCTGGAAGGAGAAGGAATCGTTCGTGTGGTTTGTCCAAGTACAATAACAAACAAAGAATGCAAAAACTCGAGGTTTAGAATTGAGGAAGGTGATGTTTACACTGTCCCAAGGTTTCATCCAATGGCGCAAACATCTTTCAACAATGGTTCACTTGTTTTCATGGGGTTCAGCACCACAACGAAGAATAACCATCCTCAGTTCCTAATAGGAAAGGATTCAGTGCTACAGACACTTAGCAAACCTATTTTAGGTGCCTCCTTTAATGTGTCAAACACAACAATTGAGCAGCTGATCGGTGCTCAAGAGAAAGCAATCATATTGGACTGTACTTCTTGTGCTGAAGAACAGGAAATGCTGATGGAAGACGAGATTGACAAGGAAAGGCAAGAAGAGGAAGAAAGGAGGAAGGAGGAAGAGGAGGCCAGGAGAAGGGAGGAGGAGGAAAGGAGGAAGCGAGAAGAGGAAGAGCAGAGGAGGGAAGAAGAGGAGCGTGAGAAACAAGAACAACGGCGAAAACGTGAAGAAGAAGAAGAAAGGCGAAGAGAAGAAGAAGAGAGGCACAGAGAGGAGGAAGAACAGAGAAAGCGTGAAGAAGAAGAGAGGCAAAGGGAGGAGGAAGAGCACAGAAGGCAAGAGGAAGAGGAAGAAGAAAGAAGGAGAGAAGAAGAGGAAAAAGAGGAGGAAGAAGAGATAAGGCAGAAGGAAGAGGAAGAACAAAGAAGGCAAGAAGAAGAAGAAGAGAGGCACAGAGAGAAGGAAGAGCAGAGAAGGCAAGAGGAAGAGGAAGAAGAAAGGAGGAGAAAAGAAGAGGAAAAAGAACAAAGGAGGCAAGAAGAAGAGAGGAGGGAGCGAGAGGAACAACGAAGGCAAGAAGAGAAAAGGCATAGACAAGAAGAAGAGAGGGAGGAACGAGAGGAGCAACAACGGAGGGAAGAAGAGGAAAGGCAAAGACAAGAACAAGAGGAAGAAGCAGCTAGACAAAAAGAAGAGAAGAGACGTCAAGAAGAAGAGAGAAGACATGAAGAAGAAGAAGAAGAAGAAGAAGAAGAAGAATGGAGAAGAAGAGAGGAGGAGAAAGGAAAAGGGGAAGGAGAAGAAGAGACCGAGCAAGAAATAGCAAGAAGAGAGGAAGAAGAAAGACGAAGGGAATGGGAAAGACAAGCGGAAGGAGCAAGGAGAAGACGAGAGAGGTATGAAAGTGAAGGAGGCAGCAGAGAAGAAAGGAGGAGATTTCTCAGACGTACGACGAAGGTATCAGAAGTTCGCTGGTAGCTTCAATGCCCGAATAAGTTTTGAACTGGTGCTTGGAGCTGCCTATCTATCATCATGCCAAGTCTAGCTAGTTACCTTGATAATATATATGCATGTTTGCGTTTTCTTTCAATATTGCCTATAAGGTGTTAGATCTGGCAAAGACAAACCAAGTCACCCGGACAACAGTTGTAATCGCATTTCTCGATCATCTAATTACGTGCTTGCGATGACAAAGCCTCTTAAACTTCCCATCTCCCACATTTCCAAAATTTAGGGTACTTGTTTATTTCATCTAAAATATTTAGGATGTATTTTCTCAACTTATTAGCATAATTAAATTAACAATATCTAAAATAAGTTAAATTTAGTAGAAATTAAGCAAAAATAAGTTAAATTTAACAAAAATAAGTTTAACCAATAAAAGCCGAAGTTATGCGAAATATAAATAAAGTCAACAAAAATAAGTTTTAATAGCCTTTTTATTTTAGAGAAAGCAAAACTAAGTTGAGTTTAGCAAATATAAGTTGAATATATTTTGTGAGAGTACTTTTACTTAATCCATAAACAGAATTTTGAATAAGTAAAAATAACGCAATATTCATAAACTTTGTTCTACCTTTTTGAAATTTGGTGATACCAAGTTAGAACCATGAGAAACCAGGTTGGAAGCAAAGGTCACTTCCTCCCTCGTCGCTATTGTGTAATTTAGATTACAGATTTAAACTAGAACATTCATAATTTTCGAATTAAAACAAAACCTAAGTAGAAAGAAAACCTATCTCAACAAAATAATAGTAGTAGAAAATTTTCTCCACTCACCTTCCCTACCCTTTCCTTTAAAAGTAATGCAAACATAGTGTACACTCAGATTCCCACAGAGATCCTTTGCTTTAAAGAGACGCAACGATGAAAAGAAAGGAGAAAGGGAAACGAATACACAATTTAGAAGCAAAATTGGGCACATGATGCAAAACCAATGTTAATTTAACCATTATATTCATCGCACTCTAACGAGCAGGAACGATAAGAAAAATAAAATAAAAACAATCAAAAGGTACAACTCACTGATTATCCTCACCAGTGATATAAGATACAACAACAGTGATGTCGTCCAGCTTTCCTCCTATATAACGAAACCCAGCATCATGTGCAGCTGCAGCAAATGGTGACTGTCGATGACGATCCTGAGCTCTTTGTTGTGCTAGAGAAGCTATGTTTTGCGCTGTTGCCTGAGGCTGCAGACCCGATCTCTTAGCTTGGACAACCAAAGCAGTGATCTCATTGTCATACAAGTTGTCAAATAATCCATCAGTACCAGCAACTACAACATCTCCTGAAGCAACAGGAAATGTGAAGACCTGCCACATATAGGAAATTACGTCACTTCATCTGATATATGGAATGTAGCACTTGGTGGATAAGTATGTTAATTCAACGACTTTAAACTAAAATGAGGGAAAAAGAATGTTCACGAGCTCCGCAACAAAGAGCATATTGCATCAAAAGAAAAACCAAGTTTGGTTCAGATCATTAATTCAGGGTCTACTGGATATCAGATCTTGACCTAAAATCACTTAGGAGTAGGGCTATTCAGAGTGCGGTCTAGACCGCACCAAACCGCAACCCAAACCGCTTTTTCACGGTTTGGGTTGGTTTGCGGTTTCAAAATTGCGGTTTGGGTTGGGTTTTAATTTTTGTAAACCGAAACCGCACCGTAAACCGCAATTTTATATGATTTTTTTTAAATAAAATTTATCTATTTTATTGTTTTTAAATATACTTGATAAGGTGGCATACAAGTATACAACTGAAAAAACAAGTTTGAGGTAAAGAACTTGGACACTTTTGATAAATTATTATTTATGTTTAATTATGAAGTCAACTTCATATTTATTTGGACTCTTTATATTTATTAACAATTTTTTTTTTTACACTTAGATTACAAAATTAATGTCGCGGAGGAAAAAATGGTTAAACCGCACTAAACCGTTTTGCACGGTTTGGTGTGGGCAAAAGTGCGGTGTGGTTTGGGTTGGGAAAATTTCAAACCGTATATTTGCGGTTTGGGTTGGGTTACATCCCAAACCGCATCAATCCAAACCGCAAACACCCCTACTTAGGAGGGTCCAGAATTGGTTTTGCCAGTATTTGGCTTCTCACAACTTGATTTAGCTATAATTGATTTTTATTTTTTGATAAAGGCTTAAATCCTGAGTAGGCCATTGGCCCAATTATATAGAATCTCAGATGTATGATTTGTTAGGATGCAAAATTGCACCATTCTTGAAAACTTCATGGTAACTACGTAGTAGTATTTTCATATACTTAGACACAGCAGACATTAAATATTTCGGAGTCCAAGCTACCATAGATCTCTCTTTCTAAACCCACCCTGAAAATTACACGTAGCTACTATTTGGTAGACTCCGCCACTCCCTCACATTTCTTGTAATGACCGTCACTTTTAACCCCCTAACCCACTGCCACATGAAGCCACCCTAATTTCTCTTTTCCCCCATCCAAGCTTCCCTCTATTCTCACTTCTCACTCCCACCATAACTACCCCTGGCCCCATTGGACCCTTCCATTCTTCAGTCACCCACCAGTCCACCACAACCACCCACCATCCGAGCCCCTCACTGACAACAAACGTGACCACAACAAGCAGCCCCATCACAAGCCTAGTGCCTTCCCCTTTCCTTCCTCTGTTGTTGCCGATGCACCATGGCCAAAGATGCCATTGAAAACTCTACCATGTTTCTCGAAAATGAAGCGATCTTGGATATATTGCTTATATAACAACTCCCTCTATCTGTCAACAACAACAACACTACCACCTCTTGTCCTCATGTCCTCTGTTATGCCTCTGCTTGCCACGGCGACCATAGGGAGAGCAACAGTGGAAGGGGGGAGGGAGTGTTGGGGGGTTTGGTGATGGTTATGGGGTTTGGGTGGTGAATAGAAAGGAAAAGGCGAGGGTATTGCTGTGGCGGAGGCTATGGTGGTGACTGGTGAGCGTGAGGAGAGGCAAATGCAGTGGCAAATTTACTTAGCACATCAGATAGACACTGGCATACCCTGTTTTAAAGTATTCTGATCCTTCTTAGAGTCAGGGCTTAAGCTGGCTTGCTGCAAAAATCTTTTAAATCACATGCAGAGTTGGAGTTGGAAGTCTATCCACCCCTTACCATTTTCATCTCTCATTTTCACTTAAGTTTTCTTGTACGGAACCAAACAAAGGAAAACCAATTTATAATATTATTTTCCTTGGAAAATGTTTCTTCCATAGAATGTTTTGTCCAACCAAGCTCAGACTTGCGCAATAAAACATTAGCTTTGTATGAAAATTGTTAAAAGGGTAGATTTGAATAGACAAAAATACTTTAAAACGGTATTTTATATTCAGGGGTGGTTACGGCAATAGAGGAGCGATTTAGGTAATTTGGACTAAAAATCGTAAAAGTCATGAAAGCACTCCCTCCACCCCCATCCTTGAATCTGGATTCAGGAGAGGTGATATTACAATAACTAATTATTCTATTAATTTCACATTTCATGCCTTTTTCCTGGATTTTGGAGAATGTAAATGATTTCAAACAAAGGATATTGAGACTAAAGGATAAACGACAGTGCTGGAATGTCGGCAAGGAAGTGAAAAGTTGCAGAGAACTTTATCACAAGCCTCTGCACTATTGCCCATGTATATATCAAAAGCACAAAATCAAATGAATTCAAAAGTGATTCCAACCTTGAATACAGAAGTCATCATAGGATGCAGATAGTAGAAAAGACCATGAAAGCTAACAGCAGAAGATGTACCTGACCAGAACTGGGTAAATCACCTCCAGTGCCACTTGCCAACTGATACGGAAAATTGAAACCATACTGCTGCACAGGGGACCGAAAAACTGTACTTCCATCCCGGATTACTATGAATCCACTATCTCCCAGATTAATGGCATGAATCCCCTGCCAAAAGCAGTAACTTGGTAAACTTTACAATGAATTTTCTACTTAATGAGAAGACGCAACATCATTTAGTAGTCCTGAACAATGGAAGACATTATCTCAGGTAATCCAAAAGAAATGCACAGAGCTGACAGCTTGAGGCATGTGACCAAGCTTAAATCTGAGTTACTGGAGCCAATTAGGCACAGATAGAAGCATAAATCAGCGAACACATGTAACTCCTAAGTCTTAATATATTCTTGGATTTATTGCCTACACATAACATGGTGTGCAATTATGGTTCTATATTTCATATAAATTATAAAATTACGTGGACAGTCATTGATAATCCCCCAACTGTATGATATAAAGACTACAACATATATGGGGAAAACTATATTTCATTTAGACTGTCTTTTCATTTAAACCTAGAGTTGGAGAGAAATATGGCTTCTCAAACATCAAGGACAAAACTAAGGCAGTCAGTCTAAGTCAACAGAATTATCCAAACAAAGAAACAAAAAAAGGTCTGCCCAAAAGAGCTGCAAGATCTTAGAGTTTTTAATAACAAAACTTTTTAACAAACGTCAATATTATTGTATTCACTATCATCAGATAAGATAAGCAAAAGTACCAACCTGATTTGTGAGAGCAATTATGCAAGCTGTTGAGGAACCTATAACTGTAGTGTCAGCATGAGCTTTCTCCAATATTTTTGCTGGGTCCACTCCATCCTTGGAATCCTCCAGTATAGCTGTCATAGAATTAGACATGAGTAGTCGAGCATAAACTCCAGCATCAACACCAACATCTGCCCAACCACCAACACCATCTGCAACGCCAATCACTTGTTTTTTATCACATATGAAGTGAGCATCTTCTCCTCCAGTTTCTACCTTGTCAGGATGTGGCAGATAACATGATCCTGAATGAAGCTTTAAGGTTCTTTGGACTACTTGTTTACTGCAGTAAATAAAAGCAAAGTTGATCACTATATAGAACTTGTCAGCCCGTCACCTTCCCAAATCAGAAGTTTCAAACATCTGGACTTTTCTTAGAAGTGTCGTATGTGTCTAATTAAATAACATATTCATAGATTTTCTCGGATTTATAAAGTAGTTAATATGCAATAATTCGGCTACCTCCTACTAAGCACCCATGCACTAAAATATATAAGTTTCCATCTAAAAGTAAGAGAGAATGGTGAAACATTTCCTTTACTCTCAATTTACCTGTTACTATTTACATATGTAGTGCAAATAGATGTTACCCCTAAAAATTATAAGAATAGACAGAGCATAAAGTAGGGCATTATTATTGATACATTATGTCGACAAACTTTGGCAATTCACCAACTAAATAGCTAAAATTGGTTCATTGCACATCTTTCAAATTTATAACTCATTTAAAGTCACTAGATCATTTCAGCTCATAATAGTCACTCGTTCATAGATACTGTAACAGCACAATTTACCAACCAAAGCAAGTATACTTGAAACCATTTCGAACAGAAAATATTTGGAGAAGGGGAGGGCATACCAGGCAGATGTATCTGCAGGATTTTCAAGCGGCACATCCCTAGGAGCGATGTCAATTGGAACATCAGCAGCAGCTCCATCAGAACAACTGGCAGAAGATGATGCACGGTAATGCCTCAAGCATTTTCCAAGAAACGATCTGGAATCCCAACTCCTGTAGGCTAAACCAGGGAACACTAAACGCATAAAAGGGGGATCTCGATTTGCCAAACTAATACTAGATTTTCGACAACTATTAACACTTTTATCACCAAAGAAAACAGCAGCAGGCTTCGCAATGTCACTCAAATTACCACACCCCATAAACAAGGTATCAACACACACATCTCCAGCAACACTTTGGGACCCTGAAGCTGCCATCGGATTCCTTATAACACGACAACAGAGAGACGCGGCAGTTGGGTTAACCAAATACTGATTTATCCGATGACTACTATAAAACCTCACAGAATTACAACTCTCATTAACAACTTCACCCTCAAAGCATAAATGTGCAACCAAGTTCCCCTGATCCCTCGATTTAACCCGTCCGATCAAAACTCTTCGAAGGGACGAACCACAAGCAGTATTCAGCTTCCACAGAGACACTAATTGCATTTTAAACCCTTGAAACCCAAATCATTCCCTTACCAATAGAGTCCCCAATAGCAAAAGTCAAAGCCTAACAAATTAACAATGCTACCAAGTCTCCACAATAGTAATCAATACATTTATTTATATCAACACAAACGTCAATTCATCAATTTTTCTTCAACAATTGCAACACGTATACCTGGAATTTTAAAGGCAGAAATCAACTACCTGAAAAAAGGAAGATAATTTTTAAATTAAAAAAAAAAACAATATCTTTTAGCAAAAACAAAAAAAAAATTACAGCAGGAAGCTGAATTAAAAACTAATCAGAGGATATATATATATACCAAGAATTCTGGAGTAATTAACAAAGAAATGCGATATAAAAAAAAATGGAAAGTCAAAGTTAAAAGCTTACCTAATTTGAAATTATTAGCTGCAAATGTCGGAAGAAAATTATGGATGAAGGTTTAATAAAACCCTAGAAATAAAGTAGAGACTGCCGCCGGTGAAAAAAAAGATGAAGTTTAGTTTTCTCTCACCTTCTTTCTCTCTCCTTGGTTTTGGACGGAGCAGAAAAGGCGGAGAATTGGATATACTGTTCGTT
Source organism: Beta lomatogona (assembly GCA_947646795.1). Lineage (NCBI taxonomy): Eukaryota > Viridiplantae > Streptophyta > Magnoliopsida > Caryophyllales > Amaranthaceae > Beta > Beta lomatogona. Next base: position 2,647,481 of record CANSNZ010001493.1, read on the forward strand.
CGATGTCAATATAGGAAACCCACAACTGTGGAAGCTTAAGGCTAAAATCGTCTAAACTGATAGAATGGGCCTGTCAAGTAAAATGGGTTACATTTGTTTGAAATAACCTTCACCATTCTCTACACCGCAATTTATGGCCATGTTTGGTAATTCGCTTTTTTATTGGGCTGACTTTTTTTCAATTTGATTTGGCCAAACAATAAAAAAAGTGTTTGGTTATTAGGCTTTTGGTTGGTCAAAAGCTAGTTTTTTAAGCCAAAATGAAAAATTTGCCTGGAGCAAACTTTTGGATTGGCTTTTGGCTTGTTGGCCCATAAACTCTCTAATAAACGTACCTAACAATCACAATTAATTTTGCCAAACACTTTTGCAAACAGCTGGCTTAAACAACCAACTTAAAAAGTCAATACATACAGCAAATGCTTCCAGCCAGTCAAACAAGCCAACTAAACCAGCCAACAACCAACAACCGATTGCCAAACAATCCCATATCATGGTTATGTACTTGTGTGGTTATGGCCTCGTGAATCAAATTGGATCATTACTACTACTTCCTCCGTAACCAAAAAAAATGCAACAATTGAGTATTATTTTTGTTGAATACGTATATACCTCAAAATTTGTTGAGTATTCTTTGAAGTCCAATTGTTTGTGAGGTAATGAGGTTAAGGTGGTACCAAGGACCCTTGGATCCAATGGTATGGCTTCCTATCTCCCACATGGGAGACCAAGGTTCAAATCTTGGTGGAAGCAAAATTTCAATATTGTTGGGGGGAGGGGGGTTTGGGGCTTGTTGGGCCTCTGGGTGAGTGGCCCTTTGCGAGGGCAGCCCAGAGGAAATTAATCTTACCACGGGTTCCCGAAAGATGGCCCAAAAAAAGTTTGAGGTTGAGGTGGTGGAGTAGTGGTATCGCTTCCCACCTCATATCCCTGAGGTATAGGGATCAAACCTCATGGGACTCATTTGAGGATTTCCCCTTATCCCCCACAAATGAGTCCCCTTCATCTTACCTTGAAAAAAAAATTGTTTGTGAGGTTATGGTTATGTATTCAATATTTTAAGTGCATGTTTAAAATTTTACCAACAAACTTATATACGATTCAATATTTTTAGTGCATATTTAAATTTGTTGATACGAGACCATAACCACACAAGTACATAACCATAATATAAACCGTAAAATTGAGTATTATTTATGAGGTATTATTTAATATTGAAGTCCAATTGTTGCATTACTTTTGTTAGAGGAAGTACTTTTTTTCAGGGAATTGGATCATCAATTTTAAACATGCACTTAAAATATTGAATACGTATATAAGTTTGTTGGTAAAATTTTAAAATTGGACTTCTTAACTTGGACTATAAAAATTTTAAAAAAAATAAAAAGGAGGGACTAGGGAGTAAGTGGTTACTTAATGTTTATAACTATATATCCATTGAATATAATAATTTTATAATTGACATGTTAATAAGATGATAATGCTTGGGAAAAACTGTATTACATTTGACGTAGGGATAATTTTTTTATATATATAAGGTAAGAAAAAGGGATTTTAGGAGACCCTCCTCGTGAGGGGAACTCCTAAAAAGTCAATTACAAGAATGGAATGAAGAGCTGAATTAGTACAAGGAGTAATATCAAAACTAGACTGAACTAAATGTCTTACATTAGCTATCCAATCTGCAGCTATAGACATGATGGATCTGATAGGACTGGAATTGTTGAAGTAGAGTATGTATAGTAGCCGGTTTAAAGTTGGGTGTTAGACAAATGTCATGGACTACATGTCTACATGGCTTTAATTGCAAGGTCCAATTGTGGATTGGTACAACACTTTCCTCTTTTTATTTTGAACGGTAATTTTGTAGAAATAGTATTCCATGTAAATTTGCTCTTTGTCATATAATAGTACTAGCATTTTTTACACGCATGTCATGTTAACGTTTTTTTCTCAATAAGTTATTCATCAGTTTTACAAAAAAATTGATTCAACTAGACATTAGACATTCATAATTATTTTTAATTTTTTTTATATGGTTTTCTTAAATCAATGTTTTGTTTGGTTTTTTTAGTTATTTGTTCATCATTATTGAAATATAATATTGCGAGAAGGAAATATTGTACTGACCCATCCGGAGTCGAGTCTATTGTCACCAATGCGCATCCAGGGCCAACAACTGTCCTCGATAACCAACACAAGTTCTTCCGGTACATTTTGTCCTCACTCATGCGCACCCCGAGATACTTCCAAGGAGGTCACCCATCCCTGGACTACTCCTAGCCAAGCACGCTTAACTGTGGAGTAACTAAGGAAATGAGCTCCCTAAAAGAAAGATGCATCTTGTTGGAATGAGTAGTCTGCTAAATTCCTTTAAAGCAATCATGAGGGGCATTACAAATATAATGCAGAAAAAAGCTTGCTCATATAAAGTGGAAGAATTTGTGTATCAGGCTCAATCGTTGAATATTAATAAAGTGGAAGAGTTTGATTTATATAATATAGACAACCGAATAATAATCAATATTATATTAGGTTTTAAAATATTATCAGTATAATTATTATGAAATTCAAGTTTTTATTATTTCTTCTGATTGTGTCAATCAAGTTATATTGTCAATTTAATTTTTTATTAGAGTTTTTCACACATATGTAAGAAAAGGAAATCATTCTCTTTAATTTAATATTTAATTGAAATTTCAAACTCAATTCCATTGTTAACTTGTTCAATATATATGGCAAGTAGGAAGAAGAAAAGATTATCTAATATATATATGACAATTTAAATTTATTAAGGGTATATCAGACTTTTTGTAAGGGGGACACCATCTTCCTCCCCCATTCACTTATATCATAGAGATATTTGAGAAAATTGCAAAAAATTAATATTAATTTAAAAAGTTAAGAGTTAATCTTCTATAACATATCAAAAAATGTATATGCGGGGATTTACGGATCAACTTATAATAAATATGACCAAAATATGTACTCCCTCCATTCCTTATTGATGTTCTTAATCTTCCTACTTGAAATTTTGGCACTATTTATAATTATATCAAAAGTTCAAAAAAATTCATATATAGGAAAAACATTGTTATGTGGGGCCTTACTTGATTCGTCACAATGAGTATTATAATAATATTAATTTTTTATAAATTTTTTTAATACGTAATTACATATATTAATATTCAAGATGGGCATTCATCACAAAGGAACGAAGGGAGTATGAGCTCATCTTCTATCTAATAATCTAATCCAAACAAGTTAAGAGTACAATCTTACAAACATTTTTAATCGGGTTACTTAACTTTTGAGTTTTATTTGTGTTACTAAACTAAGCCATGGAACTCTTTTTAGATCATGTTTGGTTCAACATTTTTAGGCATTAAGAAATGGAATCAAATAACTCATTCGTTTCTTCTTGTTTGGTTCAATATCTCCTCAATTGGTGGTAATGGATTCCCTTAATTTGTTACTGTCCTTTTCCCTTCAAGTAACAAAATCCATTTTGTTGGCGGTAACAATTTTCTACTTTCATTTCTATTTCCATTCCAAAATTTGAGCCAAACACCCAATAAAGGTAATAAGTTTTTTTACTATTCCACCATACTATTTACTTCCATTTCTTTTTCATTTCATAACTTGAGTCAAACATGCTCTTAATAGAAGTTCAACCATTGCATAACCTAACGAAAGGCATCAATGAACAGTTGTTCATAGATAGTTTGGTGAAAACAAGCATGTTCAATATCATCCTCAAATAAGTAAAATATTAAAAGATGACTATCCTAATCATCTTTACCATAATTAAAAAATAGTGTTCATCAAATTTAATATGGATTTTTGATGAAACCATAAGTTTGAACAAACTTAAGTAGTTGTTTGGTATACTAGAAATTATGTATGCAATAAAAATTCCCATAATTTTTTTTTAGGTAGATGTTTGGTTGACAGGAAGTGGGGGAAATGGGGCAATGAAAATTCATGAGAATTTGAATTTCCCACAAAATATAGGAGTTAATTTACCTACTCTCCCATTGGTCACTCACAATTCCTACATAAATTTCTATGAATTACAACTTGCCTTATGACTAACAAACAATTTAGACTAATTCCTAGGAATTTCATAAGTGAATTAAATTCCCACAAATTTTAAATTCCTATTGAAAAATAATTCTCATTGCAGTCAAACAAGCACTAAGATTTTGATTATAGAAACCCAAAAAGAAGTTTGAACAAACCGTTAGTATAGTCATTGGATAGCCCAACAAGAGAAATACTTGTGACTTATGAGTAGCCCATAGCACAAACCCAACTTGTATTTCTGTTAATCTCCTAGACTCCTACTCCAACCCTTCACGTTCACGATACGAAGTTTCTAGAATATACAACACCATTCTTGAAATTCCTGTAATCTTCTGTTGGGAAAGATCACAAATAATCTTGCAGCGGAAATAATATTCGTTTTCCCTTCGTGTATAAACAAAATAGGCTAACAATTATATCTCTATAATATAATAGAATAACTCACAAAGTGTTTATAAATTATAAACTAACATTCGATGGTGTACTCTCAAAATGTAAAGTGTTTCTATATTTCTGAAATGTGATTATAAATTCTATCTCTGAATCTTAATTAACAATCAATTAGATTACATATTTATAATCATCCTATAACTAATAAACTAATGATGCAAATTAACGTCAAATAATTTGCCTCTTATTTTCTTTTTACTCTCCTTCTTTTTCTCCCCTTCCATTCCTCTCATTCTTTTTCTCTTACTATTTTACTAATTTGATCTTTTCCAAATAAGGAGGAATAACCAACAAATCTCCCCCTTCGACTTATTTGGAGATTCTTGATAAACCCGCTTCAACTCGACAAACTTCAAGCTTTTGCATGGTCAATATCTTTGTCATCATATCTGATCCATTGTGGTTAGTATGGATCTTTTCCAAATGCAACAGCTTGGCTTCAAAGACTTCTCGTATCCAATGATACCTTACATCTATATGTTTGGAACGGGCATGGAAGGTAGGATTTTTCGCCAGATAAATAGCACTTTGGCTATCACAGTAAAGTGTATACTTATCTTGTTTAATCCCTAACTCTTGTAGGAAATTCTTCATCCACAAGAGCTCTTTACAAGCTTCTGTCACAAACAATATACTCGGCTTCCGTTGTTGATAAAGCAACACATTTTTGTAATCTAGATTGCCATGATATAGCTCCCCCGCAAAAAGTCATCATATAGCACGATACGGACTTTCGCGAATCAACATCATTAGCCATATCTCGCATCCGTGTAACCATTTAACACGGGATCTCCCGAACCAAAACATAAGCACAAATTGGATGTGCCTCTTAGATACCTTAGAATCCATTTTACTGACTTCCCAGTGTTCTTTCCCCGGATTTGAGAGGAACACGCTAACAACACCGACCGAATAAGCAATATCCGGTCTCGTACGAGACCATAGCATACATCAAACTACCAACTGCAGATGCATAAGAGACTTTATTCATTTCTTCTATTTCATTCTCACTTGTAGGACATTGTTGAGAACTCAACTTAAAATGACCCGCAAGTGGAGAACTCTATGGTTTAGCCTTATGCATGTTAAACCTCTCGAGTAGCTTCTCAATATATCTTTCCTGTGACAGCCATAACTTCTTATTTTTTCTGTCACGAGATATTTTCATGCCTAGTATCTGTTTTTGTTGGTCCTAAGTCTTTCATGGCAAAGAACTTATTCATCGCCTTTTTCAAATTGGCGATTTTATTGTTATCACGACCAATGATTAACATATCATCAACATAAAGGAGTAAAATAATAAAATCTCCCTCTCGCAAATCTTTTAATGAACACACAATGATCCGATGTCGTCTTGTGATACTTATGATCCTTCATAAAGGATTCAAATTTCCGATACCCACGCCAGCGGAGCTTGTTTTAAACCATACAAGCTCTTATTTAAACGACATACCATGTGCTCTTTTCCCTTAACCCGAAATCCCTCAAGGTTGTTCCATATATATTTCTTCTTCCAAATCACCATGTAGGAAGGTTGTTTTCACATCTAGTTGTTCAATTTCTAAATCCATGCATCTTTGCCATGCCTAGAACAACTCGTATTGACGACATTTTCACCACAGGTGAGAATATTTCTTCAAAATCAATACCTTTCTTCTGACTTAACCCCTTCACAACCATCCTTGCTTTGTATCTTGGTTGCGGATTATTTTCTTCAGTTTTCAATCTGAACACCCACTTATTCTTAAGTGCTCGTCGACCCTTTGGTAATTGTACCAAATCAAATGTATGATTCTCATGCAAGGATTTTATCTCATCTTGCATGGCTTCCATCCACTCTTTTTGATGGTTATCTCTTAGAGCCTCTTCATAAGACTCGGCTCTCCCCCTTCAAGTAAGCAATCGATACTCACCACTAGCAAGTCTTCTTTGGAAGTCGTTTATCTCGCTAGACCTTCTCAACTCGGGTGGTGATGGTGGTTGACTCTCTTGTTGTGTCAACTGTTCCACATTCTCATTATTATCATCCTCATCATCATCAATATTGTGAGGTTGATCTTCTTGGTGTACATCTCCCCCGTGATCATCAATTATATCTGGAGAAGGAACTGGATTCATGATTATAGGTGATTCTTCTGATGATGTTGTAGATTTTCCTGTGTTTTGTATATCTTCAATGGTTTGATCTTCAAACAAGACAACATCTCTACTTCGACAATCTTTCTTTACTGAGGACTCCATAACCTATAACCGAACTCATCTTCGGGGATAGCCAAGAAAAATACATTGTTTTGTCTTGCTATCAAGTTTTGATCTCTCATCCCTCGGGATGTGAACAAAGGCTCTACAACCAAAGACCTTCAAACTTTCATAGTTTATTTTTCTCCCCGACCATATCGTTTGTGGAACACCACCATCAAGTGGAACCGAAGGAGAAAGATTAATCAAATGAACTGCAGTTTTAACTGCCTCCCCCCAAAATGATTTTGGTAACTTTGCATGAGACAACATCGAACGAACTCTTTCAGTAATCGTACGATTCATTCTTTTTGCAAGACCATTTTGTTGAGGCGTTTTTGGGACAGATTTTCTCAAGCTTTATCCCATACTTCTTGCAATATTCTTCATACGGTCCTCTATACTCACCACCATTATCGAGATCGTACACATTTTAATTTCATGCTTATTTCTCTCTCCACTTTTGCATGAAACTCCTTGAACGCGTCAAGAACTTGGTCTTTACTCTTCAAAAGATAGACCCACACTTTCCTGGAATGGTCATCAATAAATGTGACAAAATAAGATGCACCACCAAGAGATTTCTCCGTCATAGAGCATACGTCTGTGTGAACCAAATCTAGAACACTTGGTCTTCTAGATGGTGGATTTCTTCGAAATGAAACTCTGTGTTGTTTTCCAGCCAAACAATCAACACAAGATTTCAAATGAACATCCTTCAAAGGAAGGAGTTTCTTCCGAGTGAGGATTTGCATTCCCTTCTCACTCATATGTCCGAGCCGCTTATGCCATAGCTCGGTAGAACATTCTTCGACTACATTCAAGCGTGAGCTGAGCTTCCCATTTGTGACATAAAGGGTTTGTTGCTTCTTTCCATGAGCAACAATTATCGAGCCTCTCGACAACTTCCACTTTCCATTAGAAAAGTGATTTGCATACCCTTCATCGTCAAGTTTACCAGCTGAGATCAAATTCAGCCGAATATCACGGAACATGTCTAACATCGTGTAGTGTTAGCTTGCACCCTGCATTGGTTTCCAAGCAAACATCTCCAATACCAATAATTTTGGAGGATCCATTATTTCCCATCCTTACAAAACCAAGATCGCCGCTAGTGTAAGATGTGAAGTAATCTTTGTTTGCAGTTAGATGATATGAAGCACCTGTATCAATCACCCAACTACAATCTTCATTTGTAAGGTTATAACATGAGTCATCACCTACAAAATAAACTTCGTCACCAACTACTGTAGCCGTGACATTTTTCTTGTCTTCATTATCACTACTCTTGTCATTCTTTGATCTCATGTCCCGCTTCCATATTCGACATTCACTTTGCTTATGTCCTGCCTTATGACAATAAAAGCAAGTGAACCTCTTCTTGGATTTTGATCTGCCTCTCCATTTATCTTGACTTTGGGAGCCTTTAAACATTGGTCTCCCCCGACTTTCAACAACGTGTGCTTCAGTTTGATTATTTGTGGAGGCAAATTCTTTCCTTCTAGCTTCTTCATTGAACAAGCTATCTTTCACCATGTCAAGGGTGAGTTTACCATTCGGAGCCGAATTGCTCAACGAGATAACAAGAGTTTCCCGGCTATCGGGTAATGAGCTAAGGAGTAATAAGGCTTGGACTTCATCTTCAATTGTCATACTAACATTTGTTAGGCGATTAACAATGCCCCGAAATTCATTCATGTGTTCGCCATATTTTTACCTTCTTTGTATAGAAGACGAACCAACCTTCTCACCAATGTAGCTTTATTTAAAGCGGTCTTCCTTTCATACATTGACTCAAGCTTTTTCCAAAGCTTGTAGGCATCGGTATCATTAGCAACATGTTGAAAAATGCTTTGATCAATATGTTGTCGTATCAACCCGACTGCCTTTCGATTTTCCAATTTCCATGCATCTTGGTTTTATTTTCCGGTTTATTTTCTTCCTCAATGGGTTTATACAAATCCTTACAATAAAGGATATCCTCCATTCGAGACTTCCACATGGAATAGTTGGACGACGTCAATTTAATCATTCCCGATAGACTTACCATCGAATCTTCCATTTTGTTTTATACAATATACGTATCCGGCTCCGATACCGCACTGTTGGGAAAGATCACAAATAATCTTGCAGCGGAAATAATATTCGTTTTCCCTTCGTGTATAAACAAAATAGGCTAACAATTATATCTCTATAATATAATAGAATAACTCACAAAGTGTTTATAAATTATAAACTAACATTCGATGGTGTACTCTCAAAATGTAAAGTGTTTCTATATTTCTGAAATGTGATTATAAATTCTATCTCTGAATCTTAATTAACAATCAATTAGATTACATATTTATAATCATCCTATAACTAATAAACTAATGATGCAAATTAACGTCAAATAATTTGCCTCTTATTTTCTTTTTACTCTCCTTCTTTTTCTCCCCTTCCATTCCTCTCATTCTTTTTCTCTTACTATTTTACTAATTTGATCTTTTCCAAATAAGGAGGAATAACCAACATCTTCTAACGTCTTTGCTTTCCTTCTCAACTACTCTCTTCGTTTCATTTTAATAGTTACACTTACACTTTTCATGTATGCTAATACAAAACTTTGAAGGTATATATCTCTAGTTTTGTATTTGTAAAAATTATAAAAAGTATATATTAATAAAATACATACTAAGACGAATCTAACAAGATTTCACATGACTATGTTTTTATTCATGTATAAATCATAAATATGGGTCAAAGTGCAACTTGTGAATAGTGTAAAATGTCAAGTGTAACAATTAAAATGAAACGGGCGAGTATTCAAGAAGTAGAAGAGAATTTCTCAAGAATAATCACTACAAAAAAATGCTCGTATAGCGACGGAGTTTTAGAAACGGATTTGTATCCGTTTCTAATTTAGAGACGGAAAATTAATAATCCGTTTCTAAAAAAATATAGGGACGGATTTTAAAATCCGTCCCTAAATTAGAGACGGATTTTAACATCCGTCCCTAAGTTAGAGACGGATTTTAACATCCGTCCCTAAGTTAGAGACGGAATTATAAAATCCGTTTCTGGTGTGTTTTACCAATTTTTCCAGACTTTTGTCAAAAAGTTAGATCCAAATTAGAGACGGATTTTGAAATTCCGTCTCTAAATTAGAGACGGAATTTGAATTTCCGTCTCTAAATTAGAGACGGATCTTTGAATTCCGTCTCTAAATTAGAGACGGATTTTCAAATTCCGTCTCTAATTTAGAGACGGAATTTCAAAATCCGTCTCTAATTTAGAGACGGAATTTCAAAATCCGTCTCTAATTTAGGGACGGAGTTTCAAATTCCGTCCCTAAATTAGTCAAGTAGATATGTTTTATAATGCACTTTCAAATCCGTCTCTAAATTAGAGACGGAAATTCAAATCCGTCTCTAAATTAGAGATGGATTTTCATTTCCGTCTCTAATTTAGAGACGGATTTGAAAATCCGTCTCTAATTTAGACAAGTAGATATTTTTTATAATGCACTTTAGAGACGAAAATGCAAATCCGTCTCTAAATTAGAGACGGAAATTCAAATTTGTCTCTAAATTAGAGACGGATTTTTAAGATCCGTTTCTAATATTTCTTTCAATTATTATCAATTCCACACGTAAAAGTAAACAAGTAGTACTTGGTGTAGTTGGTATGACTTTCTCCTTGTGACTTAGAGGTTTCAGGTTCGATTCCTACCAACTGCGGTTCTTGAGAATGGGGATTCCCTTTACCAATTTCCAATGCTTCCAAGAGCTTTGCATACAAAGCCCAGGCCGGGTTGACCAAAGCGAGGTTCCGAACCGAGTGAGATTGTGGACTCGGTAATGGGACCGGGTTGAACCGAACAACTAACAATAGGTGATTTTAAAAAAACCATTCCTAAACTTAGAGACGGATTTTTGAAATCCGTCTCTAACTTAGAGACGGATTTCAAAAATCCGTCTCTAAAGTTAGAGACGGATTTCTTAAATCCGTCTCTAAAATTAGAGACCGATTTCAAAAATCCGTCTCTAAGTTAGAGACGGATTTTTTAAATCCGTCTCTAAAATTAGAGACGGATTTTTGAAATCCGTCTCTAATTTTTTGCTACGGGTTTAGAAACGGATATTATTTCGTCGCTAAATTAGAGACGGATATTTGGGATTCCGTCTCTAAGTTCGTTTAGCGACGAGGACTTTAGTAACGGACATGATCCGTCTCTAAATCCGTCTCTGAGCACATATAGCGACGGATTTTGACGATTTAGAGACGGATTATGTCCGTCGCTATAGAGTGATTTTTTTGTAGTGAATCCAGAACTCTAAAACTTTCCCATACTTTCAAGTTTCATCTATAAATACCAAAAAATTTCCCCATCTTTCCATTCTCATCGAAAGTGCGAAAAAACAATCATCAACCCTCAAACAAACAATCAATCAATTCAACAATGTCGCTGATTCCAAGATTCTTCGAAAACCGAAGAAGCAACATATTAGACCCATTCTCCGTTGATTTGTGGGACCCATTTCAGGGTTTCCCCTTCAACGATGGCGAAACCGGAGCATTTGTGAATGCCAGAATGGACTGGAAAGAGACTCCGGAGGCCCATATATTCAAAGCGGATCTACCCGGGTTAAAGAAGGAGGAAGTCAAAGTTGAGGTGGAAGACGGTAAAGTGCTCCAGGTCAGCGGAGAGAGAAATAGAGAACAAGAAGAGAAGAATGACAAGTGGCATCGTGTTGAGCGAAGTTCTGGAAAGTTCTTGAGAAGGTTTAGGCTGCCGGAGAATGCGAAGATAGATGAGATTAAAGCGAGTATGGAGAACGGTGTTTTAACTGTCACTGTTCCAAAGATGGAGGAGAAGAAGCCTCAGGTCAAGTCTATTGATATCTCTGCTTAGAATTATGAATCCATGCATTTGTATGATGTTATATAGTATCAATCGTTGATTATGTACTTTTGTCTAGTTTATGACATATTGTAAGAAGCTACGTATCAATTATGGAATAATATTATAAGTTGTTTTTCTTTGAAATTGGTATCGTTGAATTTCTTTGTTAGTTGCCAAATCGCCCTAATGAAAAATGCATGCGTGGGTCGTTATGGCTTTTTGTTACTCTAATACTTCCTCCGCTCTAAAATCATTACCGGCTACAAATGCGAAAGTCAATGCACACGATTAGATAACTAGATCAACACGAGTAAAGACTTACGGTAGCTTAAAATAGAATTGCGATGCATATTTGATTATATTTTAAAACAACTTATATTATTTCAAAGAACGGTGTTCTTGATTCCTTATAATTCGATCTTGGACTAGTTGCAAAGAATCGTATCCGTATATGTGTAAGAAACTACTTTTTTTTTTTGAAATTAAAAATTAATTCATTGATTCAAAGCCATACGACATCTATAATAGAAGTCAAAACTAAACAAATACATATTAAAATAAAATAAATACAATTCTAATATGACAAAACCACGATTATTGAGTAGATCTAACACTTCTGAAAACCCTCGTCTTTCACATCACTGTCTAATGCAGCCTTCTGCAAGGGGGTCTATCGATCTTATGTAGCTTTGAAGTAAACCTGGATTCAATTCAAGTGATTGTAAATAAAGTACTGACATCTGTTGCAATCCCGCACAAATTTCAATCAACAAATCAACCTCTTGAATTACACAAAAACCAAAAAATAAAGTCTCCAAACTCTCACATGGAGAGAGATAAAACCCAATATATGAGTAGATATAACCCAAAAAATGGGTAGAAAAACTCTCCATTAGAGAGAGACTGAAGTTTATTTAGAAACATTAACAAAAATACTAGTAAGAAAAGGAGAAAATGGGCTTACCACTGCCCAAAAGGGTGGCAGTAGCACCTAGGTTGAAAATTAGGGTTTTGTGGGAGAGGAGAGAGAAGAGAGAAAAATAGGGAGAGGAGGCGTTTCTTGTTTGTAAGAAGCTACTTATCAATGATGGAATTAATTATAATTATATAAGTTGTTTTTCATTGAATTTGCTATCTAGGTTTTTTTTTGAGGGAAAAAAAATCGCTATCTAGTTGAATTTCTTTGTTAGTTGCCAAATCGAACTCGTGAAAAATGTGTGGGTCATTACTACTTTCTGAGTTTATGTTACTCTATGTCTCTATTTTATACTTCCTCAGTTTCAAAATCATCACCAGCTACTTCCTCTGTTTCAAAATTATTACCGGCTAACAAATGCGAAACACACGATTAGATTACTAGATCAGCACGATTATATTTTAAAATTTCCTCGTTAAGAAGTCATGCATAAGCGATATGGCGTCTGTCGTACTTTTGAATCAAAGCACTAAATTTGCCTAAGTAACATGATAATGAGCAGGTTCTCCATTAGCTAAATGCTCAAATGTAAGCTGAGTGAATTTCTCATACAATAAGTCCAAAATATCTTCTCCCAAATGACGCGAAATCAAGGATTTAGAAAAGGGTCTCATGAATTTTCCTATGACTTCGGCTCTTTCCCAATTGTCCTCAGTTTCATTAACAACATGATGCGCAAGTGTACTCGTATTTTCACCTTCGTTTTTTTTTACTATGCTATGATTTCCTCTTTGCAAGGGCCGTAGTATGGGAAATTGAAGGTGTCTAGCTTCTTTGCCTTGATCAATTCCTGAATGATAAGTGATCAATACACCAAACGTTGGTTTTTAAATTCTTTGACAAAGCAAAAAAAAATGTATAGATGAACATTAGCAATGTTTAACACTGTATTGTAATATTCGTTCTATTTCCTTCCTACAAGGAATGTGCAAATAACAAAATCAGGAAAAAGGGTTACTTAATGTCTGTAAGGGCCTGTTCTCCTCAGCTTATTTTCAGTTCAGTTCAATTCAATTCAGTTCAGTTCAGTTCCTAAATTATTATCATTACTATTAATTAGCTATAATTTAATTCAGTTCAGTTAAGTTAAGTTCAGTTCAGTCCAGTTGTTTTATGCCGAAGAGAACAGGCCCTAAGTGTATAACTATATATCCATTGAATACAATTTTTTTTTACAACAAGGACAAACAAAGAAAAAAAGAAGCCCTATACAAGAGTACCGTTCCTAGCCGCTATAGCCAAGTCATGACTGAATATAATAATTTAATAATGGACATGTTAGTAAGATAATAATGTCTACGAAATAACGTATTACATTTGAAGTGGTTTAAAGTTGGGTCGTCTTCTTAACAAGTAAACTATCAAGGTTTATAGTTGCTCCTTGCTAGAAAATACTGCGCTTTAAGTTGAATATGCTCATTCTAATTGGTGGGAGTCTACAATAAAAATAAAGAATAAAGCACATGTCATAGTGTTAGGACTCCTATGTGTCATGATAGTTATTTAGGATTATTATTCCTAGTTTGTATTTGAGTAGGACCATGTCCTTTAGGATTAAATATGATTTGATGAGAATGAGAAGGAACAAAAGAATAGCCAAGCTTAACATAGTATCAAGAGTTAGAGAAAACTAAAAACCCTAAATCTATTTTTTTTGGACCTCTCACTGAAGAAGAAAGAAAAACACAAAACAAAAATCACCCAACACTGCCATCCTCGACGGCGCAACTCCAGGAAACCCCGCTGCTAACCCTTCTCTCGTGGCAGTTGACGAGTCATTATGACTCAATTTGGAGAATCCTCTTCTCCTAAACCCGACTTGATTTATTTTTTGGGCTTCAAACGATAATCCCAACAACCTTATTACTCCAGTTCAATTGACTGGAGATAATTTTGAAGAATGGGAACGCGCAATTCGTGTGTCATTGAATGCAAAACGCAAACTTGGCTTTCTTGATGGCACGATGCCTAAGCCAACTACTGCTGAAAAGCTTGCAAATTGGAGTACGATTCACTCCATGCTTTTTTCTTGGTTATTAAACACTATTGCTCCTAATCTTCGTACTAATGTTTCCTTCTTTGAGGATGCTAGTGAATTATGGAAACACTTAAAGGAAAAATTTTGTGTATTTAACGGCACTCGGATTTGGCAATTGAAATCTGCAATTAGTGACTGTAAGCAAACCTCTGGCGAATCCTTGGCTGACTATTTCGGCCGTCTGACTCGACTTCGGGATGAACTCGGCTCTCAAGAAGTGAAGCCTATGTGCTCACCGGGGGGTTCAGGATGTCAAGTTGCCAAATTTCTCGAGTGCAACTTCATGCCCACGACAGATTGCATCGTTTCTTGATTGGACTTTGACGGTGAGTATGGTTCGGTTTGCTCAAATTTGATGGCCCTAGATCCTACGCACAAGAAGAATGGTTGTGTGGGCCCCTCGCGTCTTCCTTGCCGGGAGATGTCTTGGCATTCAAGGTCGATTCACGAGGTATAAATCGGAACTTTGACTCTCCTTTGATGTGTACTCATTGCAATCGTGAGGGGCCATGAGGCTAGCGGTTGTTTTCAAATTATTGGATATCCTGATGGTGGGGGATCGACCCCGTGGAACACGTGGAGGCCGAGGCCGCGACGGTGGTGGCGGAAACCCAGGCACACTGCTTTGTTAGTCCGTTCGCTGGGCTGAGTGGCAAAACGCAAGGGGGAAGGGCTTTGACCTCTCAACCCAAAGATCCTGTGAGTGCTGGTTTCGCAGGCATCACTACTGAACAATGGCAGACGCTCCTGGATTTGCTCAACTTGGCTAAACCAAAGGATAGATTGGCTGGTAAGTTTTCATGGATGTTAGATACGGGTGCTACTCATCATGTCACATGCACTTTCTCGCACCTCCGTGATGTTCGGAAAATTACTAGTTGTCTAGTTGGCTTACCAAATGGTAGTTTGGCAGAGTCTACACATGAGGGATATGTTTTTATTCCCGGGAACTTGAAAATTACTAATGTTTTATTTGTGCCTAACATCTTGATTGTAATTTAATTTCAATCCCCCAATTATTGGATGCTGAAAATTGAATTTTCCAATTCTCTAAAACATTATGTGCATTACAGGACCGCTGGACAAGGACGTTGATTGGAGCGGACGACCGACATGATTAACTTTTCTTTTTCTGGGGAGTTCCGACGGTGAAGATGATGGTATGGCTTCCATAGGTTTGTGGCACAAGCGGTTGGGGCATCCTTTGGAGAAAGTTCTGCGTCATTTGTCGTGTGTGAGTCCTTCTAGTAGTAGTAGTTGCAATAAAGATGGGTGTGATGTATGTCTTCATGCCCATCTACCTATAACTAGTTTCCCTAGGAGTGATAGTAGAGCTAGTAGGATTTTGAACTTACTCATTGGGGGTCCATATCAGACAAAATCTGCTTGTGGTGCTTCATATTTTTTAACTATAGTTGATGATTTTTCTCGCACTGTTTGTATATATTTATTATATAATAAATTGGAGGTTGAAATTTTGTTTTTGAATTTTGTGGCTTTGGTTGAATGACAATTTAAAATTATGTTTCAAAGAATAGAAATTGAAGAACCATCACCAACATACACTATATGGTTTCGGCCTTCGTTATGGATAGAAAAATAGAGATTTATACAGATATACCTTTTGAATATTCTGCTTCATCAAGATGATATTACTCTATCTAATTTAAATCATACTATTATAAGTCTACATCAATGAATCATAAATTTTAAAAATTTGAACTACAAAAAAATAAATTTGAGGTACTTACAAACATGGATAAATAAGAAGACCTATATCTTGTAAAAGATAATATCAAAATTCTACTCTTTTTTATTTTTTGCACTTTTAGTCTTGTACTTTCCATGTTTACCATCGATAACTTCAACTATTAATATGTTTAGATATCTAAAATTTTGAAAAATAATAATTAAAAAAAGGTCGTATGTTGCCATGACTAGAAAAAAAAATAAGATAGTCCTAAAATAGCAAATCATGGGTGAAGAAAGTTTGAACCCGAGGTAGTTAGTGTGACGTATGATATCTTGAACAAAAGAAGACAAATCTCTTTTCTTTTTTTTAACCACTGATTTCCTCCTAAATCAGTTTTAATAATGTTCTACTCTAAATCAACTTAAAGTTGAGGCCACTAATCCCTTTTTTAGTGTTGTCGTGACCTACGTACATCTTAAACTGGCAAATGGGTCGGCTAGTGTATAGCTTGGGTCGGCCAGTTTATTAGCTTGTTTATGAAACGCGGAGTCGTATACACGTATATAAACCATGCAATTCACTTTAATTTAATTACTCAACTAGTTATTACTCCCTCCGTCCCATAATATAGTGCTCACTTCTCATTTTTCACGGGAATTAAGGAAAATAGATGGAGTAGTAGGATTTCTCAAAAACAATATTAAATAAAGTGTTTATTTGGTACTTTTGTCTTGGAACCATTTCTCTTTATTTTATTTTTTCCTTTAAAAAAAGTCAAAACCAATGAATGTTTCTTAGAATGGTGTAAAACAATAAATAAGGGCACATATTTTGAAAGAAAAGTAGGGGTATTTTGGAAAGTTTGTGTAGAAATTGAGGATAGTTTAGTCTAAGCAAATTAATAAAAAAGAAAACAAGCACATCATTTTGGGACACCCAAAAAGGAATGTGAGCACTATATTATGGGACGGAGGGAGTACTTATTAGGCCCGAGCTATGCCCCGAGTAAGGAAAAATCTCATTTATTAATATTGTACTTTAAAATGATACCACTAAATACAAATTGGTCTAGTGGTTAAAACTTTACTATATGAACTTGAGGTCACGGGATCAAAACTTATACTATGCAATTTCTAATTTTTTTTATTATACATGGATTACATGAACTAAAACTCCCTTAAGGAGAGCGCCACGTCGCACCGTTCATTGGTTAGGAACGCCTTTTAATATATTTACTAGTTATTAGGCCCGGACTATGTCCCGGGTAAGAAAAAATGTCATTTATTAATATTGTACTTTGATATGATAACACTAAATACAACTTGGTCTAGTGGTTAAAACTTTAGTACATAAACTTGAGGTCACAGGATTAAAACCTATACTATGAAATAAAGTTTCATCTATTACAAAAACCCCAAAAAAAAAATGTCAAAATAGATGATACCTTCTTCAAGAGGATCAACAAAAGTTTAAGATTAACAAAATTATAGTATATAGAGAGAGGGGGTATATTCCAGTTACAAAATTATGCAACTATTGAATTTATAGTTGAACTTCAATTTGCAATTCGTGAATTAAATTGGGAATTTCGCTAAGATTAACAATTTCACTAATCTTTGTGGGCGTTGGACCTTTGAACTCCATAGCATGATTCGTATTCTATAACAACAACGAATCAACACTAGATTCGATTAGAAGCAAGGGAAATTCGCAAGCCCATTAATTACAAAGTAGAAGAGTCATGTTCATGGTGAATTTCGAAAGGGTAGATGGAGCAAGGGGATGAGTTATTGGACAAAAGAAACCGACAACGTTATTGGCTGGGAAGTAGGTATGCACTGCCATACTACTAATTACAACGGATATCTCTAATTTTGTACAAACTTGAATCACTAAATAACGTTAGATCAGATGGTCATTCATTGGAAATCCTTACTTAAAGGTCAGGGGTTCGAACCTGCTTCAGCATATTTATTTTTTAAATATTGACCACTTGACTTTGTTGGTTAATAGACACGTGGCAAATTTCTGGTGGCAGACGCACGCCTTTTAATACTACATATTTGTATAGATATAGATTGTATGTCTATTCAGGATGGCAAGATCTTCCGCTTTTCTTTTTTTTTATCATGTCGCTTCTTACCATTAACAAGTTGTCAAGTTGATGAAGATTCTAATAATATGGATCAATTTAGTTAGCTAAAGATTTAGCTAGATATTCTTAATATATGATGTGAATGTGACACAATTTCATAATCTTGTAAGGTTGCGTAAACAAATCATACAAGTACAATGCAGGTCCACATAGAATTAATCAAGTCCATGATTTCATTATGGATTCATGAACCATATTATTAATCACATAAATTACAGTTCGTATGAATGTATGCACATCTACTAGCAGGAATTAAACAAAAGAGTACTATTTCGTGGACCGTGGCATAATTGTAATGAGAAAAGGACAACAAGAATAGATTTCGTATTTTTCTTGAACTGCTCACAAGTTATTGACCTCTTAACGCACCTTTATTTTTTTTTTTTTTTTTTTTTTTCAGGAAAGATAATTGGTTCGAAGACTAATCCCTACTTATTTCTTAGCGCACGAGTAAGACACCATTTCGTTAGGTGGGTAGAGGGGATTTATACCCACAAGCAAACATATTTATACAAATTCCTCAAATTAAAGAGTGATGAGAGTCGAACACCCGACCTTGCAGTTGGGAGGTGGGAGCACCAACCATTGGGCTCCCACGAGGACCTCTCTTAACGCACCTTTATTGTTCGTGGAATTTGGATTTGAGCCTTTCTTCTGCTACTTCATAGTTTTTCGCACGGCCGAGTTTTGCCTTTACACATTTTTTTTTGCAGGGTTTAAGAATGTATGTGCCATTTTTTCTTGAGTTCATGAACTTCAACCACAATTTAAGCCAATATTTTAAGCAGGAGGTTGATCACTTCAATCTTGGTTACAGTCCCCACACATTACGTAGTTTATGTCTGAAACTTTCTTCCTTGAACTTTCTCAAATCCTACCAAAAAATATACTTACTTTATTAAAAACTAATGAGAAGAGTTAGAATAGTACTAGCATAGAAGTATTAAATATTTTCATACTGTAGATTCAAATATTTGAATCGATATAGATTTAAATAATTGAATCGAGGAAAGAAGTCAATCCGGGTACCGACTCAATCACAATAAACTGTATACTATAGTAGTATGCTAGTATAAACAATATACTTGCACTTTTAAACATGTTTAATGTACATTAAATGATACGACTATTTGTCAATCAGTCAGTCGTATGCATATTTTCATCCGTCTTTTTTTAGTTGTTACATTTTACTTATAAGTATTATTTACATGGAAGCTTTGACTCACTTTGAATTTATCTACATACAGAAATAACATAGGCAAGTTGGGTCTTATTTGACTAGCAAACTTTGCACGCTATGCGTGCGTGTCATATTAAAGTTTTTGTCTCAATTAGTTATTCATCAGTGTTACAAAAATTTTTATTCGAACGGACATTTATAATTATTTTTAATTTTATATGTTTTTCTTAAATCAATGTTTCTTTGGTTTTTTAGTTATTTGTTCATCATTATTCAAATATAGTATTGAGAAAAGGAAATATACAGCAGAAGAAAGTTTATGCTCAAATAAAGTGGAAATTTGTGTATCAGGTTCAATCGTTGAGAAGAGTTTGATTTATATAATAGATACTATCGAATAATAATCAACGTTTAGGTTTTTAATTATTATCAGTATAATTATTAATATGAAATTCAAGTTTTTACTTTTTTTTGCTGATTGTGTAAATGAAGTTATATTGTCAATTTAATTTTTGGTTAGAGTTTTTCAAAATCATTATCCTTAATTTAATATTTAATTAAAATTTCAAATTCAATTTCATTATTAACCTGTTTAATATATATGGCAAGTAGGAAGAAGAAAAGATTATTTAATATATATGACAATTTAAATTCATTAATGGTATATTAGACTTTTGTAAGAGAGACGTCATCTTCCTCCCCCTTCACTTATATAATAGAGATTTGTCTCAATCTTTACTTTCCAAATATATAATTTTTATGCACATAGTTGAATACATTAATGTTTGAAATTGTGTCTCGAAAACTGTAAAAAACAAATTTAACAACTAAAAAAAGGCGGAGGGAGTAATATATAGAAGTATTATATACTTCCTCTGTTTCAAAATAGATGACACGATTTGACTTTTGCACTGTTCACACACTCTAATACTTTGACCGCATTTTGTGATTTTTACGTAAGGAAAAAATATAATCAAGTAGATCTTGTTAGATTCGTCTCGATATATACTAATAGATTATCAACTTTTTATAATTTTTACATTTAGGGAAAAATAGATAATAATAATAATAGTTGAAGTTAAGCGTTGGCAAGCGTGTCCTTAGGGGTGTGTAAAATATTTTGAAACAGAGGAATTATATTTTATTGTTTTATTAGAGGAGTGCTATTTTTTGAGTACATATAGAGTAAATATTAAACCAAGTAATTTACAATTTGACAACACATATTTCAAGTTTGGGTTGTCTTCTTGTAATAATTCTCAACTTCTTTGATTTATATACAAATAATTTCAAATTTAATGATACCCTTTCATATTGGTCTAAATCTGAAATTGACAAATTCAGTAGGTTAATAAAAAATTATGTGTCTTGCTCCATCTAGCCAAGCGACTATCACTTATAAAGCATTGTAATTTGTATTATATAAGTCACTTTTGACATATGGATAGGATTCTCTCAAGAACAATATGGAAGACTCTTCAAACTTCAATTTTTTCCTAAATTAATTTAAATAATTCAATTGAAATTCAAAGTTGGAAAATTGTGATCAATAATCTAATTTTAAATGAGGAAGAGGTGGTATCGATCGATGGAATGTCAACCCGAATTATAAGGCTTTGCCTAGAGTTTAAATCCTATCCTAGCAGTTTGTTCGGGAATGTCTCTCTTATGGTGGCAGACTGGCAGTGAAAGTTTGGCATATTGTCTTCTAAGCTATAAGTCTTATACTCAATCTTTGAGCTAGTGTGTCATACATGCTAATAGCCTAGCAGGAGTTGGTCCTTGAGTCAATTATCTCTCTTATAAAAAAACACTAATTTCAAATGGGGAAAAATAACTTTAGAAATCGGACTCAACTCCTACATAGAAATGAACATAAGACGCACCGATGATTATAATTGATAATTTTGGTCATGTCAACATTGGTATAGCTCTCTCACATTACTCTCCAACCCATTTTTTTCTCTCTCTCCTCAAGATACTCCCAAGAGCACCCCTTCAAGAATTGCTAACATTGGTATTGCTCTACAATGAGCTCTCCAATTCATTAATTTATTTTTTCCAAAAATCAAAAAGCAAAAAAAAGGGGAAAATAAATAATTATCAATGACATGTATCACATTGATATACCAAGAGCATGCTCTCCCAATGCTCTTGGGGAAGAGCATTTCTCCAAGTGCTCTCCATGGAGAGCGAACGGAGAGCACCTCGAGAGCACCTCGAGAGCACCAATGTTGGGCTAGAGTTAGCTCTCCATTTTCTCTCTCCTTAGAGAGCACCATGGAGAGCAACAATGTTGGTCCTCTGAGGAATTTCTGCAGCACTGCTTCTTTCTCATACGTCAAAGTTGGAACCTGATAAGCAACTACTATATACTGTAGTACTTAAGTGCTAAGTAGAATAAACGCGTTATTATAGGAGTATACTAATCATGGTGATTGCTGGATTGGTGAAGAAGTAGACTACTATTCCATGCTATGCTCCAACATGCGCAGTTAAAATGGAAAATATCCTCTTTGAACTGTTTAGGATAATTCTTAGATCTTTTCTTATCCAGCTCAAAAGTAGTATAAAGTCGGCAAATAACTAATTGTCATCGTGTCCGTTGGGTTCTATTAAGGTCGGGCCGCATACAGTCTGCTAACTTAGTAGGACAAGAAGTAAATGCTATAAGATAAAATTTCATGCCAGATATGATTAAAAAAAAAAAAAATGTTGTCAAAATCTGACAATGGGTTTGCTGATAATTAAAGGGTTGATCATTATTAATGTACTGTATTATTAATGTACTATAGATAGAAATGAATTTTCATCGTATTAGGTCTGTATTATAACACTATTTATATACATACTGTCAGGGTTAACCTAATCAGTTAACACAATTATTCTCCACACTTGTACATGATATCAAGAGCCTAGGTTAAAAAAAATTTCCTCCTCTTTTCCTTCTCTTTTGACGGTTCTTCTACAATCACCATGGACACCTCCTTGGCCTCCTCTTCCGCTGCCCCTGCTTCCTCCGTGACGCAGACCACTCGCACCAGCAACCCTATGGCTAGTGTGCTGCCCTCCGTGGCCCTCTCAACCGGTTTCTCACAACCGTACACGCTGTTCTCCTCGGCTTATGCTGCCGGAAATTCGTTCCCCCAGCCGAAGGTGCCCAACACCCTTTTTGGCAAACATATTAGAGGTTCTGATCCATTTTAGCATATTGACCAATTGAATCGTCCAATATTAGTGTTTGGTAAACATAGGTCGAAGAATTAGATAAACAAAATTCTAATTTTGAAAAATTGGTGGAAGGAGCATTCTGGTGAGAGAGGATTGAACATGTTCAGGTAAAATGCTATATATGCTTGAACATAATATGCTATCAGCTAGTCAAATTAACTAATATAATTAATTTTTAGCTATTATTTTACATACTAATTCTCAAATCAGATCAACGTAATTAATATCTGGTAAAGTTTAAATTGAATAAAATAATTCAAATCAAGTTTTCAGAGTATGGGTTAGTTTTGACAAGAGGTCGCCAACAGTCTTTTATAATGTGATGTGATCACATTTATAAAGCTTGTGTGAAAGCATAGTTACCAACTTTTTTTCCACAGTGAGTATACGTACAATCATGATAGGGTAGAGAACAAAAATGATTGGTATTAGATGGAAACTCAAGCAATGCAATATGAATAAATCATTCTAATTTCAAGAATTGTACATGAGTGAGGCAGTGATCGGTGATTAAGAAGTCTAAACATGTAGAGATGGCGAAAGAAAGCAAACAAACTAGCATTCCTGTTTGGGGGTACGCAAGCTTTAAATGCAAACTTATCAAACTGTCGGAACCCCTAAATTATTTCAGTGTCATTCGTGAGTTACCTCAACTTA
The DNA here is from genome assembly GCA_947646795.1 of Beta lomatogona. Lineage (NCBI taxonomy): Eukaryota > Viridiplantae > Streptophyta > Magnoliopsida > Caryophyllales > Amaranthaceae > Beta > Beta lomatogona. Next base: position 2,671,070 of record CANSNZ010001493.1, read on the forward strand.
AAATTTGCCTTTGACCGGATCTAACAAAAGAGAACTCTTATCCAAGATAACCAAGAAAGCAAGAAGAGAGCTTCACATGAGGGTGCCAACAAGTTTGTTTAGGCCTTAGGGGTTATCTTTTCAAATTACGTAATGGCGTAACGCTATTCCCAGACCCATAACACCATATTACCAGGGAAATTATACTTGGTACCACTGTACTTTGTGTTTTTTCATTTGGTACCCACTTTTTTTTTTGGATTTTATATAGTACCATTGTAGTTTGGACTTATTCTCTACTGTAACATTATGTTAAATAAAATATTAGTTTGGGGGTTAAATAGGATTAGGGGTTTGTCTAATCTTACTTAAGGTTTTGGGAGTCATTTTTGTTCTTAACAATCAAATTTAAGGTCCAATTTGGTAAAAAAGCAACTAGGCATTTCCTGACATGTAAAATGAGGTTCTAGTCGTTTTTCATCCAATTTCGATTTCAATTTTGACCCATAAGAGCCAAAATGACTCCCAAACCTTGATTGCACAATTCTCGATGTACAAGGCGCGTAAACTAGACAAACTACTAACCCTATTTAACCCAAAACTAATGTTTTATCTAACGGAATGTTATGGTAGAGAATACTATAATGGTACCATGTAGAATCCAAAAAAGAATTTGGTACCAAATGGAAAAGCACAAAGTACGATGGTACCAAATGAAATTTCCCCATATTACCATTACACATTTTATTTTCATATGGGAACCAGTTTGCACGGTTACTACATAAAATCCATTTATAGCTACATTTTACTATCTTATTTCTTACATATTATCTTGTGACTTGTGAGAGTGTTTGTATAATGGTATCAAACTATCAACATGGTAAATTATGCTTGAGAAAAGAAAAATTATCATTTTTAATAATTTTATATTGCAAAATCGCCTAAAAATAATACTATTCCCTGTGTTTCTAAAACCATATTTAGTTTGGATGTTGCCAATAAACAACTTTAATACTTTTTTTTTTTACATCGAGAAAATTTTCATTGATTAAAAACATTTCATACAACCTAGCACTAAACAACAAAACATAAGAACACTAAGAGGAGCTTTACTTGCTCTTACAAACCAACCTAAGATAAAACAAGTAACACTATTGAGGTGCTGCTGGAAATAGAGGTTAGTGTTGTTCGGTAATTGAATCAGAATTCTGCTGGATGTGATTGACAAAGGCTTGATCGTAGCGAGAACTGAGAATCCATTGTAGCTTCTTGAATAAAGGCAACCTACAATAAAGGGGTATATCGTACTTGCTGGAAGTGGTGGAAGGAGCGACTTTCGTTCACAGTTTGGATAAGAAACAACCAAGGGCGAGATGAGCATCTCACCACCTGAGCAATCCCAACAACCTTCTGTCACTTGGAATTCTTGGCTCATGATTCTTCGAAGAGTCACATTGCTTGGTGACTCATTACTCACCAGAGAGAGTATTTCGGTATGAGAACCATATTTGAGTGGACGTGCTGTAAACCCCAAGTTGAACTGGGGTGCCGTCTTCAGATTTGATTTTTCAAAGACAAATGTCGTCCAGACCAATGCCAATCTAAAAAGAGAACTAAGTACTACTAGTTCCCCAATACTAATGATTCAATAACCTTAAAGAAGTGATTGGAAAGATCAAATACATATCTTCAATTTCTTAAGAAGATAACAAGCAAAGTTACACAAAACAACACAAAGAATAACTAATAGCATTATCAGTCTGTTACTACCCTTCACTACCTCGAATATTCTTTTGAATTTTTTATTGGAAAAATAGAAAAGAATAATCCCACCTTTTGGCGGTCTTCTCATAATAATCCCACATTAACTTGATTTCATAATAATCCTACCATTATACCCCATCTTTTCAAAATGAGTCTTTTACCGGTTTGTAAAATTGGTAACCTGTTTTAGAAGGTGACTTGCCACGTGTCACCTTGTGATTGGTTTTTTTTTAAAATTTTTTTTTTAAAAATAAAGGAATTTATAATTAAAAAAATTTCTTACCCCTTCCCTCTCCTGTCGGAGCCCCCAACCCCTGTTCTCTTTCCTTCCTCGCTACCACCACAACCCCCACTCCCCCTCCTCCACCCCTTCCCCCTCTTATTTCTTCTCTCTCCTCCCCCCATAAATCCACTCAAACCCCACCTCTATCTCTTCCTCTCCTCCTCCACCCCTTAACAACTGTTGACAGCAACAACATGACAGCAGCAACAACAAGAACAGTAACAACGAAACCACCATTAGCACCACCACCACCACCATGCCTCATTCCTTGGGCCCAATAATTCCTTTTTTCAGCCCATGGCCCGCTTATGTTCTGCCCACGTCCACTTTGAGTACTAATCTCATCACATTGATCCATATTAATCGGGTTAAACCGGTACAGAATTGATCCATATTTTATATAAAAATCTACAAGTTGTTTAGGTTCATAAAAAATCGAAATTTGGGTCTCAAATTATTTGTTCAAAAGTGGGTCGGATGTCAGATGGGGCCAATTTTTGAGACATTTATGTTACTGGTCGTCGTGTACCGGGGTCGTTGCTGTGTCGGAGTCTCGGAGACTTGGAGTGCGGAAGCTTGATATTAGCTTGGTTAGTGTGAGCAGCATTTGGGAAGCTATCTTAGGACCTCAAATTGAGACAACCAAGCAGCCGCAAGCGGGCCAGGTGCGGGCCATCAGCTAAGTGTTTAAAAACTTTAAATGCCATATAGTAGTAGTTAGGGGTGAAAGTTATTCGGATAAAATCTGAAATCCAATCCAATCTAATCCGAATTAGTAATTCGGATCGGATTCAAATGTGTTCTGATTGGATTCAGATTGAGATTTTTTGAAATATTGGATTTCCGGATCGGATTGGATTGAGGGTAATTGGATCCGAAAATCCAATTTAACCAAATAGTAATATGCCTTGTAGTATGTAAATTCTGGATTGGGCTTAAGTGCTTCACTGATTTATTTTTTTAAAAAAAAGCCCAATGCTTAAAAGTTGCTGCTGTATTCTTTGTTGTTGAACTGAACCTATTGTGTGTTGTTAGACTAAACCTCATATATTCTGTTAGATTCTGTTGTAATTAATTAATGAATTATGGCCTATGGGGTTGTTATTAGTTTATTAATGGACTATGGAGTTTGTAATGAATTATTACATTGTAAATTGTAAATCTATTAGGTTGCTGTTGTTGGCTTGTCGTGCCTAATTTATTTCATAAAAAAATAGAGTTTTAAAAAATCAGATTTTCGGATCGGATCCAATCTAGAGTTTGAAAATTCGAATTGGATTGGATCGGATTCAAACTCTGATTGGTTTGGATTCGGATTGGAAAATTGGAATCCAAATTTTGTTCGGATTGGGTTGGATTAGGGCCAAGTCCAAACCGTATACCGAACTTTCACCCCTAGTAGTAGTACCCCTTGGCCCCTACTATTTCATTAGGCATTGACAGCAGATTTGTAAGCAAAAATTAAGGTAGGTGGGCGATGCGCTTCGGGCTCATATATGGCTGCAATGCATGTGGGCTTGGAGATGTTTCATGCGTGAGGGAGGAGAGAGAATGGAGGTGGTAAGGGAGAGAGGCGTGAATGGTCTGTGAGGTGGTGGTGGTGTTCTCCGGCGGTGGTTTCAGGGGAGGAGAGGTTGGGGTGTCGAGGGGTCAATTGGGGTGGGGTGATGGGGAAAGGGGTACAAGGGAAGGGATGGGAGGAGCTGTAAATAAATCTAACCTGTTAAACAGGTTGGAGTTAAAAAGGCTCATTTTGAGAAGATGGGGTATAAAGGTAGAATTGTTCTGAAATTAAGTTAATGAGAGATTATTATGAGAAGACCGCCAAAAAGTGGGATTATTCTTTTCCATTTTTCCTTTTTTATTAGATAATACTTCCTCTGTTTTTTAGTTGTGGTAATTTTTATTTTTAGGTGCTTTTATTTAGATGCAACATTTCCTTTCTTCGTAACGATCTTGTAACATTTAACCATTTTGTCCTCAATTTACCTACCCCACACGCAAAAAAATGAACAATTGGATCAAATTTTACTCTCTCCTCTTTCCATAATATTTGCGCAAAAAGACATTTATTGTTGCGACAAAAAAAATAAAGGTACCAAGACCGGCTTTGGATGAGTTATCTTACAAATGAGGCCCCTCTTAGGAAAACACACTACTTTTTTTCCCAAAAAACAAGAAAAAAAAAAAAGCATAAATCAGTTCTGGAAATTAAGAATTGCAAAAGCGTAAATGTTAGAGCCATCTCGCAACAATAATACTTCACCAAGTGATTGTGTTGCAATCAACCAGGTTCCATCAAGCTCTCTATAGTGAATATGCCACTGCCTTTAAACCTCACGAAGGAAACTTGCTATCGTGAAGCTCTGATAAACAGTGAGCTCTTTTTGTTGGTTGGTAAGCAGAAAAACACTATCAAATCCAAACCCCACATAAGATCCAACTCAACAAGCAACGCTCCTTGATAGTGGAGGGAAAGGATAATTGAAACCACACCCGCAAAGTGCCCTTGGTAAGATTTGATCCCACAACCTCGAGGTTATGAGATACACATCTTTACCACTACACCAAGCTTTGATCTTTATGACAAATCTTATCTTTAGGTCTAGTAGCCGAATAAACAACTACTCTAGCAAAAAGTTAAAAGAGTTGATAAAATAAAACTGCAACAAGACAACAACCAATAAATAAGTAATATCAGGCTAAAGACAATGGCGAATTTGTAAAACTTAGATTGATTCATGAATTTACTAAAGCCCCCTTTTACATACTTAAGCAGGGGAAATGGATTTGACTAAAGTTTCTAACCAGAAGTAGTTGAATTACAACATAGTACAACATATTTTATAGCCTCTTTATCATTCATTATAAAGGCAGCAGAATTATCAAAAAGACCCTAACTGCCTCTAGTCTTAGATTTCAGGCATAAATTGCATACAGTAACTCCACCTACAATTATACCTGAATTTTTCTCTGCAACATCAAAGAGATGCCCTGTACAATCTAGCTTCTCTCTTTGTTTCTTACATCATGAGCTCCTTCCAATGTCTTTACTAGCAAATTCTGCTCCTCCGAACGAAGCCGCTGCGGCAGCCACATCAAGGCCATTTCCCATCGATGTGATCAATGCCGAGAGCCCCCCATTTGAGCTTCCTCCTGCAGCCATTCCCAACCCGAGGAAGTCAAGGGTGGGCTGTTTCGGGCCAAACATTGAAGAACTTCCAATCATTAGTTCCTTCAATCCGGACCCTTCGTCACAAGGCAGGCCCAGCCCAGGGCCTGATTGGACAGGGCTAGTCTCAGGTTCAACTTGCCGAGAAGTCCATTGAAGACCTTCCGAGGGCTCAGCAAATGAAGTCGATGAGACAAGCCCGAGCCCACGAAGTAATGACCCCCCACTTCCTGCAGCACCAATTTGAGCAGCTTTTTGAAGTAGTGCAGTGGCTGACATTGCTGGCTGTGGAGGCGGTGCATACTGCCTCCGTTCTTGGCCAGCAGGTCCGAAGATGGATGACCCATGATTCGTAGCGAGGCAAAGCGATATGGGTTCTGTTGATACAGAAGGGGGGAGTTCTGGTGGGGGGCATTCAGGTCGAGCCATGGATTGGATGAAATCTGAGAAAGCCGGATTTGGGTGGGATGGTAAGCTAACTGGTGTAGTTGAAGAAGAAGCAAATAAGGTAGCAAATACACTGCTGCCACTAGTGTTGGCACCACTACTAGAACTGCAACAACTGCTACTGCTACCCTTTAACTCAGAGGCGACTATGGAGACCGGAGGAAGAACATCTTCTGCGACTGCAGTTGGAATTTCTGGCAAGAGTTGAACTGTAAAAAGAAGAACATGGTGAAAAAAAACTGTTTCTTCACTCAACAGCAATGTCTTTTTCTTCACTAAAAATGAGCTTTAGATAAAAGTGAAAAGAGTCAAATTCAATCATGGTTTCTTTTATCATCTCCCCCTTCTTTCCAACTCTCCCATACTCCACTTTTGAATCAATTAGATCTTGCCTTTAATGAAAGTTTAAAAGATAAAAAAATCATTGAATCTATTATCCACAGGGGAGAGCACTCTGTTGTCATCTTTTAGCTAAAAAATGTAACTTTAATAAAAGTCTCTAAGTCAGCAACCATTAATATATATGCATCCAATTCCAATCTAACCCAGATAAAAACAAAAATTCAATAACAGACAAAATAAACTAAATCCAAAGAAAAACCATCAAGATTAAGAACAAACAAAAATTAAACAAGACAACAAAACTCATCATTCAATTCAACAAAAACACTTCCTATAGAACACATCAGACACCACAATAAATGACACAATCTAGTCATCCAACTCAAGAAATGTTGAATATGTTCTTCACCTGCACTCTGAATAGGCAAAATGGATGACACCATATTAGTTGGTGAAGCCATAGTAAGCGGTGGCTGAATTGCTGGACCCATGGCAAGCGGCGACTGCGGCTGCGATGGTGGAGGTGGAGACTGTAGCTGTGCAGGCACTGGTGATGGAGGAGGCATCTGCTGAGACACCGGCGATAGCGTTGGCGGTTGAGGTGGCGAAGCAATTACAGTTGAAGCTTTTGTTTCCACCTCCATCTTACTATTATTGTTATTATTACCACTTGAACGAGGATTTCTTGCACTTTCCTCAGCTAAAGCATCACAAAATGCTCTATGAGTAATAAAACTATCTCTCCTGTCAATCAAAAACAAACAAACAAACAAATCCCCACAAAATTTAATACCAAAACAATAAAAAAAATACCAAAAAAACAATCCCAAAAAAAATCCAACCTTGAAAAAAGAGTACCACAATCACACTTATACTCCCTAGTACCACAAATCTTAACATGAGCTTTCCAATCAGATTGCACAGCATATTTCTTAGAACATTTATCACATTTCCACTTCTTCTCACCATGTTTTCTACAAAAATGTTTCTTAATCCCAGTCAAATCTCCCAAAGCTCTTGAAGGATCATGATGAACACAACTAATTTCTGGGCAAACATAAACTCTCTTCTTAACCTCTTTACTCGATCTCTGCCTCAACTTCCATGGCAAATTATGCCCTCTTCTATGTAACTGAAGATTCTGATCTCTCTGAAAACCCTTGTTACATATTTCACACACAAATCTGTTCGTCGCCATTAATGTTTTCGGTGACAAAGCTATTACCTCTGCATCTGGATCTGCTCATTATTACCACCCAAAAAATAAAATCAAATAAAAAGTAGAAAAATCATATCTTTATCAATAAATAAAAAAAAAAAAAAAAATACCAGGCATTCCAGGTTGATTACGCTTCTTTTTAGTAGGAGGTTTTAAGGGTTCAATTTGATCGCCGCTTGAAGAAACACTAGCTTCTCCAGAAGCTGTATTGTTTGACATAGTTTTAGGTGATGAATCATCCAAATCTGCCGGCATGAGTGGTGAAAAAAGAGGGATTTTTTTAGGGTTTTTTTTATTTTTTAAGAGAGAGAAAGTTGAAAACACACCCACAAACAACAACACACTATTTTGTGTTTTCTCTCTCTTCAGCAGCTACCAGTCAATCTGCTTTTATCACTTCCTTTTTTAATTTTACCCTCAACTACCAGCTGGTCCCTGCACTGATGATTCTCTGACTATATGAACATGACACTGTGTAAGAAATTTACTCTTAATTATTTCTCCAAAAAAAGGAAAATCATGATTAATATTTACAGTTAATTTGGGGAAATTTATCGATCTCTGATTAATTTTATCTTTGTATGGTATGGTTAAGGTTGAAAGTGCTGGATTTGGGAATATTTAGGTAAAGATTCAAAGAGATATAGAGAGAGAGAGAGAGAGAGGATAAAATTCAGAAAATGAGGTTTTAAGGTGAAAGGCGGCGAAGATGAAGAAGAGGGGAGGAGAGAGAAAGAAGATGAGATGAGAGATTTTGGAGAAGGAAATGAAAATGAGAATGAAAATTAGAGAGTATTGTGCAAGATTGTCAACAGTATGAGTTGGTCTTCCACGAGGAAAAAACAAAAGAAATGAGAGAGATTTTTTGGGAAATAATGATAAAAAACAAAAGAATGGAAAGAGATAATTGAACTTAGATGTGGAAATATTTTTTATGCTTGTCAACACGCGCCAACATGTGGCAGTTGTGTGAAAGTCTAATTATATCTTCTTTCCTATCTTGTAGTATCCTCGACTCGACTGATATTTTAACCCGTTGTTGGGCCTGGGTGATGCAAAATCGAGGTTGAGGTGGTGGAGTAGTGGCATCGCTTCTAGATCATATTCCTGAGATTTATGGATCAAATCTCATGGGACTCATTTGAGGATTTTCTCTTATCCCCCATCAAGTGAGTCCCCTACTAAATCCAAATACTAAAAATAATTAGGGTATTAAGGAGTCCCCTGCTAAGGGTTTGTTCTCTTCGGTATAAAACTACTGAACTGAACTGAATGGAACTGAACTGAACTGAATTGAACTGAATTGAATTGAACTGAACTGAACTAAATTAAATTATAACTAATTAATAGTAATGATTATCATTTAGGAACTGAACTGAACTGAACTGAAAATAAGTTGGGGAGAACATGCCCTAAATCCAAGTACTAAAAATAATTAGGGTATTAGGCACTGTTCTTTTAGACTAAATTAATAGTAATTCAGACAAATTCTATTTAGTTAGTTCAACTAGTTTTCTATCATAACTTTAGTTTAGTTAAGATCATTTTAATTTAGGACCTTACTTCGAAATGAAAATATACTTGGTTAAAAATCATGAAACAAATATAATGTACACAATTTGTACTGTAGCACTATCGATCTATTATTTGACTATGAGTCTTTGACTATTATTTAATATAATTACGTGGGATATTGCTTGATTCATGAATATATATATATATATAATTTATTCAAAATATCAACTCTTTATAATTTTTATATTGATTACTAAATATATTAGTGGTAAAAGTTATTACTGACAAGTACAAAAATCAAATTGTATAAAAAATTAGGATAAAGATAGTAACATGTTGTTGGACTAGTGTCAACTTATTATGTTCAAAAAAATCAACTCTTATATTATATTATTAAAAAACTAATAGTCAAACAAATATATCAACAAATGTAAAAGTCAAAACATTATAATTATACTTCCTTTGTATTAATCAACAATAGGACTTTTACACTTCCTAATACACAACTTTAACCATTAACATCTTCAATTATCTATATATAAGGATTAATTTTAAAAATAGATATTTTGAAAGTATATATCAAGATTAATTTATTAAATCTCACATGATTATGTTTAACCTTGCATATTAATTATACGAAATGGCCAAAAGGGAGTATATGAATAATGTAAAATCCGTTACAACTTACAAGTGAATTGAAATAGAGGAAGTAAATAATAGATAAATACTTGATAATGCTCGGGTTGAATTCATATTGGGGGTAAGGGAACCAAATTACTTTCTCAATTCAATTGCTTTACAGGAAATTGCAACACTTGTTGAGGGTGGAATGACAACTCAAGCACCACATTAAATGTGAACCACCAAAGTCAATAAGGGGAGGGTCAGGAGTTCGGGACCCGTTTGGTAGTGGGTAATAAATGATGGTAATGGGAACGAATTTTAAATGCAATGTGACAAGGGAAACATCCTTAAAATCTCTAAGGAGAGGCAATTTCAACCCCTACGTTTGTGTTATTTTCTCCATAGAAGCAATCTCATTCCTAAACTTGTATTTTCTTCTCCAAAAGGAAGCAATTTTCATTACCACTCATTACCACCTACAATGATTTTGCTTCTATGGAAATGAACAATGATTTTCTTCACAAATTTACATACAAATTCATTCTCATTATCGCCATTTATAACTAACTATCAAATGGGTCGTAATAATAATAGGAGTAAGTGAGTAACTACAACTTTTGCCGTGGGCCGTGGGCCGTGGGTTTTATTGAATTTTATCCGATCAAATCTCACTTTGAGTCGATGTGAAAGAAGATGCTTAATATTCTTTTGCTTCCTTTCCAGTTTGATGAATTATGGGAGCCAGCTCCCTTGCTTGTAGGTTCCCAGGGTAATGATTTCATATAGCTTTTCTGCAGATAACTAGTTGCATTTTTTCAACGATCATTAGCCAAATACTCACTGTCTCCACAAAAAATATTTCAAAAGTTGAAAATTGTTTGGGTATTGGAAACTAAGACATCATACTTGGAACTTGGAAGTCGTCCCAACTTGTGTCTGTGTCTTGTATACTTTTACGCTTATGGATTGACATAATACTTCAAGTTGTAGGATCCAAATTCTTATGAAATATGATATGGCTATGGTTTTCTTTATGTATAAAACACAAAAATAATCAGTGTGGAGTATGTAAATAGTGCATGAGAACAAAATTTGGGGATCTAAAAGAAATGAAAAGAGTAATACTTAATTAGTAGTTCCGGTTTTTTCACCACCTAAGGTTTGACGAAATGCACCAGATACTCCTCTTGTTTAAAAAATGAACCAGAGCATAAGATGTCCTTAATGACTAACGTTTTCAAGTTTCTGTTTGGTTTACAAAGCTAATTTATTTTTCTCCTTTCTTCCCCTTTCTTTGTTTACCTAAGCTATCTCTTTCTCTTCTATTTTAGGCCACCCGCCCCCACACCACCCCTGCACCACCCACCACCTTCTCCTTCCTCATTTATCTCCTTCGCACTAACCACTGCACCACCCACCATTTCTCCTTCTTCATCTTTCTTCTCCGCACTCACCGCCTTTGGTGACAGTAGCAATGGCATTATTCACAGTGTGAGAGAGGAGAGAGACATTCGGCAAAATGAAGAATGTTGAAAATCATGTCAAAGGTGAAGCTCGAGTTCAACGCATAGGACTCTCTTAGCACAATGCAGGTTCGACAAAGCGCATGACACCAACCTGAGTTGCCAAGTCGAAGTAAAGCGTCGCACCAATGACCACCCTCCTCAAATCCTGGTCACTATTGTTAATGGTGTGAGACTCCTATTATTCAGAAGGGCGGGGGATAAGGGGTTGTTGGGGTTGTAATGGGAGGAGGGGAGGGTGTGTCGGGGCTGGGGAAGGGGAGGGGGTGGTTTTAGCCTTTTAGGGGTTGGGGTGGTGGGAGGGAATGCTTTTCGAGGGGTAGGGAAGGGGTGGTTTTGGAGGTTGGGGTGATGGTGGCGGGTGTGGTTGGGATGGTAGATTTAATTAACTAGGCTTAATTAAGGCTTAACTATAATTAATTACGATTATATTAGCATTAATTTGGTTAATTATGGGTTATCCAAAATAATTAAGTTGATTTGCCTTTGATGACTAACGAAAACTTAACATCGTGTCATTAAGGGTATCTTGTGCCTTTTATCTAAACCACAAGGGAACTTGGTACATTTTTGAAACAAAAGGAGTATTTGGTGCATTGCGTAAAACCTCAACTCTTTAAGGGTACCTGGTGAAAAAACTGTAGTATTTACTAACTCTCAATTACTATTAATCAGCCTAATATATGAATATATGATTGAAACATACTAGCCTTTAGTTGAAACTTCTTGGCCTTAATTTGGTAGCTTATTAACTTTGAACTTATCTTTCCCAACTTTTTTTATCTTTAAGTGTTAAAAATGCATTCTTCATGCATTAGTTTTTTTTTTTGAAAGAAAAATTTCATTAATTGAAAGCCAAACAACATCTATAATAAGTATCAAAGCAAAACAAATTACAATCAAACAAGAATAAATCAAACTCATTTACGATAAAAATCAACTACAATAAAACAGATCGACCAAAGTAGCGCAAACCCCTTGTATTTGCTTAATCTTGCAGCTATTAATGACACTGTCTATCATTTTGACATAATTTGGAGAAGAACCTTATTGATCTAACAATGATAATCGCATCCTAGTTTCCAATACTTTTATAGTACTGGTAGTTTTGAACTTCAACCAATGAGAATAATTTTCCATACCTACAAACAAATAAGACTCACAACTTTCATAGGGGAAAAGGAGACCTCCACAACTAGGAATACAAAAATTCTCATAGTAGGGCTCCATAAATTCTCATAAATAAAGACTAATTTATTCAACAAAACTGGAAAATAAACTAAAATAAAAGGGAAAAAAGGGGATTACCATGGATGAGAACATCCAACCCATCACAGACATAGAGGGAGGAAAAAGGGGAAGGAAAGGAGATATAATAGGGGAAGTTAGGGTTTAAGAGAGAATATTTTTTTTTTCTTTCGTGCATTAGTTTAAATCTTATAAAATCGATCAATTTTTTTTTGTTTTTAAAAAAAGATGAAAAATCCAATTACTTTATGCCTTTGGGGAGAATGATTTAGAGAGGATGCCCAAATTTCCTAGATTAATCAAGCCAAATATATTTTCGAAATTTATGTTCAACATCTACGATCATGTATTAAGCACTTACTTGAAAATTAAAGTATAAAATACTTGAAAAATAAATATTTTTATATCTATATGCATATACAAAATACTTGACAATTAAATCATGTCTATTTATATCTATATGCATATATAAAATACTTAAAAATTAAATCTTTTTTCTAAAAGAGGAGGATTGCTAATTTACAAATTAAATTATTCATTTTTATCGACTACATACTAGCTTCTCTTAGATAATTGAGAATTAATTTGGATATTTTGGGTTTCAACTATACCAATCTTATATCACTTTTATAAGGTAAATAACTCTCTTTTTTTGTAGATTTAACTACCTTTCTTGCTCCAAAATAATTTATTTCGCTACCTTGTAGCCTATTTCGTCCAACAATCCGTTAAGTGGAGAACACATCTGAGGTTTTTTCCCATTTTCTCGGAACTATCCCACAACTGTTCCTCTTTCAACCCATTCTTCCTTCTTCAAGCATTATTATTTCCTTAAATTCTTTTCAAACAATCTCTAAAATCCCCAGATGCAAATTTTTGGGATATTTTTGTTGCATTCAAAGAGAAGATAATAAACGAATTTTAACCAATCTAGGTATGACTTTTTGTTTCAAATTCGTATTAGCAAACTCGGTTCTTTTATTTTAAATAATCCCCAATTTATAAGAACTCTAATTTTTGAAATTGAAACTTAAATACTATCTTGAATGGCTAAAGTTGGCAAAGAACCTGACTATGTATTTTAGCAAATGAAACCCCAAATCCCTAATTCATATCTTGAAGATCAATTTTAAGAAAATTTGACATCTTTGAAATTAGTTGGATGAAAGGGTTTAGTTGTAGAAAATTCAAATGGAAGATATATGAAAATATGGGAAAAAATCGAGTCTGGGCCACGTTTAACAAAAATATGGATGGAATCCGAATCTGGATAGAAAAACGATAATTGAGGAATAAAAAAAATAGTTAAATCATTGAAAGAATAATTAAGAAAGATTGTTATTTAAGATGTAATATATATATATATATATATATATATATATATATATATATATATATATATATATATATATATATATATATATATATATATATATATATATATATATATAAACTAATATATAAAGCAGAGTACAAAAGCCAATATACGAGGTCGCGACATTTGGCGTCCTCATTTGACGCCATTTGTCGCGCTCATTAAGTGTCATGTCATTTTTTTTAATATAAGTAGAGTTCTAAATTGATTAAAATACAATTAGAGTTTAGGATAATAATATATAGAGTTGGGTTCACAATGAAAATCTTAAATATAGTAAATTGATTATAACTTTTAATATATAGTTCGTAAAATTATAATTTTTTTACCATTGAAAAGTGTTTAAAAAGTATTTTAAAATAAGATCCATTTATACTATATTTAAAATTTTATATTAAAGTCACGTATAAAAGGAAATATTGACTATACTAACGTATCATATAACTAATATACAAAGCAGAGTACAAAAGCTAGCTCACGAGGTCGCGACATTTGGCGTCCTCATTGGCCGCCGTTTGTCGCGCTCATTAACTGGCATGTCATATTTTTTTTTTTATATAAATAGAGTTTTAAATTGATTAAAAATACAAATAGAGTTTAGGATAAGAATAAATAGACTTGGTTTCACAATGAAAAACTTAAATATAGCAAATTGATTATAACTTTTAATATATAGTTCGTAAAATTATAATTTTTGTACCATTGGAAAGTGTTTAAAAAGTACTTTAAAATAAGATCCATTTATACTATATTTAAAATTTTATAAAAGTAACATATTAAAGGAAATATTGACTATACTAACGTATTAAAGTAACCTACTGCAATTGGAATTAGCGATTCAATTAGAATTTTGCGACATTTGGCGTCCTCATTGGACGCCATTTGTTGCACTCATTAAGTGACATGTCATATTTTTTTTAATATAAATAGAGTTCTAAATTGATTAAAATACAAATAGAGTTTAGGATAAGAATAAATAGAGTTGGGTTCATAATGAAAAACTTAAATATAGTAAAAATGATTATAACTTTTAATATATAGTTCGTAAAATTATAATTTTGTTCCATTGGAAAGTGTTTAAAAAGAACTTTAAAATAAGATCTATTTATAATATATTTAAAATTTTATATAAAAGTAACATATAAAAGGAAATATTGACTATACTAACGTATTAAAGTAACCTACTACAATTGGAATTAGCGATTCAATTATAATTAGGGTTAAAGTAACCTACTGCAAATGGAATTAGGGATTCAATTAGAATTAGGGTTGTTCTACAAAATCTATTCATGTTAGAATTAATTAGAATATTCAAAGTTATATATACTAGATTGTCAGCTATCAACTTTGTACATTGCTAATGAATTATGGATTAGGGTTTTATTTTTAATTGAGTTTCTTCGTGCCATGTCATTTTTTTAAATATAAATAGAGTTCTAAATTGATTAAAGTACAAATAGAGTTTAGGATAAGAATAAATAGAGTTGGTTTCACAATGAAAACATGAAATATAGTAAAATTGATTATAACTTTTAATATATAGTTCGTAAAATTATAATTTTTGTACCATTAGAAAGTGTTTAAAAAGTACTTCAAAATAAGATCCATCTATACTATATTTAAGATTTTAGATTAAAGTAACGTATAAGGTCGCGACATTTGGCGTCCTCATTGGACGCCATTTGTCGCGCTTATTAAGTGCCATGTCATTTTTTAAAAATATAAATAGAGTTTTAAATTGATTAAAATACAAATTGAATTTAGGATAAGAATAAATAGAGTTGGGTTCACAGTGAAAAACTTAAATATAGTAAATTGATTATAACTTTTAATATATAGTTCGTAAAATTATAATTTTTGTACCATTGGAAAGTGTTTAAAAAGTACTTTAAAATAAGATCCATTTATACTATATTTAAAATTTTATATTAAAGTAACATATAAAAGGAAATATTGACTAATTACGTGAACTAAATATTATAGATTTTTAGCGGTCAGCTTTGCACATTGAGTTCTTCCCCAATGTACGGATTCTAATAAATATACTCCCCATATTTCCTTTTCCTTTGATGAGAAACAAATGATGCATTCGTCTTCTCCAAACATGGATAAGATGGGACATGGTCAACGTATTAGAAAGAGGATTGGTATTGGTAATCATGTTGGTCTATTGAGGCTAGAAGGGCACCGTAGCACACATACCATAGCAACATACCGTAGCAATATTACCAATTCTTCATAATTTAACAAATTGTTTAATATTTATATGACATGCGCTTTAATTTGATTTGTAAACATAATGAGTAGTATTAGGTAAGTTTCATCTTCAACTTTCTCCATTAACTTTTCATTGGTCTAGAACATATACTGATGACTTAAGCATTGGAACAAAAAATATACTTATGTGCTATGCTATTGTAAATAAAAAGGTCAAGGATATCAATTGAACCAATCAGGTACAATATGATCAAGGATTTGAGCAAAGAAAGGGAAGATTGGACTATGGAAGTTAGGGTCACCAGAATGTGGGATGCAATAAACTCGAAAACCAACAATTTTATTGGTGTAGAAACAATACTTGCAGATGAGGAAGTAAGCCCCACTATACAATTAACACATTATCTATCATTGTTTTATTTTGATATAATCTTGTAAACTAAATGGCCTACTAAAATAGGGAGATCATATTCAAGGCTCTATAAGAGGAGATGATGCATCATACTACAAACGCACGCTCAAGGAGGGGAACATCTACATAATTAGAAACCAACGTCAAAGATAATGACAAAATCATATTATAACTTTTAGTTGTTTTATGTCAGATAAAAAGAACGACAAAAAATAGGGGTGTAAATATTTGGAAACTCAACATCTTCTTTACGAAAAAGCTCGGGCATTTGCCCGAGTCCCAATACTAGTATATATATATATAAAGGAGATGTCATATCTTTTTAATTTTATTTGTTACTTACAAAAATAGAGTTCTACACATATTGGGTAAGCGAAAATTAGAGTTTGGTTTTGAAAGAACAAACCAAAATACTATATTGTGTAAATTGAATATAACTTTTGCTACATAATTCGGAATATTATAATTTTTGTACCATTGGATAGTGCTCGAAATATGCTTCAAAATAAGATCCATTTACTATATAGCTCTACAACTTATGAAATAGAACATGCCACATACGATTGCCATATCATTATTTTTTTTTACAGAGCCATTTCATTAATTTTTACTTTAATCTTTTTTGAAAATAGAGTTCTACATATATTTATTATGTAAAAAAAAAAAAATTGTGCTCATATATAAGGAGTTTTTGATAAATGAATATCAATTTGATAACTTTATCTTGGACAATTATACTCACCTTATGATCATCCTCCTACCAGCACCAGGTTTATCTTAATACTTGAATTCTTTTATATATTGGAAATTCAAATCCGAATTAGATTTGGATTTTGAACAACTTTTTTTTTTGAAAGAGAAATTTCATTAATTGAAAGCCAAACGACATCTACAATAAGTAATAAAGAAAAACAGGATACAATCAAACAAGATCAGATCAACTTCGTATTCGATGAAACTACAATGAACCAGATCGAATATTGTGGCGCATATTTCGAGCAAACAACTATTAATGGAACCGTCTATCATTTTGACATAGTTTGGAGAAGAATCTTCTTGATCTATCTATATTGACCGCATCCGAGCTTCGAATACCTTCATGTTAATAGTTTTGGACTTCAACCAACGGTAACAATTTCTCATACCTACAAATAAAAAACTAGACTCACAACTCCCATAAGGAGAAGGAGGACCTCCACAAGCAGAAGACTAGTCTTTCCATATTGTAAAAGATGCTAAAACTCTCATAGTTAAAGACTAACTTATTCAACAAAACAAAAGGACAAACTAGAATATACTACTTATTATCACACATAATGACATATAAATATAATTCTACCACATAAACGGACTCTAAAATTCATTTTCCGCAATCTAATTCTAGCCTTCTAGGGCATAGATGCTGATTGCTGAGCACGTTTCTTAACACTTAGCTACAAGCCTACAACCCTTTTTTAGCCTCTGCGTTACTACTTTCGGAGGCAAGAAATTAGAAACCAGGAAGTTCTACACAGAGAGACAAAGAAATACAAGCTCAAACGATGTCGTACGACGACAGATACGAGGATAACGGTCAAGAACACGGTTCGCCGCCGCGGCAAACCAGCGACGCTCATGTCGATGCCTCCGATAATCACCACGACTCCAAATCACGCGTATTTTTCACTTCTCTTTGATCTTCCATATCTTTTTTTCAATTAATTTCTTCGACCTTATTTTCTCGCCTAATTTGCTCTTCACATTCTTTTTAGGGTTTTATCATGTTTTTAATCTTAGTTTAATTGCTTGCACTAGATTATACTTATTTCACTGAATGAAACGAAGTTGTATTTAACAATTGTCGACGAATTATGTCCATATATTAGTGTTTGTTGATTAGGGTTTTCATTCGGGTCTGCGGTAATACATGAATAGTGCAAAAGTCAAATTGTAGCGATTAGAATATAACACGGAGGAAGTATTTATGTATATACACACACAATCGTAGTTGCTTTATATTCAGTCGTGAATGTTAGAATACAAAATCACTATCAGCTTGTTTGGTAGAAGGGATTTGGAAGGAAAAGAAAGGAAGGGGAAGGAAAGTTGTTAGTTTCCAATGTTTGGTTCAAGAAAATAAATTTAAATGAAAGGAAATAAAAGGAATTGAAAGGAAAGACTCCTTAATAAATTTTCAATTTCTTTCCTCCCAAAAGTGGGGGAATTTGGGAGGAAAGAGAAAATTTAAACCAAACATGGGAAGTTATGGGTTTTTTCCTTTCTCTTCCCTTCTTTTCCTTTCTATTCCTTTCCTTTCTCTTCTCTTTCTTTCCTTTACTAAAAATGAACCAAACAAGCTGTATATGTGATATGTTTCTCTTGTATATCAAGGTGATAAACTTGGATGAGCATAATTGGTTGTGATATAGATTATACCAACCAAAGAAATAACTTTTCTGAAAAAGGAATTTAAAGAACAGTGGGATATGACTATATGAGTAAGAGAAAGGTAACAGGGTTTAATTTGATTTTGTTTGAGTGGACAGTGGAATCATTGGGTACAAGGACAAAATCACACACATAGTGTATGGACAGAGAGAGAAGAGAAAGTTTTTTTTGTAATTTTGGAATGATTTGTGTTGATTACCTCACTTGCTAATTGAGTAGGCGGTTCATAGTTCTGTACTTCTGTAGACATTTGGAAAATTAACTGGAAAGCTGATACTAATAGGTGAAACAAAATTTCTTGGAACTTTCTAATTTGAGGAAATGCAGATTTTCCGTGTTTCGATAGTAAGGCCTGTTCTCTTCGCCTGATTTTTACTGTACTAGAATGACTTTTACTAGATAAAAACTTTTTTTTTTTCTAATTGAAATTGCTAGTGTTACTGAATTGCTGTTGTTTTCCATATATGCAATTATTGAGTTTTAGTGATTAAAATTGAATTTTATTGCTTAAAATTGAATTTTATTGCTTAAAATTGGTTTTACTCACTGTAATTTCCTGAAGTTGAAGAGAACAGCACCTACTGACTAAGATGGCAAAACATTATTGGTGGTAGTGGATGTATAGATGCTGCACTAGTAATGAGTGTATTGAATTGAATTACCGTTCTTCTGAGTTTGGGACTTTCCATCTTCTGGTTACACTTGTGTCTTTGAGTCTTTCTATTGTTATCTAAGTTAAGCGCCATTTCACTTTATAATTGGTTGATAGTGTCTGTCAATCTGACGGTGTTCATGGTTATGATCACATATCCCGATGGTATGTGGTTCTTCTTATGCTTTTATTTTTAAACGTTCTGTTCGAAACCTTGCTTATGACAACATATCATGCAGCATGATTCACAAAGTCATGAGGAGTCTACAAGAAGCAGAGAAAAAGAAAGAGAAAAGACAGAGACAAAGAAGGGAAGAGGGACAAGGATAGAGATAAAGACAGAGATAAAGACAGAGAAAGGAGTAGGGACAGAGATAGAGACAAAGAAAGGAGTAGGGATAGGGATAGAGAGCGTGATCGCCATAGCTCCCGACATAGAGAAAGGAGTGAGAGAAGGGAGCGGAGCAGGGGCGTGGAAGATGATGATCATCGCCATAGTAGCCGAGATTATGACAGGTTCGTGTGTTAAAATATTCAACTTATGTACATTGAGTTTTTGTTTGTGAATTTGGACATTGATTTTTATTGGTTTCTGTCAAAAAGTATAAGGTTCCACCCTTGTTTTCCTGATGAGTTTGAGATGCGTTTTTCTAATTTAGACGGCGGGATTATGATGAAGACAGAGAGGACAGGCACAGACGTAGTTCTCGATCTCATTCTAGGGCCAGATCTCATCATAAATCAGGTTCACGTTCTCGTTCGAGGTCAAGATCTCGATCACGTTCTCGTTCTAAGAGGTAAAACTTCTAATCTCTGACCGATCTTTTCATGTTCTTCTCTAAAATCGTTTTAAAGCTGGTGGTAAGATGTGCTGATATTATATTGCATAGTGTTTGTGATTTATACAGGTAACTCGGTCAGTATCATATGTTTTGGATGATGTTTTATACCTGTTCTTGTGTAATCTATCCTAATTCACTAGGCTTTCTCAGCATTTCGGTCTAAGGTTGAGTATTATCTTCTCTAATTTCATATGATTGTCCATGCGCAATCTGAATTCAGAGAATAAGCATGCATCAAAGTGGTGGAAGTTGGTCCCTTTGCTTGAAGATAAATGATATTGGTTGATATATTATAGAGGAATTGTATCTCTAAAGTTATTATTGGTTATTCACCTAACTTTGTCCAACCAAATTTACGGTTTTGTGTATTGATTATTAGATCATTATATGCTATATGGAAAAATGATAATTCTATGCTATAGGGTGATTACAGTTCATGATTAGTCCTCTATTGGTGACTTATGTTATACATATTAAATTATTATATCCTATTGAGTTCTATACAATGGATGGCATATGCTTGTGTTTAATTCGTAAATATAATACTGTGAGCTTCTGTTGTTCAATTTCTATATTGATCTGGGATTCCCGCCTATTTTTGCAAATGGTCAGTTTTTCTGCTCCATGCTCGTGCTCGTCTAGCTTTCGGATTTAATTTGTCCAAGAATATCTTTTTGAGCACTTCTCTTTTGGCTTGTTAATTTTTAATATGTTTGTTAGCATGGGGATCCTTTATGAAGTTGTTACTTGTTAGTTGTTACTGATAGTTACGTATATTGTTACTTCTGATGCTATCATGTCTCTTTCGATTGACTATTCTTGTGTGCTAGCAGTAAAAAGGATTAGCGGGTTTGACATGGCCCCACCAACTGCAATGATTGCTGCGGCTCCTACCATTGGAGGTCTGACTATTATCCTTTACTCTGAACATAGATTTGTGTTTATAACTACTGCTTCTTTTTTTGTTTGCTTTAGTGTGGAAAGTTCGTATCAAATTACATGCTTTCATTGGGTAAGCTTATTCATCCACTTCTTATTTGCTTTACTGAGCCTGATGGAGTGTTTGCAGATGGACGGTAGTTTTTATTTATTTTTCTCATTATATTTATTCAGTCAAATAACTCTGGAACTGAAAGAAGTTTTTCGTTTGTTCTTGTCTTTTGGTGTTTGTTTCTTGTTTGTGTCTTTTGTTTGTTGTAAGAAGGTTATGTTGGGCTACTTGCCCCACTGTGCTGAAATTGGGTGTGAGCCGACTTCTGTAGCTTTAATGTACAAGGAAGAACGAGTGCTCAGGTTGGGTTTTGTTCATCTTTAACTGGCCCCTTATGTGTGTTTCTGTAGTATTTCTAATTAATCCCTGCAAACTGCCTTGTACATTATCTAGTTGAGATCAATTATATCTAGAAAATCCGATGAATATGTGACCAAAGAAAATCTTTTACTTGAAAGGATTCGTATATTTACTTAAAACGAAATAGGATGTGTGATTTTATCTTGAAAAAGGTTAATAAGGATGTGGGTCTTTCATTTGAGCATCAATGTACTTGGTGCTTCTACAGAAATATGACAATTTTGTACTCTATACAGCCCCGATTACAACAACTCCTGTTCCTGGGGTGTTTCCCAACATTTTCCCCTTGACACCAGGGCAGGTATGTGTATATTAATTGTATGATTCATGCTATTGTTTGTTGTTTTCTACCATTAGGCCTTTATGTTATCTTGTTTTGTGGATGCAGCTTGGAACTCTTCCTGTCATGCCTGTTCAAGCAATGACTCAGCAGGTTAACTGAGATGATATTTTGCTTTAGGATCTCTTCTTTAGTTTATACATCATCGTCTTTATACATCAAAATTCTCATAGCTGATATGAAATTTACAGGCTACTCGGCACGCTCGACGTGTTTATGTAGGAGGATTACCCCCAACAGCTAATGAACAGGTTTTTAATTGTTATTATCGTCATATTGTTCATCCTTTTTACCCCTTGGTTATTAGTTTACCTTTTTCTGTTGATAATTTTTGGCTTAAATGTTCTGCCACAGTCTGTCGCTACCTTTTTCAGCCATGTCATGGCAGCAATTGGAGGAAATACTGCAGGCCCGGGTAGGAGCACGATGCTGTATGAAATTACTGTATACAGGTTGTTAGTGTTGTATAAAGATAAATCATAAATGATTGTGTTATACCTTGTGCATTTCAGGTGATGCTGTTGTCAATGTATATATTAACCATGAAAAGAAGTTCGCTTTTGTGGAGATGAGATCTGTAGAGGAAGCTAGTAATGCTATGGCGCTAGACGGTATCACATTTGAGGTAAATTATTTTCATTTCTTGGTTCACGGTTTTTATAATAAGTCTGGACTCTGGGATCCCTGTGTAGTTTGATCTATATGTGCCTCTCTGTGTGTCCTCCTAACTTTTGGGGGGCTGGTATGTGGAATAAAAATAGTGATGTTATTTTTGATAATATTTCTATGGTCTTGCTTTTGCAGGGGACTCCGGTTAAGGTGAGGAGACCCAGTGACTACAATCCATCCCTTGCTGCAGCACTGGGTCCAAGTCAGCCTAATCCGAACCTGAATCTAGGTGCTGTTGGCTTGACACCAGGTTCTGCCGGTGGTCTTGAGGGTCCTGACAGGATATTTGTGGGGCGGGCTTCCTTATTACTTTACTGAGGCTCAAGTGCGGGAGTTGTTGGAGTCCTTTGGAGCACTTCGGGGTTTTGATCTTGTCAAAGACAGAGAAACTGGAAATTCAAAAGGCTATGCATTTTGTGTGTACCAAGATCTGTCTGTTACAGATATTGTTTGTCAAGCACTTAATGGAATCAAAATGGGAGATAAAACCCTTACCGCTAGGGCGTGCAAACCAGGGTGCTCAGCAACCAAAGCCGGAGCAAGAAAGCGTGTACATGCATGCTCAGCAGCAGATTGCACTGCAGGTGATGTGTGGTTCATGTTCTATTTTTTATTTTAATTCGAATAGCTGCTGCTGTAGCTAAGTTGATATCTCAAGACAGGAGCGTGTACATGCGTGTATCGTAGCAATTCTTCCATATTGGCTGTTGTTTGTTCTGATCATATTTGTAGCTATGTCACATTTTCTATTTTACTGCTTGTTTTTTTACAGAAAAGATAAAGTTCTTGACACGCCTGTTTTACCTTGCAGAAAATGATATTGCAGCCTGGTGGCCTTCCCACCAAGATTGTGTGCTTAACCAACTGTGTAAATATCGATGAGCTCAAAAGACGACGAAGAATTTGAAGATATCCTTGATGACATGAGACAAGAGGGGACAAGATTTGGTACTTTCTTTATAACTTTTTTTCTGATCTAGATAGATGTAAATTATATTGTTTGTCCTGTACATATTTATTTGTGTGTTAATGCTATTTTATCTTTCCATATTCTACTGTGAAGAGTTTTGGCTATTTTGCAGAAAGGTTACACACTTTTCTGTATTCTTGTGTGCATTGATTGTTTTCATTTCAGCGGGGAGCTGAGAACCATATATGTAATATATTTTTTTTCTTGTGTTGTAGGCTCTTTACTAAGTGTTGCCATCCCGAGACCGCATCCAAATGGAGAGCCTTCACCTGGGCTTGGAAAGGTTAGTTCTGTCTAATGCCTCATGGTCATTTATATATGGTAGTTGTTGTTTGTTTCTGTTGAATCACTATACTGTAAGTCTGTACTCCCGTTATTGCAAAATAGGTGTTTCATTTAACGTTATGGAGACTGGTTTAGGAGTTGTTAGTTATGATACTGGTATTTGGACATGACAAGTTGAATTACATTTATATATTGAACTTGCAAAGTTGCAATTATAAGTAAGTTGGTGGCTGAAGTGACAAAATGTACTTCTATGGGATAAGAAAAGTTAGTGAAGAGGAAACCTATACGAAATGAGGGCGTACACATTAGTATCATGCTTTCTCTAAGAGAGTGGCTATTAAGTTAATGGTCTACATAACGAAAAGGTATAGTTATATTCTTTGCCCATATTGGGAATACCATAGTTCACAAAACAAAGGGTTAAAGGGTCAACATACCTCTTGTTTATAGTAGGGAACGGTTTGGTAAATAACCTTTTTCTTCCTTTTAACGAGCACTTTCCTTATATGGGGAAGGGTCGTTTCGGTGTGTCTCAATGCATTGTGCTTTTTACGTGGTTTCAGGTGTTCTTGGAGTATGCTGATTTAGAGAGTGCTTCAAAGGCCAGAGTCGGTATGAATGGAAGGAAGTTTGGTGGCAATGGAAGTCGTGGCTACGTTTTTACCCGGAGAATAAATTTGCCGAGGGCCAATATGATGGCTGAAGAAATGAGAAGATGAGGGGTCTGATTGTTTCTGCTTCTATTTGATGTAGTGATTTTTTTTCCTCTCATGTTGGTAGCTGATGGATCTTTTTTGTACCTGATAGGATTTTGTGTAACAGTCAGTAGACAGTAGCTGGTGTGTTTGACATTGACTTCCTTTTTAACCTTTGATAATTTTGGAAGATGGTTTAAAGAATTTATTAGATTATACTTCCTCTATTCACTTTTAGTTGCAAAATATTGACTTTTATGCTTGTCAATGTATAACTTTAAGTTAAACCCTTCACATCTCTAATAGTCTAATTATAGATATGTAAAAAATATTGAGATGAATTTAACAAGATTTCATATAAATTATATTTTGCCTTGTATATAAATTACTAAATGTGGTCAAATATTGCAAAATCTCAAACGTTTCAATCAAAAGTGAACGGAGTAGACTCTTTTCAAAGCAATATCAAAGCAATTTGTGAATTGAAGATCATTAAAAAAATAAAGAGAAATATGTAAGAAATAAAAAAGGCTCCTTTAACTCAACAAATTAGGAACAATTTTCAATTGATATAAATAATTTAAACTTTTACTCATCTTTTCACAATAATCTTAATATCTCTAATTCGGATTGTTGATTTTTACTACATTTGTTAATCCTTTTTGGGTCTATGATACGTATAAAATTAACGGTTTGGAATATTTTGAGTGTTCCTTCCATTCCCAAAGTTTGGATCATTATGCCATATTCAAAAGTTTGTGGCGGATGAAAGCTTGGATTATTCATATCAATTATTCCGAGGAAGTATGCTTCATTGATTTATAGTGTAAGCAGTCGTGTACATACACAATAATTTTTCTTACGCGTGTTTGCCCCAAGAGATAAGTTACAAACATTGATTTTTTTTAAATAATAGTATGAACTTTTTGTATACACGACAAAATTGACGCCCTTTTTTTTATGTCTATATGGTGTTATTAATGATTAAAATTTTCAACTTATATTTTCCCGTTCCAAAATAAGTAAAAAACACTTCTCATTTTTGGTAGCTTTTGAGACAATGCTTTCACTTATTTTAACAAAGATAAGATTAATTCTTATTATCTTCACACCACATGAAGTCATGAGCCACATATAAATTTCTTCATTTGCTAAATGAGAGAGACACAACAACTTAGAGCTTATGCACAAAAAAAAAACTTGAAGTTTTGTTTGCAACACTCAATAGTTGATATTTTAAACGCACAAACATATGACTATAACTAATTTCTACTTCATAATTCTTGTAAGATTGAATTTCTTTTACTAATTCCTCCAAACAGTAAAAACGAATTTTTCACTCATTTAAAACGATTTTAACTTAATAGTTAATATCAAGTAACTCCGAGAAGAAAAAAAGAATTCGAGAAAACTAATACGTAGATGACGTACACGTCCATATAAGAAGGGAAGGTGCTACACGACACGTACATCGCTAATAAAGTCCCAAACGCATACGAATAACGTCAAACGAACACACGTATACGACAAAACGAACATACGTTATTTCTATTCGTTAGATATTCGTCATCGATATGGTTATTTACATGCTCATAACCTACATGTTGCTGATGCTCATCGCCACCTTCCCTCACCATGCGATGCGCACCTACTAATTTTGCAGGAGAAAACCGGTAAAACTAACCTGAAACCCTAAACCCTTATCTCTTCCCTCCTTTTCACGTCTCCCCATCTCAGCTGAAATCCATCCATTTTTTGTAGCAAAAAGTTCTCACTCGCACACAAAAAAATGTCATTTTCTCGCTCCATTCGATTTGTTCGTCAACTATCTACCTCATCTTCTTCTTCCATTTCCATCTCCAAAGCAAAATTCAAGCTTCGAACAGAGCACGACCCTGATAAAGCTTTACACATCTACTCCTCTGTTTCCGACCATTACACTTCCCCTGTTTCTTCTCGTTACGCCCAAGAACTCACTGTTCAACGTCTCGCCAAAGCTCGTCGTTTCACTGACATTGAATCCCTAATTGAATCCCACAAAAAAAGCCCCAAAATTACGCAAGAGCCTTTTTTGTGTTCTTTGATCCGATGTTATGGCAAAGCAGGCATGTTTGATAATGCCCTTAACACTTATAATCAAATGGATGAACTGGGTACTCCCAGATCAACGCTTTCCTTTTAATGCTTTGCTTGCTGCTTGTAATCATTCTAGATTGTTTGATAATGTCCCCAACTGTTCGATGAAATGCCTAAGAGATATGGGTTTGTTCCCGATAAGGTTTCTTATGGGATTTTGATTAAGTCTTTTGTGAGAAGGGTGATCCTGAATTAGCCTTGAAAACTTTGGAGGTGATGGAGGGAAGGGTGTTGAGGTTACTGCTGTGAGTTATACCACTGTATTAGATTCGTTTTATAAGAAGGGGAAATGTGATGAGGCTGAGGATGTTTGGAATGAGATGTTGAAGAAGGGTGTGTGATTGATGTTGCGGCGTATAATGTTAGGATTGGTCATGGGCAAGGCGGTGAGCCGGAGGATGTGAAGAGGTTGATTGAAGATATGGGTGCTGTGGGTTTGAGGCCAGACACCATTAGTTATAATTATTTGTTGACTAGTTATTGTAGAAGTGGAGGATCGATGAGGCTATGAAGCTTTACCAAGAGTTGGAGGCTAGTGGGTTTAAGCCGAAAGCTGCAACGTTTAGAACTTTGATTCATTATTTGTGTAAGAATGGAGATTTTGCGACAGGTTATGATGTGTTTAATGCGGGAGCGTTTTCACAACAAGATTCCTGATTTTGCGACCTTGAAGGTTTTGTGGAAGGATTGGTGGCAAAGAATGAAAGGAAGGATGCAAAGGGGTTGATTCGGACTGTTAAGAAGAAGTTCCCACCTAATGTTTTGAATGCTTGGAAGAAAGTTGAGCTAGAACTTGGTTTGGTTTCTGAAGAATCTGCTCCTGTTGCTCTTGAAGTGGGAGAGGCTGCCAGATAGTAGTGATCTTCTTGTGATGTCAAAGGGATATGTTTGGTGTCTGGCAAGAGCATATGCAAATCTTCATGTGACCGTTGTGGAAGGGCACAGCGAATTGGGCTCCAACAATGGTGAAACAACTGCACGTATCCATTTACGATGTCTGGAGAATCCGAGAAGGCGCCCGGTTTGGAAACAGACGACTGCTGTGGTTTTTGGCCCAAGTTTGTATTTGCTTCCTCATTTCCTTTGACAGAATAGGATTTGATTATATCTGTTTGATACCTCAAATTTATGATTTTGAGGCTTTTTAGATATTTGAAATTTTAAAGTCCATTTACACTGATGTATATCATTGTCATTTTTTGTAGGGCAATGCAATATTTTCCATTGTTATCTTTTCCCACATTGCTTCGTATCATAAACCGAATATCCTTGGAAGTTCATTTTCTAATTTGTCGTTTGGCAATTTTCCCATCACTATCAAACGCTGTTCTTTTACACTAGCATAGACGTATCACTAACCATATAAATTGTTAATTGTTTCTCTCCCAAAGATGAACTATTACGACCTTTGGATTTTGAGTCTAGGGCTGCTGATGTAACTTATCTCTCATTCTGTTACTCAATCATAATCCTTGTTTATGTCTCTAATGAATCTGTGAAGTTGCCTGTTGGTATCTTTGGAAGATTTGCTTCAGCGAGTCCTGATCATGGAAGTTTTGGCTGATTGCAAGTCGTCTTTGATTCTTTTTTACTCGTACATACCCTAAGAGTTGATGGCATTATATGTGAAATTCAATGATATCCCTCATTTAGCTAACTCCTGCTGAGTAGTTTTCCTTCAAAAAAAAAAAAAAAAGTTAGTAGTAGTGCTTTTCGTGCCTTCTTGAAGCATCTGTTTCTGTGCACCTCGAATTGCACTCTCCTTTCCATATCACATATTGATGTAGCTATGACCCCAATCTCATGTTATTGGGGATGATAATGTATTTATGTGGTTAATGGTTACTTAAATTTGTGCCAAGTTGGAACTTAATGCTTCAGAACACCTTATTCTCTTAGGTGGTAAAGATCATCTATGGAAGATGCTTAGGGCGCTTTGGTCGCGTGGGGTATTTAGTAAAGTTTATAGCGAATCACTTGTTGTTTTACCCCGCTTAATTTAAACCCTTTACCTCTCCTTACCCCCCCTGTTCTCTATTTTTCATACCCTTACCCCTAAGGTTTCACTTACCCTTTCTTTGACTCAAATTGACCATCTCCTTGACCACCCAACCACCACTGGCCCAATCACTCAACAACCACCTCGACCACCCAACCACCACATAAAGCCAACACCCCAACCAAGCCACCGTTTACCCACAAACCGCCTCTACCATTCACCACCTAAACTACCATTCATCCACACAAACCCTAGAAAGAAAAAAAAAAAAAAAAAACACGGAGAACGATGGTCAAAGGAGGGCGCCTTAAACCGACGGGCGCCGTAGAAGGGAGGGGGAGGAGGCTAACTAAAAGATAACCTGGAATAATCCTCATTAACAATTGCATTGACAGCTATCTTCATTCTCAACCAGACAGTTCCATCCCCAAATACGCACCTGGCGTGATCAGGGGAGGTGACTAGTGTAGTACCAAGGGTGGGGAGTGGCGTGCTGCGTGGAAGTGGAAGGGACGCTGCGCGTGCGCCGGGAAGGGAGGGGGAGTAGGATGTCTGAGGGCTGACTGGTGCAGCGGGAGGCGACGCTGGATGGGTGCCAGGATGAGCAGATGCGAGCCGCGGGAGCGGGAGTGGGGGGAGAGGCGGCGCTGGCCGCTGACGAGCTTGCAGGGAGTAGAGTCGCTCGGCGCGGCGGGGAGGGGAGGTGGGACTACGGGCGGCGACAAATGGGAGGAAAGTGGCACAACAAAGGAGGTGGAAATGGTGGTGTTATGGTGGAAGAATGGTGGGTAGGAGGAAGAAAGTGAAATGATATCGCATCAACCAAACAACATTTAATATCTATGCTGCTTTGCTTTCCTTTCCTCTACCCATTTCTTGATTCCATTCTTTACCCTACAAGAACCAAACTAATTTCTTGGGGCTTATATCATTGGGCCACCGCTGCCACAAACCACAAAGTTCCCCGTCAGATCTTCGTATCCTTGCGCTACCGCATATTTTTTTTGTTGTCTTAGTTTTTGTTGTCGATCGAGAATTTGAAAGTAAAGGACATTACCGAAGCATGTTTAAGGGATCGAATCCGTAAATGCCGGTACTTCGCGATTGAAGCTTTAAATTTTTAGGTCGTAAGCGAACACCAATCTCCATTGCAACATGTTATTGATATGGTCGTCGTGCTTATCTCTTGTTTACTTCATTCTCTGTTCGTCACCAAGTTCATAAACTTGCAGAAATGGGAGGTCCGCACTCTGCACGTATATGCTTATATAGTTCATGTTCACTTCCTCTTGATAATAATGCATTTGTGGTACCAGATTCATAAAACTGAGTCACGTCTACATCTTTACCTTTCGTGGTTTTATTTTTATATGGTCCTTTAATAGAAGTTTGTTGTTTAATTGATCTTAGAGCTTCTTTTTATTTATTTATTATTTTTCTAGTCTATCTTAAGGCCGATATAAGTTTGACTTGTCAAATATTTTCCCATGTGTATATAACTTACTACAACTTAAAATTCTTGAGTCAAAATCTAATCTAGACAATTATTTTTGAGCCTTGTCCAATCTAATAAATAAAAATTTTATTGATTAATATTAGACTATGAACTTTAACCAGTCCATGTAACCCCACTTTGCTAAAGTTGTATGATAATTCTCCAATCCTTCTTTTGTGTAGACGTGTCTCATAATCAAACAATTTTTACATCATTTGATACTCTATATATGCATTATGATTCAACTCCATTTCTACTTGTAAGCCCACACAGCAAAAGTTGTATGATAATTTGTTTTCTCCAATACTTTCTATCGTGTGACGTGTCTTATAATCAAATCACTTTTACGTCATTCTGATACTCTATATATGCATTATGACTAACTCCATTTTTACTTGTTAGTACCATATATGCACTGAAAATTACAAGCTTACATACTTCGCAATCCATATAAAAAAAACCCATACATGTGTTACTATTAGCCTTGTCTATGCTAATCGGTGTCTCTATATAAGAATTTGTTTTTTTTTAATCGAAAAAGAGAAGAGAAGACAGAATTTTGTTACAATAGTACACACATCAAAAATTTGGTAGACTAATAATTTGATTCAACATATTCTCCAATCAAATTTTATCACTAAACTCATATCTTGTAATTTAATTATTGCATAAGCAACAATATTTCCTTTTCCTATGAGAAAGTTGCCTCACTGATTAAATTAAAATGAAGAAAGCTTTGACCTGAAAAGAATGACTCAAAAAGTTAGCCCAAATTCCTAATATAAAGCAAGGTAATCTAAAC